>LPNX010526061.1:384738-414609 GCA_001517045.1 Pseudotsuga menziesii | reverse complement strand
TCCCTTGCACCTCTCCCCCTCCTCCCTTCGACTACCTCCCCGCATGCCTTGCCTCCTACTCCTACTTTTCCTCCTCCCCAATCCTCCTATTCCTACTACTCTCCCCCCTCCTATTCCTACTACTCTTCCCCTTCCTATTCTTATTATGCTTCCCCCTCCTCCTATTCATACGACTCTTTCCCCTCTTATTCCTACTCCTCCTCCCCCTCCTCCTATTCCAATTCATATTCTTCCTCCTCCTACACCTCCGCCTCCCCCTTCTCCTTTGCCTTCTCCTCCTACACCTCCCCCTCCCCTTCCCCCTTCACCTCCTATTCTTCTTCTTCACATACACGACAAAATATGACAAAAAAAAGAACATCATATTTTAACAAGATCTAAAAATAGCAATCATTAATATTTTGTTATCTCTATAGATATTTGAGTAGTAGTATTAATGTTTTTTTTTAGTTAGTAATGCATTAGGAGAGAAATTTTTATGATCGGCCATTTACAATTTTGAACCTACAAACAAAATTATTATGATGCACTAATTAAATATTATTAATACTTTACTCCAATGAATAAAAGTTAAAAAAACACAAAAAATTAACACAATTACAATTTGTTAAATAATAATCACAAAAAAATATTTACACTTTAAAAATATATATCTCTAATATTTATATATTTAAACATTATTAATAAAACATATAAATATATTACCAAAATATGCAATAAAACAATTAGAATGCGTACAATGTATCATAGATTAAGTTATGATTAAAAAATCAAATTATTGTGTTCTTTAAAATAACTCATACCCAAAAACAATTAAAACTTTTCACATACTTTACAAATCAGTAAAAAGTATACAATTTTATTTTGACATACTTTACAAACAATTAAAAAATATACACAACACATTTTAGAAGTACTGAAAATATTAAAAAAAATACAAAATGTGTTAGTGTAAAATTACTGTGTTAATACAAAATGGGTTAACCTAATTATGTGACATCCTTGGGTATAAAATTCTATATCACAATTCATGATCACTTGAATTCAACGGAAAAGTGAACAAACTATTATTTTTGCATGTTTCATAATGTTGTGTAATGTTTTGGTTGTCTTTATGGGTCACAAAAAAAATTTATAATTGTAATAAAAACAACCAAATCATAAATGACAACATAGATGAGTGTTCAAAAATTGACAAAATATCAGAATTCCAACATTGTCAATTCCTAGCATACACCTACACTTTCACAGATTGTGGATGACCGTTTAAGTTTTCTTTGACCAAAGCAGAGCATAGATTAAGTTTTTTTGTTCTAATTAGTTCAAATTTCAAACTATGGAAATGTACACACTTGCATTTGAATCTCAATAATACAAGGTTTTCAAAACACTTCAAATAAAAATAAAAACACTAACATCTAAATGCTTGTGTTTTAGGTCTAACGATGTATACACTATCCCACATTTTTTGCCACAGCGTGGATAGCGTTCAGCCAACAATCAACATTGAACAAGTTACATATAATATACAACCTACTCCATTATAGGAAAATGCCAAGTTACACATAATAAATAACCTACTCCATCCTAGAGTAGAAAAATGTCAGGCTAATAGGTCTTGACAATGGGCATAGAGAATGCAAATTTCAAGAATGCAAGGTTTTCAAAACACTTAAAATAGAAATGAAAATACTAACCTCTCAAAACGCTTCCAATAAAAATGCCTTTATAATCAATGTAAACCCACAATTATGTGCAATGATTGTAAATCAATGTAAACCCACCTGCACACTAAGAATTTAGACCATCAATATCTTAAAAAAATAATCCATTGTAATTTTTAACTGATGCTTTCCTACAGTACAGTAAAAGTTGAAGGCAACCTTGAATTGAATTGAAAACAACATTTACATCTCCTCTCCTCTGTATGGTAGAGTAAAGCAGAGTAGAGTAATCAAATATCCTCTCATGTGGCAGAGCAGAGCAGTCAAATATGCAGTGCTGCTGCTGAATATGGGGCATCGGATCCATCTAGAAAGCATGAAATGAAACGAAAGAAAACCATCAATATCTAATATCACAAGATGGACGGTAACTTCAAAACCTGGAAATTCACAAGGTGGACAGTAGCTTCAAAAAAGTTGGCAATGGCAATAATCTATGAGATGGGCGGATGAAAACTGGTCGGCCTCCAATTCAAATCTTGTATTTCCAGATACATTTTCAGTATTTTATACTGAGTCAAATTGGTAAGTGTTTCTAAACTTTGCATTATAAGTTCTATGAGTTCTAAATTTTGCTGTTGTAATTCTATTACATCCCATGCTCTGCTGCAACAAAAACTGTGTATACAATAGCCACCATTACCAACAAGAATTAGAAAACCGTAATGAGAAACGATCTAAATGCACATGCATCTCCAATCCGCAGTTTGTCGTGCTGCTCACGTTTTCACATTGGAAAATGGTTCAGCTGGAACTAGGCATTCTAAATGCACGTAGGAGGATTCATATATTGCTTGACAGTGTATTAAAAAAGACGTCAAATTCTGAAATGGTAGAAAGGTTTAGGGTTACAAAAGATAGCGCCAAATTTCATATTATTGACGCCATCGACCATAATCTGATCTCATAAGCAACAGGCAGCTTCCATATTTTGACATTCCACTGCCCAGTAGCATGTTCGACTGGAAGATTTGTTAGATTTGACTCGCTGCCTATGGAGAAATATGTCAAACGACTCTGGAGATCTCACATGAATCTACAAACAGAACAAGTTGGGCAATCTTATGACATGATGAATAGAACATTGAATATTCGTAAATTTTACCATAATTATTTCAACTGTCAGAAATAGGGGAAAATCGAGAAAAAAGAAAAAAGAAAGCGACAGTTCAGGGTTGAGGGAAAACGTGAGGAACTTCGATGAGATGAAGGGTTAATGGGACGTTATACAGATGTAGAAGGAGATTTCAAATACAATATTTGTACGAGTGAATGACATGGGTTTGGGAAATGGTATAAAGTTTTAGGGTTACAAAAGCTCAGAGGGGATATCGCCAAATTTCATATTATTGTCGCCATCGACCATAATCCAATCTCATAAGCAACAGACAGCTTCCATATTTCGACATTTCACTGCCCAGTAGCATGTTCCACTGGCAGATTTGAGCCGCTGCCTGTAAACTTCAACGCTGACTGTACTGAAGGGAGAAATATGTCAAGGGACTATGGAAATCTCACATGAATCTGCAAACAGAACAAGTTGGGCAATCTTCTGAAATGATGAACAGAACATTGAATATTCGTAAATTTTACCATAATTATTTCAACTCTCAGAAATAAGGGCAAATCGAGCGAGTGAGGACAGACATGTTTTGAAGAATTTAGACCATCAATATCTTAAAAAAAGAAAAAAGAATCCATTCTAATTATTAAGTGATGTTTTCTTACCGTAGATGTTGAAGGAAATCTTGAATTGAATTGAAAACAGCATTTACATTCCTCTCCTCTCATATGGAATATGGAAGAGTAGAGTAGAGCAGAGCAGAGAAATCAAATCAGAGCAGTCAAAGACGCAATGCACGAAACGAAACGAAAGAAGTGCGTGAAAGATGCAGATCCATCTAGAAAGCACGAAACGAAACGAAAGAAGTCCGTGAAAATGAAAAGACGTACCATCAAAATTTCCATGGCCATGGAAAGAGGAGAGAAAATTGCAGAAGCGGAGAAGTTGCAGATGCCATAAAAACCCAACAATATAATGGAAAAGTTGCAGATGCCAAAGATATAGAGATCACCCTGCCATCGAATGGATTGCCCGCCTGGTCGGTTTAAAATAAGATTGGATTGCCTGCCTGCCATCGCTGGTTCTCTCGAGTCCCAATTCAATCCGAAGTGTAAAAGGCTTAAAAAGAAACAACAGGGTTCTCTCCACTTCCAATTCAATCCGAAGTATATAGAAAATAAAAAATAGAAACAAATTTATCAAATAAAAAAGAAAAAAAAAAAAAAATAAAGCAAGTAAAAATGGAAACAAATTTATCAAAAATATAAATTATATATTTGTCAAAATACATGTGTCAAATTGTGTTTATTTTTATTTGTCAAAATACATGTGTCAAATTGTGTTTTTTTAAGGGGCAGAGGGAAAGGATTTTTCAGAGTGTAGAATATTTGCAAACATTGTAGACTTTTTATAATTGTTCTTGTTATATCAAATAAAAAATGGAAACAAATTTATCAAATAAAAAAGAAAAAAAATAAATAATAAGAAAAAAACTAAAGCAACGGCAAGAAAAAATGGAAACAAATTTATCAAAAATATATATTATATATTTGTCAAAATACATGTGTTCATTTATACTTTTTCAAGGTGTAGAGGGAAGGCTTTTTCCACGCAAACATTGTGAACTTTTTATAATTTATTTATTGAAATCTATATTATATATTTTGTTATAATTTATTGAAATATATATATATATATATATATATATATATATATATTAAATTATAGTGTGCTAAATTGTGTTTAGTCAATTTAGCCAATTTATAAACACAATAATGTTGTTTATTATCCTAAACAACAAGATATAAAAGTAATTACTATGTTTATAAAAACCATGATTGGGGAAAATGTGTTGCATTGTTTCTATTAGATAAGTTAAAGATAGATAAATGGTTAACGTTGTAATTTTGTTCATTTATGTTTAGTTTTGTCCACATATTTTGTCATGTGTGTAATTATTATTATACATCATTTATGTTAATACTAGCTACATTTCTCTTACCTATATTTGCAAATATGGTTTTTTATTGGCATTTGTAAATGTGGTTTTTATTGTCATTAGCCATTATGGACTATTTATTGGCATTATCTATGTGTGAATCTCATCACCCTAGCTTAACTTAGTAATCAATTCCATGTCAAATGCCCATGTGCATGAATTTATCTTTAAATACATCCACATCACATCCCTATGAGCATGAATTCATCATAGCAATATTTTGCAAAAAATAGATCAACCTACGAAGACAATTTAATACCCAAAATAGATATTGGTCATAAAGTAAGATCATTGAATTCCTTTTATATCTAAGATAGTAATATAAGTTCATTCACATTGTTGATGGTCAAGAATTAGTTGGATGGGGACGAGCTAGTGTATAGATGATTAGGTCAAATATACTTATATTGGTTTGGAGCCCTTTTTTTCAATTCATGAAGTTTAGATATGAAAAAGTCTATTATCATCTATCCCATTTCTTACTAACTATAAAATTTCTTGTTAATCAACGAAGTTTGATCTAGTTCTTTATTGCTCAAACTCGAGAAGACTACTAGGTTATTCACAATAGCGATTGCCTAGTTACAATAAATTATTAATATTTTGGCAAACCTATGAACTACACAATTTTAAGCATTTATGAGCATTACCACAACAATGTAGCAATTGTTTCCAATGCACTTTCTATCTTAGAAGTTGAGGTGGGCATTCTTTTGGGTCACTTAAATTGAAATATTAATAATGTTAATCATCTTTGTTGCTAGGTTTCTGTGGTGCATGTTTATAGTATAGGTATTTGGAATAGGCACAGATATCATTTTTAACATCGACGTTTCGGTTCCACAATAGGACTCATCATCAGGATGGTGTGAAGAAGAGTAGGTGATCTCGGTCTTGGTTATTAATAATGAATTAGAGAGACTATTATGAGAAATTGGTAAGGTTTTAGGTTTAACACATGTGGGTTAAGATTAGGTTTTGGTATTATTATTTTAATACTTTTTAACAATAGTTTAATAATATTTTAATATAATTTGTGTTTTAAATAATGTTAAGTTTAATAATATAGATAATGTTATATTAATATTAATAAAGTATTTTAATGAATATTAATGATGTTTGAAATAAAATTATGCAAAGTAGTTTTGTAATGCAGTTTCATATTATACAGTTATAAGTTAAGGTTTGAAAATGTTTAAAGTTTTAGGATTTCAAAAAAATTAATGTTGAAACTATTTAAAAGTTAAAATATACTACTTAATGTAGATAATTAATGTTGCAAGCCAATGTTAATACCCATTGGCTTGCAATTGAGGAGAATGAGAGTAATGTTGGGGGTTAATGTGGAAGCAAATAAAGAAGAAAAGGAGGACAAGAATTCTTTTAAATAATCATAATAATTATGAGAAACATGAAAATGAAGATGAAAATCAATAATTCACAATTTGTATCCTATATTACCAAAAAATAGTTTTTCTATAGGAAAAATGAACATGGAAATAGATAATTTGCAAGGAAATACATGTGGAACACGGCATCACAAATGCCATAATTAACCAATGATTAATGACTATACAAAATGAAGGTGAGATGGTGAAATCAATGGTGTTTACACTACCTACCCACCAACACGTGCATGCGCATGCATTTGTAAAAATATGTGGCAAGCATTTTCTAGACATTATCATTATATAATCGTGTATTTGAATGTTCCTTCACACAAATACCCTGAGAATCTATCTTGCGGTCTCAACCTCCTCCACATATTCTAAGAATGTGGGGATTTTCGTATTAGATTGTTTCAACTCTACATCGTCTCCCAAAATGTGTTCATCCAAGGAAATTAACTCAACTTCTTATTCCTTCCATGTATGTGTGTGGCCCCATTCGTTATGGGTGGTGCACAGGGGATTCACTTAGTGAAACCATGCCATAGCATGTTCGTTCATGGAATATGAAACAATACCCCTAATTTCAATAAATCTTGGAAAATACCTCCCAAAGTCATTTTTTTAACCCCCTCCCAATATGCCTTCCCAAATTAAAAAAAACCCGTATTTTCACTATATATTGTATGTATCCATTTTTTCATTTACATTTTTTATACCCCTTTATATATCTACCTAGTATATTGACATGATACCCCTCTTATGAACCCACATGCATTCTACAATGCACCTTGCTTTTTTTGATGTATATTGTGGATGCACATTACTTCTCCAACAATGCAATTACTCAACCACATATCATTATGATTTGCAGAATATAATGGTAAAATGAAGAGATGGTGTTATGATTTACTTCATGAGCTTGACCTCCACGCATGTCTCCGCCTGCCGACTGCTCTCCTCTACCCACATGTCTCTGCCTTCCAGCTGCTCCTCTATCTGTGGGTCTTTGCCTACTGAATGCTCCATAGCATTTTTTCTCCACCATGATCTCTACTCTCTGCTTCGTATCTTCACAGGTTTATCCTCGCGGTTTTACCTCTGTGTGATTTCTTACGGGTTTACCATCATGATTTGTATATGTTTTCTATCCCAGCGTGAGTTATTATGGGTTTTACCTCTGTGTGTTTGGTTCCTTTCCTTGAGTGTCCGTGAGGTTACCCTTCAAGTGTGGATTGTGGGTTTCTCAACATGACTGTCAGAGAGTATGATTGTGATCAATATGACTAAGTGTATCTTGTGCTAAGTGACTGTGTGTCCTTAGCATGACTGTTATGGGTATGACTGAATTACTTAAGCTCGTTCTTTTGATTGAAACCTCTCTTTCTGTTGACTAATATTCTGAGACCTGTTTCTGTCTGCATTAACCCTCTCTCTCAAGGTACGTATATGGTTTACCCAATTTGAATTGTCCCTTTAGTGAAAAGATCAAAGTCATAAATATTTTAGTATAAGGAGGATCCAATAATGGTTATAATTTGTTAATATTGTATCTATTATTTATGTACATGACATTTGGTGAAACATATCAATGAGCAACTTCAATGCAGTGACCAGTAGAGCGTTAAGTTGAATGAGATGAAAATTATGTTCTTGCTTTATTACAGTTTAAAGTTTTATTAGCAACACTATTCTGAATCTAAATTTATATGTTCATGCACTTATGTTTATTACTTGTATTAAAACACTACTAACCCTTAAATTTCAATAATATTATATGTACAAAACATCCATGCTAATATTAGGCTCAACTGACTTGTATATTTCCCTTCGGAGTACTTTGTGTAATAGGTACGTATCTCATATTTCATTAGCACACCATTAAAATGTCATCTTGATTATTACACATTTGTGTTGGTGTTATTCAACGTACACCTATTTCTTCATATAATTTGTGCCCTATGCAACAATATGTGGAAAACAAATGTATCATGCAAGCAAAAAAGCAGATATCCTTAGGGTGTTTTTCAATTGCTTCATAGCATGAAAATGTAATTCATATGACAACAAAATCAATAGAATAAATGATTTGCTTCTCATATCCCAAAACAACATATCATTGGTTTATAAGACAATTGAGAAAAGGTGAAAAATGGAGAAGATTTTCTGTACCAGAAGTTGGTTTGGTCAAGTTTCAACCACTACATTCTAATGTTTTCAAAAACTGCAGTAAGGAAACATAGGGGCTATATAGAGAATGATATGAGAAATTTCTAACACTCTTATTTCCATTATGACTGTCATTCAATCACCACATCAAAGACCAATGTAACTGAAACTGATATCAAGAAATGTTGTATAAGAAAAATACAATCATATTTGAGTAGTATGTTCTTTGAAAAATGTCACCATTCAGATTCATGTAATGCTTTTGTCTACCTTGGAAAAAGAGCCAGGATAGTTTCTATAGAACCCAACAAGGTTGTGGATTAGTTTCAATAGTGCATATCACCACCAAACCACAACTACTTGATGTTGAGAAAGATAAAAATGAAACTAGCAGTGTAACCCGTGTTAAAAACTTATTATATAGATGTAATTCCAAACAACATCCTAAAAAGGTGAATCATCAATATGGATTAAAAAGTCTCAAACCTTTTCTAAAATTATGGTAACATTAGTCAAGTAGAATCTGGATATTGTTATTCCTTCTCTTCAGCCATAGAATATCCAACAAATTCCTAAAAGGGAAGAAATGGTCTACACCATAATAATGTCCTCACAACTGAAACTTTCAACAGAGACCTCTCTATAATCTCAAGCTAAAGTTGACGTATAGTATTTGTGCATATGCTATTGTGAAGTTTAGAAAATCACAATACTTTTATGTTCTCTATAAAAAATACTTTCCTGCAGTATCAATATTTTTACATCTTACTTCCCACCTACTCAATCTGTCACAACTCATAAACTCATAGGTTATCACTTGATTGAGAAAATCTAGTCCTACTCAGCACAAAGAATGATATAATTCTTGAATTTTGAGCTTGCTATTTGTAGCAAAGATAAAAAACTTTATGGAGCATATCATAGAAGAAGAGGATTGCGTACACCTTTAACATCAATAGTATTCATGGACAACAAAAACTTGTAATATTCATGCTAGAAAGTGCCAAGTCTAATGATATCATGTCTTCGATTTTTTTGGGGGACCCATGGTCCCAACCTTAGATTTACATTTAATTCATAAGAAATGCTCAACCTACAAATATAACAACAATTGTATCAAAATATCTGCAACACTATAAGATATTGAGACAACATATAATGTACTAGATAATTGTGATAAATAAATTTCATCTAAATAGAGAAAAAGAAAATTATATTGAGTTCAAAGCTACCAACCTTCCTATCACCAAGCATTGGATTCAAGCTTCTTGGAACCTCTTTCTCAACAATAAGAAAACCACTTAGGGGGTCACTTGATTTCCTACAACAATTAAAGGCATGGACAAAATAGTCAATTATTATAATCATATATCAATGAGATAATGATCAAATTAAAAGTATACATGCTTGAACTACATAGAATATAAACATACCGTGGTTTAATTTGACCACTAGGAACAATATAACGAGTATGGAGCTTGGCCTAAGTGTCACGCATTTTTTCCATGGACATGAAAGGGGTGTCCTCGGTATTCATTTGCTTAAGCTTCAATTCCTCCTGACAGTTTCATATGTTTTTCTTGTTTCATTTTTTGAGGGCCTTTTCCATGGAACTTATGTGACAGTTTCCGAAAAGCTTCCTTAGGTGTCATATACAAATATATATTGACAACAAATAAATTTCTGATTTCTCTGAACAAACATTAATGAATTAAAATGGGATACCATCATGCCTAAAGCATTAGACAATTTAAATATTAAGAAAAGAATCTTATAATACGTCCAAACTCATCTAAACAATCTAATTGTATCTCTTTTGGCCCATCGGTATCTCATACTCCAACAAGTTTGGTATTTTTCTTACCCATATTTCTTCCACCCCATTCCATAATATCTTTCAATGCTCCCCTTTCCTTCAACAATCGCAAGGCCCTCACCAAACCCTTTCCAACAGAAGCTTCTTTAATTATATCATCTGTTGCCACTTCCTCCTCTTCTTCTACTTTTATATCACTGGGATCTGTATCCATTTCTTTCACCTCTTTCCACTGCCTATGGCTTCTACAACATCATCTTGTTTGATAGACTTGGACCCTCATCATCCTCTTTAAAGACATCTTCAATTATAGGTTTATGAGTGTTTGGTTCAATAATAACAAAATTAGAGCTATAAAACAATGAGATAGTACAAAGCAATATCATATAAAAAACAAAGACCTATTATAACTGTAATGAGTACAATAGAACTCCTTACAAAATTAAATTCAAGGATCCACTATCATTATTTCTGAAATCCTTTCGTTATCCACACACCTTCATCAAGTTGTAAAATCCGCACAGATTCATCCATCTCTATAAATACAACTTTATTTTCCTACACATCACTTGATGATTGGCTTTGACCATTTCCTTTTTCTTGATTTGCAGCTACTACTAACTAAGCTACTTCCTGGGGGCCAGACCGACTACTACTTTACGCTTTCTTTCTCAGTGTCTATTTCCTAGTATTCTCTAATGAATTGTGAAGATCTTCATCCTCCCCACCAAAGACAACATCTACATCTTCATCTACATGCATTGCATCTGATGACTTCTCATCTCGAATCCCTCTGGAAGCCTCTGCTACTTTCTTATATGCATTTTGATATGCACTTTTCCTGAGTTCAACTTCTTCCTTTTCTGCATTTTCCCTAGAAACCTTTCTTTTGTATCATCCATAGAACCAAGGTCCCCAACACCCAATCCAGTAACAATTGCTTCTGCTTCGAGCGCATCAATGTCCAGCTTATCCTTCTTTCGCAACTTTTTCTTCTTCTTAGGTTTCATAAATTGAAGCATTTCCTCTTGAGTATAATAATCATAAATAATTGATCATGGTTAAGCCAGTAACTATTTAATTTGAGTATTCATAGTTGTTCCTTGCAGCCTCTTGCATATCTGAAGAGACAGACAATATTACACAAACATAAAAGATAACATCAACATTCTACATATCTGGAGAGAAAAATTTACACAAACATAAATGGTGATATCAACATTCAACTACACATTAATCCTCCCTAAACTAGTGTGCTTGCATTCTTAAAAAAAATAAAATATAACTACAAGATGGGTCTAAGCCTTCAAAAATCCTAAAACAAGCCTTCAAAAAACCTAAAAGCAAGGTACCTCTAAGCCTTCAGAAACCCTAAAACAAGGTACCTCTAAGCCTAATAGAAACTCATGTATCAAACATAAAATGCATAATATGATAAAAATATTATGAAGAGCTATCAACCATCTATTGTGCACCATGCATATATAAACCTATTTATTTTGCTGAGGGGCATGGTGAATGCATATGCTTGATTTGAGGTTGACAGGTTTTCCAAATTCAAGAAGAAATAGTTCTTTCTACTCATATAGTCCATAGAAGCACTTAGATTACCAAAAATTTCCTTTTGATGCACAAGTTTGTCCTCAAATTTAGCCCAAAATTATATCATTGTTGATTAGAAGGTCAAATAGGGCTAATAATTGCTTTTAGGGCCTAGTATGTGCCCAACAACATGGATTTAATTCTCAAATATCAATTGCTTACTATTGATACTCATTCTCAGAAGTGCCTAGGTCTGACTTTTATCTTCTTTACCATCTTGTCAAAATTGTACCCAAAACACGATGAAACTTGGTGTTTGGTTGTTTTATGGTTTTTTAAATGCTAGGACATATTTTTCCTATTGTTGTTTGAGGCCAACAAATACCCGAACTCACTAGAAATATCCCAGATCAATTAATTAGGTTTCTAGGATTATCAACGTATGTCAAGGTCATGAAGGAATGTGCCTAGGAATCATTTTGATTGCTGTATGAGGATTATACTGGACAACATGCCCATGTTTTATTTAACCATTCGAAACTATGTCAAACTCCATTCTATTGTCCAAGACTAATGGGCCTTCCTTTCAGCCCATCTAACTCATATAGACTTCCATCAACTAGTAAATAGCCTATGAAAGGGTTATCTCGTAGCTGTGGACGTGCTGTACAACTGCATATGCCATCCAGTCCTTCCAGTTAGAGCTTCCTCAGAAATAAATGATCTAATTTCTATGATAATATCTACAATCATATTGTGTTCCCTTTAAGTATATCAAAGTAAAATAATGCCTTTTTCATTCTAATTTCATAATAAGTAGCCAAGGATGGTATATCTCTATAAGAAATCCTTATCTCTGTCTTTTAGGCCTCTAACATTCAGACAACTCTAACACTCAATTAACTTGGACAGGTTCCAATCATTATGCACATTGATCATTAAACTGACAGGTAGGAATTGATTGAAACTTTGGAAATGGTACGTAACTTATTATTGGATCATAATTGTCTTTTGAATAGTTGTTAATATATTCACCAAGAAATTGTCTTTAAATACAAATTAGACAAACCAATAGATTTGCATGCTTTTATAGTTACCTAATTTAATGGAGATTCCATTACAGTGTCTGCATTTTTATATTATCCTCATGCATAGTATGTGTTGTGATTGGAAGGGAAAATTTTGCATGTTCTAGAATCTAAGGATATTTAATAAACTCTAGAGCGACCAGAAAGCATACAAAATCATAATTGTATAGAATAAATGTCAAATATTTGAGCAGTATGCACTTACTGTGATCTGATACCATGTTTTTTTGTTTACCAGGGTGTTCACTCAGTAATGGTTGATGGTTCACATATTTATTTCAGTGAGAATGTTTTATACACAAAATATATAACCACCATGGTCCATGTGAAGGGTATGATAGTGGAAGATGAACTAGGGTGATTATCAGGTACATAAGATAATATAATAGTTGAATTGTATGAGGCAAATATTAGAGATTTAGCTTAGGTTGGCTACTTATTTCACTCACAATTATATCACAGAAAGATAGCTTAAATTGCAATAGGAATCTTGTAAAGCATATAGCTTTGAAATATACTTCTGAAAATGGAAATTCTTCCCATCCACTGATTAAATTTATGCATTTTAGGCTGAGGAGTTCTTAAGTCAAATAGGAGTTGATGCACTTGCAGTATGCATTAGGAATGTCCATGGAAGGTATCCTCCAACTGGCCCAAAACTTAAGTTGGATCTTCTTAAGGTAATGTATATCTCAGATTTGATTTCCAAATACTACTAAAGAATAAGACACAATGATTGTTATAATAAGGGGACTAGTGTCTGCTACTTGTCTATTTTGATCCATTTACATTGTTCTATTCCACCTCTAGAACATTTTCCTCCATCCTATAAGAGTCAACTTCTTGGATCCTATGTAGTTATTTTCTTGTGTACTGGTCATAGACTAAGTCTTATAAGTACTTTCATCAGTAATCATAATGATATGCATTAAAACTTTGAAGAAACTTGGTACATAATATCAGGGATGATTTTAAGGAACCATACTTATTTAAAAGTGTATAAATGTTGGCGAATATTACCAATTCTTAAAACGTCAACTATAAAATGTTTGACGATATTTTTCAAAAAATATTTTAATTTCCAAGGATTTTATATTGTTTATATAATAATTTGGCAATTTTTATGGTGGAAAATGTTTACCCCATCAAAATTGGGCGAAATAGGGCTTTAAAAAATGCAAAATGGAGAATCATTTTTGGGATAAAAACATGGAAAAATAGCCCACTAGGCTAAAATTCACCCCTAAAATTATCCCTACATAATATTCACAATCATCATGCAGATTGCCAAATTGTGTACCAATTCACCTCCATAGCCTATAAAATTAAGCAAGTGTTTGAGGCAAGACCTGCTATAGGAGTTAAACTGCTTATGGCCTTTGTTTTGTTTTTAACCTAAGAGCTCTACATACTTCAACTCAGAAAATTATAGCATCCACTAGGATCTTTTCTGCTGCTATTATTTTGAGTGACATTATATGCTTTTGCATCCATGTCTTGTGAATTTATATTGTGGGAATATTTTTTGTTCTTTAAAACATTTGAAGTTGTTCTTGTGTTTTTCTTGAAGCACTTGATAATTTGTAAATGTATTTTCATGCATTTCAAATTTGCATGACACATCATGATTCGGCTGTAGCTCATGTGCCTTGAATTCCTTTCATAATCACTAAACATGTTAGCATTATGTGTGATTTATATATTATAATGAATGAATTTATATTCTAAGCTCTGGATCAGTATTCTCTGTTATTTATATATTGTAATGAATGAAGTGGTATTCTAATATATGGAGCCAAAAAAAGGTACATAAGGTGGTGTCACAATCATCATACATTCCTTTGATATATTATAGTATTATACGCTATAATTCTTAGTCTCATTGACTTCTTTTGTTCACTCTTTGGTTTTCTTTCTAGCCCCTTTCTGGTTCTCCTCTACACTTGAGTGTTGGTTATTATTTCTTCTAGTATGGTTGGTTTTGTTAATAATTAATCATAGGCTTTCAAACCCTTAATGAGATGAAGTACCTTTAATCTCATTGGCATGTCAGGTGCACCCAAAAAAATGGTATCTGTCATTTTAGTAAAATCTAGTACTAATTAAAACACTTTAGTTGATATAACTGAGATAGTATTCATTATCTTAAGTAGCATGTCCTCTGTCATCATTTTCACTATCTTTCCCTGTCAAACTGTATTCTTCGTTGCTTCTTTGACTCATATGAGCAGTAAGCTTTTCCAGCTAGAAATCAAATCCCCATTGTATTTTGGTTGCTAGCTTCAATGTGAATTAAGTTATTGTGATTCCATATTTTCCTCTGACATTGAATAATTTAAAGTAATCTTAGTCTTCACTCAAGCACATCTTGAAATTTAACCATATGGTTTGGGCATGAAAATCTTGAAGGTTAATAGGCATGTGGTGCTTGCCAGTTTGATTGCTTAAAATGGCTTCTAGTTGTCATTCTTAGAGAGACAATGTAAGAGATGTTGGCCAATTTTTGACACAACCATGTGCTGGTCGTTATCAATTATATAACCATTATTATGATGGCAAGACATGTATGCCTCAAATGAAGATCATTTTTAATAAGCACTACCACTTAAAATATAAAGTTGGAGCATAAACATGTATTCAAGCATTAAAAAACTTGCATGAATTGAAATTGTGATATCATATTTAAATTCTCATTTGGAGTATTGTTTTATGATAGTGTTTTACACATGGAGTATTCAAACACCCAACGTCCTTAGAATAGATCACATAATAAGACCAAAGAGTTCATGCTCAAAACCCACAAACTATTATTTCCAAGCCCTAGTCCTAAATTCCTAATTACCACTTTGAGCTAGTCTAGTATTATTATATGTAGATGTCTACACTTAACACCACCACGTCTCTTAAAGCTCTTAGTTGTATGTCATATTGATAGGAAATGCTACAACAGTCAACCAGTCTCAGAGAATGAATCATGATCATGTGACAGTTGCAGCCACTTGTCCTGTCCCATTAGGTTTCCACTATAAACTCCCTCAGGCTTCAAGGGATTTTAATAAATCTAATTTTTTCTCAATATTTTCTAAGAAACCATGGATTTAGTGTTCTAAATTGATATAATGAAATTACCAATTAGTGTTTCAAGTGTTCCAGCTCATAATTTATCAGAAATAAGTTCCAGGAGCATCAGCTTGAAAAGAATCCATCTCTGGGTTGAATAGATTTGTCCTCCAAAAGTCATGAGTTTCAAATTGGAAGGTGTCTTTATCACCATGATTTTGGTCTATAATCCTGACCCATGTAGAAATTAAACAATTACAGAAATCATAACTTTTTTAATCTTATGTGAAGCAGGAGTTGACACTGACTTTTAAAAATCCATAAATTAGCAATATTGATTATGCTTGTAATTTTCATATCAAATCTACCATTCTAGGTTGTTTATTGACTTTGTACAACATAGAAACTGGGAATTCTTGCTAATAACAAAATACAATTGTGTTTCTGCTTTTCTATTTGGGAATTACATTTTCTAGCATAAAAAAAGGGGGTCGTGCTCGTCTTGCATGGAGCTTCAGGATTGTCTAAAGAGCTTGCAAAGGTAAACATGTTTAGATTTTACTTGACACTAAAATTAAAAAAGTATAATTGTGACCAACACTTGAAATGAGATTTATAAGAGAGATTGAACTGACAGTTAGAATTCTAAAATCATCCATTAGCATTTGCTCCGATCTTTCCCATTGTTCACTATGAATTTTGAAAGTATTTAGAAATGGTGCCTTTTCAAAATCTAAGAAGGAAATTATTTTAGGAGCCATACATCCTCAAATGATGATGATGATGATGATGATTATGATGATGTTCACATGTACAGACTTCAAAATGAACACCAAAGTGACAAAGCTTCGTGATATTTGTTTACAAGCCTACATAGACTTCGGAGTAAGGAAGTTCAATGTCAACACAAAAGTTTAAAGTGCCTACATGAATGCTCTCTAGACACCTAAGAAGGACTTGATAGATGTGATGTCCTTTGCAAGGGAATCAATGCAAGCTGTTGTTGCAGAGAAGATGCACATTTTTGGCTCAGGAGGCAAGGCATATTAAGTTAATTATTGGGTTGTTGTTCTTATTATATAACAATCTGATATCAAGGGTTATGGTTATTTTTTGGCTAACCCTGATA
The DNA here is from genome assembly GCA_001517045.1 of Pseudotsuga menziesii. Classification (NCBI taxonomy): domain Eukaryota; kingdom Viridiplantae; phylum Streptophyta; class Pinopsida; order Pinales; family Pinaceae; genus Pseudotsuga; species Pseudotsuga menziesii. The sequence goes on along the minus strand of LPNX010526061.1, from coordinate 397,631 downwards.
GCTTGTATTATCTATGTGACCATCCACATGAAATAGTATTACAGTGACATTCTTAAAAAAATGGATTCTCAACAATCCAAGCCTGTGGTTTTGGTTTATTGATTTAATTTTTTTATTGCTTCTTTTGCATTGGTTTTTGTGCTCCTACTGAAGTTCAGGCATTCACCTCTGAGTTGATAAATAAGTTGTCAGTGAAATGTCGAGGAAAGGTTTAAACTGACTTTACTCAAGCACTGAAAGAGATATGTGAGGAGTATGATGATGAAGGTACAGAGATGAGCAATTTATGCCAGATATTGATGATGGGAAATCCAGATCATGTATTGATGAAAGATTAAAGGATTATGTAGAGAAAGTATAGTTTACAAAAAATGATAAAAACCAAGAAGCAAGGAAATGTTGAAAATGAAAAAAGATACATCTAATCAAATGCATTATGATACTTTTACCAAGAAACATGATATTAAGAGGGAAGTACATAGGTAGGAAAACTGGAAAAAGACACATGGGGTAGGTGAGAATAAGAAAAAGCCTGCTACATCCCTGATATCATCTGATAAGAAATACAGGAAGATGCTCATGTTGGGATTAAAAAGCACAGTTCAATATCAACATCTAAATCTGACAATATGAGGTCCATACTAAAGATAAAGAATCCTAGAAGCCATTTTGAGGACCATTTGAGGTCTGATGTTGCTGGTGCAGTGCTTACAAGCCATTTTGAGAACCATTTGATGTCTAATGTTTCTAGTGTAGTATATTTAATAACTAAGCTAGAGTTGAAGACAAGAAAGAGAGACTTTAAAAATTCATCAAAGAGTGAAAGAAATATTAAGACCGCTTCTTATTCTAGTATGCAGTTCAATTCATTTGACAAAAAAGGCATTTCCTCAATAAAATGATTTGAACAATTTATTGTGATTCTTAGGATATGCATTGAATATTAATACTATTATAAAACACCAAAACAATAAAAAAAAAATTATACCTTTTCTCCCAATGTATACCAGCAGTAGTATCCAAGGTAGGTATCATTTCCCTTTGCTTTACTATTTCTGCACTTGGTGGTACTAAGGATGCTGGGTGAACTGCCATAGATGATTGACCAGCTAATGTAGAGCAGATGGTTTAAGAGTGCTCATTGAAATTTCTTGCTAATTGTGAAGACATGAAAGAAATGTCGTGAGGATGGAGAAATTGAAGGCATGAACAAAATTTCTTTCAGCTGAAAAAAAATAGTAAATATCAAAAGTAAATTGCATCCCTAAGGCAAATCCAATCAATAATGAAGAATCAAGTTGCAAAAAATCCAAATACGCAAAATAAGCAACCACAGACGCACATAACCCTCTTCAAGTTTGATAGTTTCGAAGTCCGCCCACGTCTATTTTTAGCGAGCAGGTATTGTTTCCCTTTTCCATACTGTTGCTGCACTTGGTGCTACCAAGGGTGCCAACCGAACTTCCATAGATGGCTGTGCATGTGATGTATAGCGGATGGTTGAAGTGTGCTCATTGAAATTTATTCCTAACTGTGAATACATGAAAGAAATGCCAGGAGGATGGAGAAATTGAAGACATGCACAAAATTTCTTTGAAGTGAAAAAGATAGTAAATATCAAAAGTAAATTGCATCCATAAGGAAAACCCAATCAATAATGAATAAGCAAGTTGCAGAAAATATAAATCCTCAAAAGAAGAAACCACAGATGCACAAAACCATCTTCAAGTTTGATAGTTTCACAATCTTCCCGCCTTTATTTTTTGCGAGCATTTCTGCCCTAGTCTGGATAACTAAACCCCCGATATATTTCATATTGTTTAATAAAATAAAATAAACCCTTTGACCCCAAATATATGCCCAGTATAATTTTTTATTTTTTGACCATTTTTGAGCCCCCAATATGAACGAATGTGATATCATATTGTTTCGTCGGCGACGGCCCCGTGGGGTGGTCCTATGGGAAATGGGGGTAAACTATTCTACAAATGACCTTGAATATTATGATGATTGGCTCCAAAAATGGATCTAAACTTACAATAATGACAATGAACCTATACTCTATTGTGCGATACTGTTTTTGGTTTAAACACTTTAACATAGATTAAATCGCCATTCAAAGTATTTAAATACTACAACATATGATTGAAATTGACTAGAATAGAAAATACATACACAATGAAACACAAACATTTACATATAAAATTATACAACAAACAAACATTCATTGAAATACCATGCATGTTGTCTTCTTATATTATGCATATTACAAAACATTCCAAGCTTACTATGAATCTCTGAGACACTATGGCCTTCTATAGTTTTCTACAATATACCTATGTCTCTCTAGTTTATCAACATCTCCTCCACACTCGTAATCATACTATGTAATAGTTTATGGCTAGAGGAAAAAAAAACCCTTTTTATGTTGGGCATGTGTTATTTTTTTTGTATGGGGGATCTACGATTAGAACAATATAGTGCTTTGTCATATGCGTTGGGTGTTACACGTGGTGCTAGCTCAAGGGGTGTTGTAGGATGGGGGAAGGGAATGTAGAAACCTCCCCCCCTTCTCTACGAAGTTGATAATGGAAAAAGGCTATCACTACTTGTCGTTACAAGATGAAGGCGAGGAAAACATTTTGGGCTATTTTTGGGTTCCTAAAAATATATAATTTACTTTTGATTAAAGTAATAGGGAATTAATCTAAATTGGGTTAATGGATTGGGTTTTTGGATGTTGTAGAATAATTATATATTATATTGTGAATGGTCAAGAAATACAATGAAAAGGATAGAGGTGTGGCTCTAAGTTTTGTTCGTTTTTCTTGTCGAGGGTTCCATGATATATCTATGTGTATTGTGTGTGTGTGCCATTGTGTAATATCTATTTTGCTTAATAATTTTATGCATTGTTTCACTTCATAGGTTTAAAACTTGTGTGTGGTATCAGATATTTATTATTGGCTTTTAGGGGATGCCTTTGTTGTTGAGGGTACAATGTGTTTGATATATCTTGGGTCTTTGATAAACCCAGGTTCATGGGATATTTGCAGCAGTGATTCATGTGTTGAAAAATATTGGAAAAGTAGTATGAGAATATTGAAGGATAGAACTTTTATCTATGGAATATCTTCATGTAGATCAAGAATAGTGGAATTTTTTGTATCTATGTACACAACCTACTGGATCAACAAAAGAAGTCCAGGAGTACAATTCAACTTTTTTCTATCAGATTCCATATTATTGAATGTATGTGGCAAATATAGTTTTTTGAAACTATGGAATAATATAGGGAGTTTGTATCAATAAAAGTCTCTAGTAAACAATTGGTTTCATATAAATAAGATGTATCACCTCAATATGGATGACAACGACAAAGTGACAGATCATCTAAATTTATACAATATCCCGGTAAGTCAATAAGCTATGTTGGGACTAAAATGGAGGAAAAAGATAAATTCATTACATTATTATGTTATTTTATAGATTCTTGGGATAATTTGATTGTAGAAAAAGGTAGTGCTAGTGAAGCTACCTTAAAATAACTTTGAAAAAATAGTGGTGTCTCTACTATCAAAGGAAATGAAGAGGAAAACCATGGATACGTTGAAATTTCTACTTAATCAGTTATGTTATTCAATCTTTCAGTCAAATTTACTTCATATCAAATTAAATGCATGCATAAGGATCACCGAAAGAAATAAATTAACAACATACACAAATATTTATATTGGGAAACCCTCTTGGTGGAGAAAACCCTACAGAACCTCTCTAATATAGATTCGTCAACAAAGTATAGTGCCAATACAATGAAGATCTAAATATCTCTAATAGAAAAATACCAAATAAGCAAAGATAAGATAATATCACCCTTAGATAAGTCTTCCTTAGAATACTCTCTCTCTCTCTCTCTCTCTCTTGCACTTGTCTCATTGGCTTGAGTGAACTTTTGTTGTATGTTCAAATGAGGAGAGTGTCCCATTTATCTATACTCTTTTTTGGATGATTTTTTCACTATAGGGTTGACTTCATTGGGCTAGTTTTCCCGAGTGTTGGGGAAGTTTTACTGAGTGACTGGTTCTCTCTGTTTGGTTCTCCACAAGGGTAAATGGACAACTTTGGCATGCTTGACACCTAGACTATGCAGAAGGTCATTTCTAAGCTATAATCATCAACAAAATTTCTATGAAGCAAAAAATACTTGATTTTATCATACTACTTGATGATGTCTTGGTTCACTAGTGAGCTCGAAGAATTATTAAGTCGTATAGTAGGGTTTATCTCTCTATGATATTTTCTAATCGAATGGAATCACTGAGAAAGGGTTGAAGCCCAATTCAAGTCATGGGAAACCTTGTTGGAATAGTTACCTTATATCAAGAACCTATGTTGAAAATAGTTGTGCCATGTATCCTTTCAATTATAAACCGTCGGCAAGAACCATTTGAATGACTAATTTACTTTTTCTTCGATTGTTAGAATCCGAGATTAAAAAATGGTTGCAATCCTTTTTATTTCTTGTTTGCTATTATATGGAAGAATTTAGGATTAATTTTTGACATTTTTTTGTTGTTTTATTGTTGTCATTTAGAGTTAAAGATAGTCTATGGTTTTTGCGTAGGAGGATTTGGGTTTGGCGTGCTGATTTAAGGTTTCCATATATATTTAGAAATATGTAGGCTAGAGAACATGGGGATTGATGGTACTTTAATATGGAGCAAAATTATAAATTTTCACTTTGGAGACTAGATGGTATCGATGCCAAGACCAATTTTTGGAAATCTTACTGCGCTTTTATCAAGGACATTTGGCCTACATTGAAATCAATATATATTGTCAATTTTTAAGAGGTCTATCAAGAGACAATGAAATTATGCTTAGGTTTCAACATTATATCTCTCAAAAATACATTATATTTTACTATTTTTCATATGTTGATTTTATGCACCTGGAAAAGTAAATACTACAACCCTTTTATCAAGGACATTGGCATGCAACTCAAGATGCAAGTGAATTTACCTTATTTTTTTATTTGGTGCGCATTGAAAAAAATATATTATCCTTTTTTATAAGTCTATCAAGAAACAATATAATTATGATTAGATTTCAACATTTTATCTCTTAGACCTACATTCTCTTTGAACATTTTTTGTATGTTGATTTTATGCACCCAGAAATGTTGCCAGACTAGGCACTTATTTGTTTTCTCATATAAATTTTCATTAGGCGGGGTTTTATTCTCTGATTTGATATGTAACTATGAACAATATGACAGAATTCTTGTTTGAATTGTTAGTGAGTTCGTGTTGGAATCTATTTTTTTTATCGACTACAATATGAGCAACCATCTCTAGACTTGCAGTGTATCAAAGCTCAATTGGTTATATTTATTATTTTCAATAAAATTATCACTCATGTTCTATGTGAAGCCCAATTAGTTATATTAATTGTTTTCATAAAACTATCACTTATAATATTCGTTTAATATATCGGTTAGAATGATAGGAATGCTATTTGAGTTCATTTACTTTGAAATCAATCAAATTTATATGAGGAATTGGTCTCCTTGATCATACTATATTTCTTGGATAATATCCAATCCAACCACTAACTTTTTTATTCATGGAAAGCATTATTTTTGTTATAAGTGTCATATTAACAATTGATTATCCTAGTCCAATTTGTTGATACAAGACCGGGAATCAATCTAACTAGCTAGATGCCGAAAATGAAATTGTTATTTTCATTTCTAAAGTTGAGAGTGAATTTGATTGAAGGTTTCAACTAGTTGTTTCCCTTTAATTTTTAATCTTTGTATTTTTATTTTTATTTTGTTCACTTTTATTCATGGTGCATCCCTATTTTTGCTTTGTAGCATAAAACATTGTGTGAATTGAATATAGTATATCAGTCTATAAGAATCTATCTTATGGTTCTCAACTACTAGAATAATTGGCATAACTATTGAATCAAAAAAAAGTCTACCGATGTTACGGTTTTAATTACACAGAGACACAAAAATGTAAATTTTATGCTCTTTGTTGCTAATTTTAAGATACTAGTGAGAAAGAGATGATAATTCAAGAAGTTGCAAATAATAACGAATTCTATTGCAAGTATTCCATATCCCAAAAATCATTCTTTACAGTCTTTGTCCTATGGAAAACCATGCAACAACCATATGTTAGACTTGAATTAGTTTGTATTTAACGGCCAAAATGGCTTAGCACCAACCATCTAATAAGCTAGTCATAAAAGATGAATGAAACTTATAAATATCTCAATACCTCTATATCCACCTCATTTCATTATCTTGAAATATATAAAAAATCACACCTAGTGTAATTGATGGATTTGGTTGAATTTCATTGATTAACTCTAATATTTGGTACATTAAGCATTTTTTGTCACTTTGATATTTGCAGGGACCATAAATAGGCCATTGTACTATCAAAGAAATATGCTAGTAATTTTCTTGAATTATATCATGCCACTTTAGGGCTAGTTAAATTACATTCTAATTAGTTAAACATACTTTAACTAAGCTTTAGGAGAGAATTTTATTGATTTAAATCTAAGGTGCACTTTCCTTGACATATTTTTCAATCCAAGTTAAATAACTTGCATACATGTACAAATGGTTTTTCATGGGAAAAAATTGAGAACCTAAAATTTTGTTAGTTTTGTTAGAATATCTACTAGAATCATGATTTATCTAAATATTTTTTCAATATTTGAACACGTGGAATTATTATTTTTATGGGAAGACATGCCTTCCTCTACATGCTTTCTATTCTATATATATAAGAGATTCCAATTATTTCAACATCTCTAGAAATTGCACCATTTTATTAAGGACAAGCAATGCCAACAATTTCATATAGGATGCACATTTCTATCATGGCAATGGGAAACTTACTTAAAAAGAAGTGCAAACTGTATAAAAAAATCAATAGATCAAGACAAAGACAACCATACATGGCTATCTATAAAAATAATCCAACACTCAATATATATTTTATATAGAAGGAGGAGTCTTCTTTATCATTCTTTTATACTGGTTCATCATCTTCTGTAATGTGAGAATGGTATCTCTTCATCTTTCCTTTATTCTTGGGATAATATTTGACAAAGTGTCCTTTCTCATCACAAGTGAAACATCTGAGCTGTGATATGCCCTTCTTTGGAAATATTATATTCTTGTGAGAATATTATTTCTTCTTGTTCTTTCCCTTATTAGAATGAGTAATTAGGGATTGATTGTCATCATCACTGATATTTTCTTCTCTTGTTACCAATAGAGCTTCTTCTTGTGTGAATTCCTCCCATAGCCTACTAAATTTGGTGATCCTTCTCCTAGCACAAATTCCTTGAACGAAAGATTCCCATGAACTTGAGAGGCCGTTCAACGTAGTCATCACCACTTCTCATTCTTAAACATTGTCTCCAATAGATTCTAGTTGTTCCTTGATCTGTGATACCCTTGGGAATCGAGATTGTATGCTTTTTGAACTTTGTTTCCATCTTCAGAACCTTGAGTTGAGTCCTCAAGGTCATATTTTTATTGACATTCTTTCCTTCATATAAGTTGGTCAAAGAATCAAACATATCCTTGTTATTCTTCAAGGAGAATACATGTGGGATCAAATGGTCCTTGATAGAGTATGTGATAATCCTCTTCACTTTGATCAAGTTCTTCTTATGCTTAGATTTGTCCTCATTTACCTATAGATATGCACCTTCTTCTTTGACATAGTTTTCCAAATCATGATCTCCTATAATAAGAATAAATCTATACTTCCATGCCTTGAAGTTCTCAACTCCTTCAATATTTTCCTCAATATTGGTATTATTTGTTATCTTGATAAAATGAGATCCTCAAATGGAAAATATAGAGAATAGAACTTACCAATGAGAGTTATTCAATTGGATTCTTGCTTTATTTCCTTTATGGAAAACTGCTTCTGGTGGACATAGGGTTTGACAAAGAAATCCTAATTTTTCAAATTTGGTGACTTAAAAGTATGATTTGATATGTGCCTCCTCAAGATGACTTTAGAAGACTTACTCCTTTTCCCAAATATGTGGACATAATTTCAAAATATTGGATGCCCTAGGTTTCTCGACACTAGTATTAGATCAAAAATTGAAAATCTAGAGAACTGGAAACTATCTCGATAGAGATATGTTCCTTTAAAGGGAGATTTATATGGTCATCCTTTCTCAACTGATCCGTGGAGGGATGTGCCTGGAATAGGAAATCCTAGTTTCCAACTTTCATCTGTTTTAGCTGCACAAAGATTTCTTTCAGGGTAGTTATTATACCTTGTTAGAATTTTAATGGTTATACAATATTTAATATCATTTCATCATAACCATAGCATTAGGATTATTGAAATAAATACAAGAACAACAAGACAAAAGAATAGAACTATTTTCCTCTAGGAAACCACAAGGGAGAAAACCCAACAACTTATTTTGTATAGATTATGTCACCAAGTGTAATGTCAACGAACATAATATCAACCTCAAAGACAATAGTATCTAATTATTATATCTAGTGAGAATATTATATCTCTCTTGCACACTTGCTTAATTGAGAAGTGTGTCCAAATGAGAGGAGAACCCTCTCTATTTATACTCATGAAGTGAGTGATTTTTTACCTAACTGGATTGACTTGTTGCTCTTAGAGGGCCGACTTGTTACTCTTGAATCACTTTCCTTTGTGTGATTATTTTAACAATGTATTAGATAAATGCGACTTGTTGCTCTTAGAGGGCCGAATTGTTACTCTTGAATCACTTTCCTTTGTGTGATTATTTTAACAATGTATTAGATAAATGCATCTTCATTAAATCCAGAGAGAGAGAGAGAGAGAGAGAGAGAGAGAGAGAGAGAGAGATTTTTCCAATGAGAGAGAGAGAGAGAGAGAGAGAGAGAGAGAGAGATTTTTCCAATGTTTCGTATAAATGCATCTTCATTAAAGCCAATAAATTAGGGGTTGCATGAGGCATTTTACAATGGAGTTCTCCAATCCTTTAAACATGCTTCATCATATTAAATATCATGGTAAAACACCATTCATACCATAAACCACTAATGTTAAACCGATTAATAACCAAATACACCCATCAATAAACCATTAATGTTAGCCTAATTATTGTTCTATTAACTCAAGGTTAATTTAACAATAAAATCATCAGTTTCCTTGATTTTGTTGATGGGTGCAACTTTTCCTTCAAAATATGCATGAATGGAACTAAAAAATGGATAATTCCCATATGAACCCCCTTAATTTAGTCAAATTTAATTAAGGAACACTCTAGATTTGTTTTCTTTCCCAAGGAAAACCTCACAAAGAAACCAAAGGGATGCTTCCCCGTGTTCATGGATGGAATCCCTAATAAAAATTGTTGGGGTAGACTAGCATAGCTCACCTCCAAGGATCCCTCCCTCTTCCCTGAAATATCTAGATGGAGGTAAACTCAAACATGAACTACAACAGAAACTTGTAATCGAATGAGACTAAGTTAGACTAAAACAAAAAACCTTATGCTCAAATCCACCTTGAAACATTTTGTTCCACTTTGACCATTGTTGGTGCACAAAAATGACAAATATATCGATACTATTCTATTATTTAAACCTATTCTCCATATAAAGCTAGGAAGGACGAGAATCCTATAAAAAGGCTCATTCACACAGTGTTATAAGTATTATATTGTTCTCACATGTTTAAATTTGGATGGAATGGATCTAAATTTCACCTTTGGGGAGGATATTGGAGAGATTATGACATTGTGATCGTCTTCTTCTCATACAAAACAATTCCCAATTTGCACTTTGTATCCACTTGCTAAATTTAACTATGGAGATTGAATGGAACCATTAATTACATTGAATACCTTTGGAATAAAGAAATAAATGCAAGAAATAACATAACGAAAATATATTTAAACCATCTCACCACTAAAAGGTATGGTAATAGAATCTTCTCACATCCCATGTATATTTTCTCACATTAGTTTATTGTTGTTTGCTAGAATGGTTTTCTTTTTCTCATTAAACCAATCAACTGTATTTATAAGGGTTTCTACTTATTTTTTAAAGTGCTATATATGTTTTTTCTATTTTAGAGTGGGGAAAATGTTTTTTCTCTTACATGCAGGATTCTTGAGTTAGAATTTGTTCTCTTGCTCTTCCATTTCAAGCTTCAGTTATCCTTAAAGGATCATAATTAACATTTTTTCCCTCTTCTCTTCTCTCTTCAAACCCTTAATTTACATGACTTTCTTACTTAATATACTAGATTAAACCATATTTCTTCTTCATTATCACTAGCCTTCCAATAATGAGTGGATATCTAGTAGTAGATATACTAAGTGAAAGATCTTGTCAACGCCATGCTTGTCATGTTCATCGATCCATCCGTAATAGGTCAACACAATATAGAATCCATAAATCACTTGTCAACACTAGATTTGGATATTTGTTGTGCCATCTAGATATACACTTTGCATGAACACATTTCATCCTCCTATACTACATCAATGATAATTTTTCCTTTGAACAAGCAATGGATAAATTTATAAGTTATTCAAAAGTAATATTAGTCCAAATATATCATATATATCATTTTGGATGACTTTCTTACATCATTGTGTAGTATGGGCATGCCATTCATTGGTTTTGGGATATATCAGATAGTTGGAAAAATATGGCAAGTTAGATTATGAGAATGTCAAAGTAAAATTGTGCCTTGGAAAAAACAAAATACTTCTACATAAATGTTATAATAATAATGATAATAATAATAACAACATGATAAAAGTTTATGGGACATCCTCCTTCAAACATAATAATAATAACAACAACTTAATGAAAGGTTAGGGAGCATTCTCCTTTAACTCGTGACCAGTGAATGCTTATAAGTATATGATCATGAATTCATTGTAATCATCATGTTATCAATTATTATTAATCAGAGGGTTAATAATATCCATGTTCCAATAAAATAAGAAAGCAATCCTATAGTTCAATCGGAAACCATGGTGATGAAATCACAACCTAAAACCTGACGCTCAAAGGAGTCATAAAAGATAGAAATGTAATAGTGCTCATGTATTCTAAGAATACTCATTACTATATATATATATAAAACTGCCGCGGTGTACCCTTCCAAAGACCTCCTATGTAATGTCCCCACCCTAGCCCTTGATGACCATATGTGCGGAAAGGTGGTAAAGTTTTGTTTTTTTTTGGTTGTTGCTTTGTTACTACAAGGAGGTGCAACCTGTTAGCGGCAAATTTACAAGAAATTTTTTATATTCATTATATCAAAAAGCCATGTGCGTTATAGGGGAGAGTCCGGTGCTTTTAACCGTACAGCAACCACATTCTCTGAAAGTATTTTGGTTATAAATATCAGCTTTAATCAATACTAATAAAAAACAACCATTTGCTCTTTTCTACCATTTAAGTTATTACTTGATATACTGTAGGCGAGGGCTGCCTTTTACACCACATGAGGCAATACCTACACATTAACCATTGTAAAACTAATTTCTCTTTTGCATTTAAGACAATCATAGAAAAGTCACTCAACCATTTACACCATAACGGATGAAGAGATCAACCAAGAACATCCACAGACATAAAAATAGTACACATCAAGACACATAATGCAAGTAATACACATCAAGGCACCTATATACGTGGTTCACCCCAACCTCGGGGTTACGTCCACCAAACTGCAGCATCATATCATATTTTCCAAAAACTGATTACAAACGGCAACCACTCTGTTTGCCTTCTCTTCCTGTTTACATTTCAGGACTCCCCCTCACAGGGTACTTTTAGCATCAGCTAGGAATCCACATTCATTAGTAAGTCATCACTCCTATCTAGACTTACCTACATGAGCAACATACGCCTACATAAAATGATATATATGTTTATATACCAACTCATTACCATACTATCTACCCACAAGGTGTATGATTCTAAACACATAAAATACAAACCAAAACTTATTAACTATCTAGATCCACAGTGTGAACAAAACAGCTCAATCGCAGGTATATGATACCTAAACATATGGCCGGAAAAACCCAGGAGGCCTTCCTGCTCATAGGAAAATGTAAATGATCAATTCCATGTTTCATTCTTCGGTTTTAAAGGTGGCAGCTTGGATTTCCGAAGAACAAGTCATTTACAAAAATGCAACAAGGAGCACAACTCCTTTGTACTCACATAAAAATAGAGGGTTTAGTATGAAATTCGAAATGCAAGGGTACTCTTCAAAGCAAAAATATAGCTGGCACGCCCAAACGCCTCCCTTGGGCATGAATTGATCCCAAGCAAGCAACTGAATCACCTTTTCTTCTCGGCTAGAGCACTCATGATTAACAAGGGGCAGTTTTCTGAATGCCTTTTGTGCACAACGCTCATCATAGGAAAAAATATGCAGTATAAACTCTAACGCATCATAAGGTATATGGCAGATCTAAATAAAAATGCAGGCATTATATACATTTCCGGATGTCCCATAAAGTAGCCCAAGCTTTCGAATGCCGTGGGGCATTAACTCATTCACCAATTATCACAAGAGGAAAATGAACAGGCATGTGATTATTTTTCATGCTCATGATTTGGAAAAATGTAAGGATAGCAAAACTATACACAAGATAAAATATAAACAAACAGTGCTTTTGGTCAAATCCCAATAATATCAATATTCCAACATCTAAGAGGACTCTTTTACAATCTATAGTATACTGCCAGCTCGGGCGCTCTTGGAACGGTCAGATTTTTCCACCCAGAGAACTGCTGGAACAACGATTGGCATTTCAAAACCCAAGCGGCAATGTGGTAGGAACCGAGGGCATAG
>LPNX010526061.1:370733-383105 GCA_001517045.1 Pseudotsuga menziesii | reverse complement strand
TTAGAATGTCGCAAGTGTCCTTGCTTGTCTTGGGGTGGAAGTAACCTCATTCTCGTGAGGGTTTTCCATTTCTCTAGGATGCAGTTATGATCAATTTCTATTTTTTTAGGAGTCGTAGTCGCCCTTGGCTCTTCAAGGTGGGAGGGGGATCTTACATCCTACTTATGATTATTTATGGACAAAAGGTCGAAGGGGTAGGTAGATGTCATATATTCTCAGTTCAAATTCAATAAATGGATCTACGAACAAGTTTCTATGCTCTACGGCTCTATGAGATGGATATGGTGCTAGGTGAAAAATGGCTGATGCAATTGGAAACTTATAACATCCTTGAAGAACAAATTGTAATTTTAATTAGCAATAAAATTATAAATTATACATTGTTGAAGGTTCAACTATCAAGAAAAATAAATTGCAATTAATGAAAAAGGCCTAAGAAGAACATACAAACACACAACAATGAAAAAAAGGAAAATGTGTTACCAATAAGAATCAAGGTTTTACAATAAACAATCATGTCAAAATACTTCAAATATGATGCAAAAAATACAAAAATACCTCACCAATGCTTAAACTAAACAAACTTGATGCCACCATGCAAGAGTGTTTAGTTAGAGAGAATCATATTTACCATGAATTGATGATAAAACATCCCTTAAGTGGTGGAAATGCTATAAACATAATAATAGGTAGAATAATAATAATATAATTAACTTAAGCAAAAGTCAAAGGGCACATACTCTTTCACCTCGTGACCAGCCAATGCGTATAAGTATATCATCACAAGGCTCATTGTAATCATCATCTTTAGTATTTTTTATCAAATAAAACATTATTCAATGTATATTATTATATATTCACATAAATATCTTCAATCAATTATAATAAGCATGAAATTATTTTCTACACCAAATATCAAGCCTTTCTTACTCATAAAAAAGTTGTTCTCCTAGGGCACTAAGTTTCCCTTGGAGAAGCTTCAAGAAAATTGGAAGAGGAGGAAAATAATATTTTCCATTCCAAACACATGGAATTATATTTCATTGATAAGATTACCCATATTGTAGGACATGTATTCACAAAATATAGAACCGAAATGAAAAGTTATCCAAATACAACCTAGTAAATAGGCCTTGTCTACATGACTGTAAGAATAAGAATGTGTTAATTTTGATTAAGAGTAGAATATGGAATAATTTGAATGCTAATATCCTCTCATTAAGCACACACTTTGAAGTTCTACTAAAGAAATTGTGGTAGTTTATGAGGTTGTAAGTTCACTGTAGGTCTTCATGACCTTATTAAAATCTTAGAAGACACATTCATATGTCCGCTTCTTATATCTAGATTTATAGCAATTCTTAGCTAATAAGTTGACCGTGACATTATTTTTAAGAAAACCACTTGTATAATCTGCTTAATATCATAATTTTTTTATGCAAGAATATTAGTCCACCATCCTACCAATAAACAATTTTAGATATAAATCAATTCCATTACACTCCTTACATGATATTTATTATGTGGTTAAAATAAATAGGTAACATTTATTATTATTATTATGCTAAGTAATTTAAAAAGGATAAATGTTTTTTCTTGAATCAATATAGCTTAATAATAAAAAATTATTTATTAATATTATAAATTATATTAATATATATGGGGTAATTAGTCAATTGGGTGTATCCTAAGTGCTTGTGGGATGGGTATTATCCTTTTGATATTGTAAGTGATATGTGGAGCTTATAATGAGAATATTGTTGTGATGATTGTGTGTCTCTATTTACTTGTTCAAGGTTTATTCTAAGTACTATCTTGAAAAAAAGTAAAAATACCTAAAGGTTTTCTCCAAGCATTTCTTTCTAAAAAAATATACAATCATGTGATTAATGTATATACAACATTTTAATAAAATGTATATAATGTTACAATATATTTATAATGTTACAATATATTTATAATATATAAAATGCATCAAAATTCCATTGAAAAATATTATATATTTTATATCATTATATCTACCATGATAAAATAAATTTTGATGATTAATACACTGAAATGTATTAATAATATGTTATCTTTATAATATATATCAAAAATTTACTAAAAGTAAATATATAGAGTGAAAGGCCCATATGTAACATATTAATAGGTGATATAATTATCTAATATTCATCAATATTTTATCAAAAATCATATATATTTTATGTACAATGATAGTGGATATAAACCATGCATCAAAATATTTTCAATGAAACCAATGAACTCTAAATGGGGTATATGTAACATATACACCAAGAAATTACAATTAATAAACTTTGAGATATATATATTTTTAATAAATTAAATTAATATATAGTATAAGTTAAAAAAAATATGATTTTTGTTTATGTTTTAATTTTTTTAGCTAAAATTTGTTAACATTGTTGGAATTGTAGTTTTAGGTTGTTGGAATTGTATAATTGAAATGTTTAAAATTAATTAAGAACCTTGAATCTATTTTTGTAATCAAAATTCCAATTTAGATAATCAAAATCATAATGTCAATAAAAATTGTATTGTCAGATTTTGATAAAATTAGTTGAAAAATAAAAATCATAAAACTTTTAGTTTACCCCCCACCACACACGTGTGTGTAGTGCAATTTTTTTAATGTGGATTTTTTTTTAAATATTATGTTAAATTCATTTTTTAAACAAAAAAATTATGCAAGGATTGTCTTAACATTACACTCATTCACGATTTATTGTATGAGTCATGGGATTAATATTTTTTTTTGCAAGCTAGTACCCATGTATTTTTGAATCGGTGAATTTAGGTAAGGAGTGCCTTAACAATACACAATATAAATTGTTTAAATTATTTTTGAGAAATTTAAATATCTATCATCATTTCAAAAATCATATAAATTGTTGTATCTTTGTTAAACATTTAGTGATAACATTTCTATTGTTTTGTATTACATTGAAAAAAAATCCATATAGTATTCTTTTGCCAAATTTTTGAATTAAAAAACAAATATGGAATGGAACCCCTTGGATCATTTGACAAATGTCATTGATAAGGAAATGGGGTGAATGCTTGTTGGATGGAGCCTTTAAAGAAAATGTGAGAAGATTGAATCATATCTTGAGGAATCTTAATGATTGAACATAATGTATGTTGGTGCTAACTAGAGTGTCATATTATTAAGTAAGTCTAGCATGAATCAAGACTCACCTATACATCATCCTCCACACATTACTTGTTTTATTAATTGCATGCATGTCTAATTGACTTTGTCCCCATGACTCACTTGTATGAATCAATCCACAAATAATAATGCAATATTTTCCAATTACAAAGGTTTATGCCATTGATGTGTAGGGGTTAAGCCATATATTTTTTATCCCTCTTGGGATACATGTGTTGTTGTAATATTGATCCTTAGGGTTCCTTAAAGTTATTCATCAATTTTCCTCTCCAAATGTTGATTGGCATCAACTTCAATTCAATGATTTCCTACCCATGCATCAGAATCATGTTGGTTGTAGGTTTGATTCATGTTTCTAAAATATTTTTTCTACTCTTTGATTATAATTGTTGCGAAACAAAAACAAGGGCCATGCACAAACAGGTTATTGGATTTTTCTATTTTAACGTTTAATTGCAAAGTTTAAAGGTTTGTAGAAGTTGGTTGTTCTCCACTTGGGAATACCAATTTCTATTGAATTAGATTTCAAATGTTCAACTATTCTTCTAGTGTTGGTATTTGAGACACATATTGAATATCATACACACAGTCCTAGATTCTCAAATATAAAACTCCCTCTAAAAAAATTCAATAGCTCCATTGTCGCCATGTTTTAAGTCCAGAAGTGTCTTTTAACAAGTGTGTTTGTACAAAAGTGTTTATGTCAATTCAGCTTCAATATTTAGAGTAATTGTAGTACATGGAATATGTGGGGATATTCCTCAACTTTTTTGGAAGGAATTCATAACTTGTAGCCTCTATTATATAGCTTTTTAAGATAATAACACTATAAGGAAAACACCATTCCGCAGAGTTTTTAAGTGTTCCTTCGCTAAAACCTCCACCATTGGTAATGGATGATTTGGTATATGTTTTAATGAATTTCAACTATAAATTATAAAATTGGATGGCCATAGGCTATAAAATATGTTTTTATAATTGTGCATTATTCTTAACATGATGCACCACCGTGTTTCACATAAACACACAAGGATGCATTACACATACACAAGCATGAGTGCACACAATTTAAATGTGTATACCTATGTGTTTCATTTATATAAAACCAAGTGCATGATTATGATTCAAAATACCATCTCAATATAACTTCAAACCTGTGGTTGATAATCTAGAATATGAGAAAACCTATCTACCTACGCACTGAAAACTTAAAATTTGGTTGATGATAGTCTTAGATGTCTTCTTTTTGAGATCTTCAATTTTTCACTCTATTTAGAGGTCACATAGAAAAGTTACGATACTCCTTGAAGATTACAAAATGAGAGTTGAACATACTAGTCTGAGAAATTTCGCCATTATTAATTGAATTGGTTACAAAAATATATCATTAAATCTATCACAAAGAGATATAAAGGGATAAATTCATCCTTCTCTCCCCGAAATAAACACTCTAGGGATTGAGAACAATATACATGAGAATATACCACTACAAATAACTAACTACAATTCTAGAATGCAATGTACATGAAGACCAAGAATGAGATAGGGGAAGAGGGAGAAGAGTTGGAGGACACTTGCATATCTATGAATATGATGGTAGAATAGTGGCCAACAAAAAACCATTCCACGGATATAAGATTGAACCCTTTCTCAAATGAGAACTTGTCTACACCAAATGAAGCATTCATAACATGATAATGCGATACAAGAGCATAGGCCCTGAAAATCCACATGGTTGATGGGGATTTAGGAGGTCTTATATTTTACTGAGGGATTTGGTTCTCAAAATTATAATTATTGTAATTTCCTTGTGTTTTTATGAATTCTAGAATATAAGCTAAAATAAGAGGATTTGATCCCCTAGAGATAAGATTGGTCATTTGAGATTCTAAACAAATCTCTTTTGTTGGGGAAAATTTGATGGATATAAAGATCTTAGAGATATTAGGATAATTAGAATGATTTTAAGGTTTTTCAACAAGTAATGTGGATCTAAAAAAATGATGTTTGTTTCTTAAATTGTATATATATGGTAAGTCCACGAATAGAGGGGGACATAGGTCCTGAGGCATAGGACTCCCATCCATGTATGATCAAGCTATTGATATAAAAGTTATGTTGTTAATGAATATTTAGAGTGTATTAAATTTGGAAATAGTTGTGTGATTCTGTGAGTTAGTATGTGCATGATTAATTTGATAAATGATGAGCATCCATACACAAATTTGATAAGTATTTATATGAAATATAGTGCTTAATTCTACTGCAAATCTTGTTTCCTAGAATTGTATAGGGAAATGGATATATATTGTGATGAATCACTTGATTTTTTTTTTTTTAGGAGAGATTGTGATCTGGCACTTTCCAGAACTTGTGTACTTAAACAACTATGAATATTGAAGACACAAATTTATCTGATTTCTTTGACAACTTGAAATTTTTTTATTGTTGTGAGAACTATTTTGTGTCAATTTCTCTCACTAAGTTTCGGATTCAAATATTGTATTTCAACTTTTACCAAGAATCATCATACCCAATGGCATTAGAAATTGGTGCTTTTCTCTTCTTATACTATGTATATTATTGCCCAATGTATCGATGCATTGGTCACATAAAAATCAGAAGTTCTAATTGCATATTTGAAAGAATGTATTTGCAGATTTAAAGTACTTGTTTGCATTATTGAAAAAGGATTTTACTGTAGATTTTAATATTTGAATTTCATATATGATAGAGATAACCCCTTGAGTCATAAAATCATGAACATTTAAGTAAGAGTGACCTCCACATCATCCCTAGATTATATTTTTGGGACTCTCAAATATTATCTTCTTTGACACTATTTTGAGGGGTAAATATGGAAGATAACAAGGATTAAATTCTAAGACCCTACGCTACTTCAAAGACTCAACCATGTCTAAGAAAGTTTTAGAGAAAGTATTAAATTTTAAAAACATAAATTTTATCATATGAAGTATTGTCCCAAACATAGGAATATAGGACCAAAAGAATCGAGCAAGTGCCATCTTAACCTTCTAGCAAACAACACGTATTTTGGGTTTGTTATGTTCAATGAATTTTCAAGCACATAGATACATATTAGAGACAACATTTTCTCCATAGTTGAAGCATACCCACTTCCTTCTTTAAAATCACTCTAGTTAACAGACATTTCTACCAAAGGAGCTTAGTTTACTCGAGCATCATCAATGACACATATGACTATACTTGTTCATGTTGATTCCTATACTTTTGGGTTCACTATGTGAAAAAAATCTTACTTGGACACATTGATACATTTCAAATAAAGTCTTTTGTATTTTAAAAATACAAATTATTTTTTGCAATTAGCTTTCCCTCACACGAAGCATTGTCATTTTAATTAGAGTAAGCATTGTCATTTTCTTGATCACTTAGTATCCAACACATTTTCAAGGTCTAGCATGTGCAACAAAATTTTGGGAACATAAAAAAATTATGGCAATACTCTATTTCTCCTCAACTAAGTGTGTACAATTTCCTCTTTCAACTCAACCTACCACCAACACAACTACTAACATAGCTCACCATTGTTACAACACCATTAACAATGTTTATTATCAAACAATATCACATCTATATGTCTATTCTTAATATATGTGACACAACTCATAGTTCTTTCAAAATATATGTACATTGAATCGATGCTCTAACATAAGAGAACCACTACCAATGCTCTAACATAGGAGTACCACTATTGATGCTCTAACATTGAGATGTTTTTTTTGTGGTTATATAGTGTTGGTGCACCATATATATACCTACCAATTGTTGTGGTGTGTTAGGATATATAGAGCACCAACATGTTAGAAATTTAATTTTTGTATCTCGTCGATGGATTGATAGAGGTGAACTAATATATATAAAAAGCATCGATCTTCTTGAAATTTTTATTTTTTGTTCACTACACAATTCTCTTGTTATATACCAAGGCACCGAAAATGGTGGGAATATAGAGAAAAAGAATTGCTTAGTTATTTAATTTTTTTATGGTTGTGGTGGTAGTGCATTCAATTCATCAAAACGCATTGTAGACCTAAATTTTATGTGGGTTGTATGACGATCTTGATAAATAAAGGTGCACCATTTTTGGTGAGTCTCTATATTTATAGAGTAGTGTCTTTTTTTTTAATGTTTATGGTTTCTTGGAAGTGAGTTGAGTTTACTTGAACACATCATGGACATGTTTTTTTTGTTTACTAAGCAGTTCTTTGTAACCATATTAATGCATTGCGGTGATGGTGCATTTATATATTTAGATAAAATAGTGTACTTTTTAATTGTAATATAATATTTAGAATTTATTTATGCAATATAGTAGCATATGTTTTTCTAGTGTATATTTTCATGGATACATATGCTCAAATTATGATTTTTTATCATCAAAGAGCTCAAAATTCAAAAGATATCATTCACGGATGATTTTTGATGAATTTGTATGTTTTATTGTTACTATTTAAGAGTGATTATGGTTGTTCTTGCTCCTAGATTTTACAAATAGCTTTGGGAAATGTAAATAAACAATGTATTGGTATCATTTCTTCCCTCGCATGATATATGCATGTGGAATGTCTCTTGTTTCAAAAGATGAAATGATGGATTGTTTAAATTATCAATTAAAATTTTGTTGAATTATACGTAATTATTTTGTTGTTAGTCTACATTTTCTGGGATTGTCATAGTTTTAGATGTTTAATTGTTAATGAAAAATATATGAATGGATGGGTACTTGAATTCATTTCAAGTTGCTAAGAATATGGCTTTTAAAAATTAATTTACGACTTTTTAAAATTAACTTTAGTTAAGTAAAATTAAAAAGAATACTAGTTTGAAACATATTTTCCTATGTTATGCCATGTATTTACAAATGAATAGAATATTGGTTGAATCAAAGTCGATTTGAAATATATAATTCCATACCAATAAGGAAACCTATTTCATATACCAAAATTTGATACCAATGGCCATTAGTTAAGCAATGGGTATCTTCCGATAGTACAAGCACCATGGGAAATTATTGTAAATAAATGATGGCCACCCATCAATCTCATAGGTGATATCAATAGCTAAGTTTAATTCAATGGGACTTGTATATCCATACTATAAAAAATAAATTCAAACAACTTCTTAATATGGCACTAAATATAGTTTGATCAAATCAAAACAACCTCCTCTTTTTATGGATATAGTTTAACGAAATAAAAAAAATATGGTATTACAACATACATGTTATGTAAGTCGTAACATCATTTCAATAATTTCTAAAAGATAGCACTTAAAGCGTGGTTCAAGTTTTGTGAGGTAAACAACTTTAGAAGATCAATTTTTTAAAAGTCCTCTTGTTTTTAAGAAATTTGCTTGAGGAAATAATAAAATGTCATTATTAGTATGGGGGAGAACGTGGCACATTATGATTGTCATGTTAGTCATGTTATGCTAGCCAAAATAAAAAAAACATTATGTTAACCCACATAAATAAACCACCATAGATCCATCTTAAACCCAGATATAGAAAGCACCAAGAGGGATCCAATTTCTTTAGGTGTAAGTTATTTTTATCTTAAATTTTTAAATGTTCATAAAAAATTACACCTCAAACATTTTGATCCCTTTAGTCTTTGGTAAATTAGGGTTTAACATGGATATTTTAATTACTTTTCATTAACTTTTATTATTGGGTTTTTATTATTTCATAAATTAGGTGACATGTTTTTCTCTGTATTCTTTGTGTTGGTGTAGTGTTAGGTTAAACACACATTGATCTCATCAATTTTATTTGGATGACACTCATTTATTCTAATCAATAAGCCATAATCAAATATATAAAAATTCTACTCTAAAGCCACACCAAAATATATCTAAATTTTATTATAAAATGTTTTCTTTTATTATGGTGAAATGTAAAGAAAGTTAGTTAATTTAAATTATTTTAAAAGTAATTAAAAATGAAATAAAATAAAAAGGCTAGAATATTAGAAGAAGGTTGAATATATTTTAAAAAAGAGTTTAACATTTCCATTAATCATTACCATTTAATATATATTAGAGAGAATAAAAAAGTAAATTACAAAAATATAAATGGTCATTTTCTAAAGAACAAATCTAGTAAATTAGCATAAATCCATTTTAAACCTGCATTTATCAAGCACCCAAACGGATGTAACTTATGGATCTATGATAGTTTATTTTATTTTATTTTATTTAATCCCATATGTTATAATTTATATTTCTCATTTTATATTTTATATTTGTCACTTAACATAATGTTTTTTATGTCGACTAGATAACATGACTAATGTGACAAGATCTCCACCATACTTGGCTAAGAGCACCTCGCTTCTCTGAGTGCAAGAATAAAATAAAAAATTATATTATGGATTCATATATTTATATAGTGTCCACTCAATCCCAAATAAATTCACCAAATAATAAAACTAAATGAAAAGTAATTAAAAGATCTGTGTTAAACCCAAATTTACCACTAAAGCGATAAAAATATTTGAGGTGTAATTTCTTATGAACATTTTAAATTTTAAGATAAAAATAACATACACCTAAAGAAATTGGATCCCTCTCAGTTATTTCTAGATCCAGGTTTAATATGGATCTATGTTGGTTTTACACAATACATGTCATGTGTGTCACACAACCTCATTTAACTACTTCTAAAAAAGTAGCATCGAAAATGGGGTGTAAGTCTTGATGGAAATAATATAACTATTAATTAAACTAGAATGTCTATGTTGAGAAATTACTCAATCCAAGGAGAAAAATAAGAAAATCAAAGAATTTCTAGCTTGCAAGATACAAATGTGATATAATCCTATCTCAAGTCGTTCATCCTCCCCCCAACCTTCATCCACCTCCATGGTCCTCCCTCTCTCCCCTCCTCCTTATCCTTCAACCTCCCTCTCCTCCCCCCACTTCCCTTCTCCTCCCTTCTTCTCCTCTTCCCACTCTCTCCTTGCCCCACTCTACTCCCTCCTTCCCCCCTATCCCTTCTACCATCTACCTCCTCCTCCTCCCTCCTTCTCCTCCTCCTCCTCCACCCATCGTCTCCTCCCTCCCCCCTTCTCCTCCTCCTCCTCCACCCACTATCTCCTCCCCCTGCTTCCTCTGCCCTCCCTTCTCATCCTCCTCCACCCATTGTCTCCTCCCTCCTCCTCCACCCACCATCTCCCCCATCCTCTTCCCTCCCTTCTCATCCTCCTCCTACTCCTCCACCCTCCTCCTTCCCTACTTCCCTTCTCCCTACTCCTTCCCCACTTCCCTTCTCCCTCCTTCCCCACTTCTTTTCTCCCTCCTCCTCCTCCTCCTCCTTCTCCCTCCTCCTCCTTATCCTCCTTCACATTTCCCAATTCCCTTCACCCTTCTCCTATCCCCTCACCTCCTCCTTCTCCTCTTCCTCCATTGCCCTTGCCTCCTCATCCTCCACCTCCCTCCTACTCCTTCCCTGCTTCCCTTCACCCTCCTCCTATTCCCTCATCATATTCCCTCTCCTCCTCCTCCTCTTCATCCATTATCCTCCTTCCCTTCTTCCTTTCACCATCCTCCTCCTTAACCCCTTCCCCCTCCTCTTTCCCCCTCTTATTTTTCCCTCATCTTCCTCCCTCTCCTCCTCCTCCTCTTCCTTCCTTCTCCTCCTTCCCTACTTACCTTCACCCTACTCATATGCCCTCCTCCTCCTCCCTCTTCCCCTCCTCCTCACCACCTCCCTTCTCCTCCACCCTCCTCCTTCCCCACTTCCCTTCTCCCTCCTCATATGCCCTCCCTCTCCTCCTCCTACTCCTCTTTTCTCCCTCCTTCCACACTTCCCTTCTGCCACCTCCTCCTCCTCCTTTATCCTACTCTTCCTCCTCATCCTCCCTTCCCCTCCTCCTCCTCCCCCTCCCCCCCCCCCCCCCCCCTCCCCCCCCCCCTCCCCCCCCTCCCTTCTCCTCCTCCTCCTCCTCCTCCCTTCTCCTCCATATCCTCCTCCTCCACCTTCCCCATTTTCCTTCACCCTCCTCCTCCTCCTCCTCTCCTCCCTTTCCTCCACCCTCCTCCTCCTCCTCCTCTCCTCCCTTTCCTCCAACCTCCTCCTTTCCCACTACCCTTCTCCCTCCTCTTATGCCCTTCGTCGCATCCCTCTCCTCCCCCTCCCCCTCCTCCTACTCCTCCCTCTACTCATTCTGCTCCTTCTCTTCCTTCTTTGCCTTCTCCTCCACCCTCCTCCTTCCCCGCTTCTCTTCTCCCTCCTCCTCCTCCTCCTTCTCCCTCCTCCTCCTTATCTTCCTCTACATTTCCCACTTCCCTTCACCCTCCTCATATTCCCTCCCTCTCCTCCTCCACCCCACTTCCCTTCACCCTCTTCCTCCCCTTCCCTCTCCTCCTCCTCCTCCTTCCCCACTTCTCTTCACCCTCTTCCTCCTCTACTCCCTCTCCTCCTCCTCCTTCCCCACTTACCTTCACCCTCCTCCTCCTCCCTCCTCCCTCCTCCTCCTTCCCCACTTTCCTTCACCCTCCTCCTCCTCCTCCTCCCTTTGTGTTCTCCCTCTACCCTCCTCCTCTTTCCTCCATTCTCATCCTTCTCCCTCCTTCATCCTACTCCATGACCCACCCTCTCCTCCCTCCTATTCCTCCCTCCTCCCTCCTCCCTGCTTCCCCCTCCCACCTCTCCTTCCCCCTCCTCCTCACACCCTCCCTTCTCCTCCAACCTCCTCCTTCCCTACTTCCATTCTCCCTCCTCCTATTCCGTCCCTCTCCCTCCTCCTCCTCCTCCTTCCCTTCCCTCTCCTCCTTCACCACTTCCCTTCTCCCTCCTCTTATGCCCTTCATCTCATCCCTCTCCTTCTCCTACTTCTCCCTCTGCTCCTTCTCCTCCACCCTCCTCCTCCCCCACTTCCCTTCTCCCTCCTCCTTTCCCCACTTCGCTTCTCCCTCCTCCTCGTCCTTCTCCCTCCTACTCCTCCTTCTCCTCCTCTGCATTTCCCACTTTCCTTCACCCTCCTCATATTCCCTCCCTCTCCTCCTCTTCCCCACTTCCCTTAACCCTCCTCTTCCCCTTCCCTCTCCTCCTCCTCCTTCCCCACTTCCTTTCACCCTCCTCGTCCTCCTCCTCCTCCTTCCCCACTTCTCTTTAAACTCCTCCTCCTCTACTC
>LPNX010526061.1:292375-369879 GCA_001517045.1 Pseudotsuga menziesii | reverse complement strand
CCCCCTCCTCCCTCCTCCTCCCTCCCCCACCTCCTCCTCCTCCTTCCCCACTTTCCTTCACCCTCCTCCTCCACCCATTGCCTCCCCCATCCTCCTCCTCTTCCCTCTCTTCTCATCCTTCTCCCTCCTTCAACCTCCTCCATGACCCTCTCTCTCCTCCCTCCACCCACATCTCCTCCTCCTCGCTCCCCCCTCCCCCACCTCCTCTTCCTCTGCCCTCCCACCTCTCCTCCTCCTCCCTCGGACTACCTTCCCACATGCCTTTCCTTCTACTCCTACTATTCTTCCTCCCCCATCCTCCTATTCCTACTACTCTTCCCCCTCGTATTCCTACTACTCTTCCCCTTCCTATTCTTATTATGCTTCCCCCTCCTCCTATTCATACTACTCTTTCCCCTCCTATTCCTACTCCTCCCCCCCCTCCTCCTATTCCTATTCATATTCTTCCTCCTCCTACACCTCCCCCTTCCCCTTCTCCTTCGCCTCCTCCTCCTACACCTCCCCCTCCCCTTCCCCATTCACCTCCTATTCTTCTTCTTCACATACATGACAGAATATGACAAAAAAAAGAACATCTTATTTTAACAAGATCTAAAAATAGAAATTATTAATATTTTGTTATATATATAGATATTTGTGTAGTAGTATTAATGTGTTTTTTAGTTAGTAACACATTAGAGGAGAAATGTTTATGATCGGCCATTTACAATTTTAAACCTACAAACAAAATTATTATGATGTAATAATTAAATATTATTAATACTTTACTCCAATGAATAAAAGTTAAAAAAAAACATAAAAAAAAATTAACACAACTACAATTTGTTAAATAATAATCACAAAAAAAATATTACATTTAAATATATATATATATATAATATGTATATATTTAAACATTATTAATAAAACATATAAATATAAGACCAAAATATGCAATAAAACAATTAGAATGGGTAAGATGTATGATGTATTAAGTTATGATTATAAACTCAAATTATTGTGTTCTTTAAAATAACTCATACCCAAAAACAATTAAAACTTTTGACATACTTTACAAACCAGTAAAAACTATACAATTTTTTGACATACTTTACAAAGAATTGAAAAATATACAAACTTTTGGCCTGCACTCTTTTGACATACTTTACAAACAATTAAAAAATATACACAACACATTTTAGAAGTACTGAAAATATTAAAAAAATATACAAAATGTGTTAGTGTAAAATTACTGTGTTAATACAAAATGTGTTAACCTAATTATGTGACATCCTTGTCTATAAAATTCTATATCACAATTCATGATCACTTGAATTCAATGGAAAAATGAACAAACTTTTATTTTTGCATATTTCATAATGTTGTGTAATGTTTTGGTTGTCTTAATGTGTCACAAAAAAAATTAAAAAATATAAAAGTAATAACAACAACCAAATCATATGAGAGACGGCTTAAATGACAACAAAAATATAGATATTTGTACCTGTAGCACGACATACACGAGTGTTCAAAAATTGACAAAATATCAGAGTTCCAACACTCTCAATTCCTAGCATACAGCTGCACTTTCACTTTTAGCAATCACATAACATTAAAATTTCTTGCACCAATTAACAAAACATCTTGCAACTTCTCCTAAAAAGCAAGTTTTCCTGCCATTTTATATTAATATGTATAAATGCCTGCAATTCAATTTAAATGTTTTTATGAAAAGATTTAGAGTCTGAGGTGATAGATTGTGGATGACTGTTTAAATTTTCTTTGACCAATTAGTGTAGATAAGTTTTTTGGTCCAATTAGTTCAAATTTCAAACTATGAAAATGTACACACTTGCATTCAAATCTCAAGAATACAAGATTTTCAAAACACTTCAAACAAAAATAAAAACACTAACATCTAAATGCACCATCCCACATGTTTTGCCACATTGTGGATAGGGTTCACCCAACAATCAACATTGAACAAGTTACATATAATATACAACCTACTCCATCATAGAAAAATGCCAAGTTACATATAATAAACAACCTACTCCATTGTAGAAAAATGTCAGGCTAATAGGTCTTGACAATGGGCATAGACAATGCAAATTTCAAGAATGCAAGGTTTCAAAACACTTCAAATAAAAATGAAAATACTAACCTCTCAAAACACTTCAAATAAAAATTCCTTTATAATCAATGTAAACCCACAATTATGTGCAATGATTGTAACTACTCAATGTAAACCCACCTGCACATTAAGAATTTAGACCATCAATATCTTAAAAAAAAAATCCATTCTAATTTTTAACTGATGCTTTCCTACAGTAGAGTTGAAGGCAACCTTGAATTGAATTGAAAACAACATTTACATCTCCTCTCCTCTCGTATGGTAGAGTAAAGCAGAGTACAGCAATCAAATATCCTCTCATGTGGCAAAGTAGAGCAATCAAATATGCAGTGCTGCTGCTGAATATGGGGCATCCGATCCATCTCGAAAGCACGAAATGAAACGAAAGAAAACCATCAATATCTAATATCACAAGATGGACAGTAACTTCAAAACCTGGAAATTCACAAGGTGGACAGTAAATTCAAAAAAGTTGGCAATGGCAATAATCTATGAGATGGGCGGATGAAAACTGGTCGGCCTCCAATTCAAGTCTTGTATTTCCAGATACATTTTCAGTATTTTATACTGAGTCAAATTGGTAAGTGTTTCTAAACTTTGCATTATAAGTTCTATAAGTTCTAAATTTCGCTGATATCAGCTTTTCAACTTTGGGAACTCTATTACATCCCATGCTCGGCTGCAACAAAAACTGTGTATACAATAGCCACCATTACCAACTAGAATTAGAAAACCGTAATGAGAAACGATCGAAATGCACATCATCTCCAATCCGCAGTTTGTGGTGCTGCTCACATTTTCACATTGGAATATGGTTCAGCTGGAACTAGGCATTCTAAATGCACGTAGCAGGATTCATATATTGCTTGACAGTCTATTAAAAAAAGACGTCGAATTCTAAAATGGTAGAAAGGTTTAGGGTTACAAAAGCTCATAGGGGATAGCGCCAAATTTCATATTATTGACGCCATCGACCATAATCTGATCTCGTAAGCAACAGGAAGCTTCCATATTTTGACATTCCACTGCCCAGTAGCATGTTCGACTCGAAGATTTGGTAGATTTGACCCGCTGCCTGTACTGAAGGGAGAAATATGTCAAAGGACTCTCGAGATCTCACATGAATCTACAAACAGAACAAGTTGGGCAATCTTCTGAAATGATGAATAGAACATTGAATATTAGTAAATTTTACGATAATTATTTCAACTGTCAGAAATAGGAGAAAATCGAGCAAGTTAAGAGATACATGTTTTCAAGAATTTATACCATCAAGATCTTAAAAGAAAAAGAAAGCGACAGTTCAGGGTTAAGGGAAAACGGGAGGAACTTCGATGAGATGAAGGGTTAATGGGACGTTATACAGATGTAGAAGGAGATTTCAAATACAATATTTGTACGAGTGAATGACATGGGTTTGGGAAATGGTATAAAGGTTTAGAGTTACGAAAGCTCAGAGGGGATATCGCCAAATTTCATATTATTGTCGCCATCGACAGCTTCCATATTTCGACATTTCACTGCCCAGTAGCATGTTCCACTGGGAGATTTGAGCCGCTGCCTGTAAACTTCAACGCTGACTGTACTGAAGCGAGAAATATGTCAAAGGACTATGGAGATCTCACATGAATCTGCAAACAGAACAAGTTGGGCAATCTTCTGAAATGATGAATAGAACATTGAATATTCGTAAATTTTACCATAATTATTTCAACTCTCAGAAATAAGGGCAAATCGAGCGAGTGAGGACATACATGTTTTGAATAATTTAGACCATCAATATCTTAAAAAAAGAAAAAGGAATCCATTCTAATTATTAACTGATGTTTTCGTACGGTAGATGTGGAAGGAAATCTTGAATTGAATTGAAAACAGCATTTACATTCAAAGATGCAATGCACGAAACGAAACGAAAGAAGTCCGTGAAGTTGCAGATGCCAAAGATATAGAGATCACCCTGCCATCGAATGGATTTCCCGCCTGGTCGTTTTAAAATAAGATTGGATTGCCCGCCTGCTCTCTCGAGTCCCAATTCAATCCGAAGTGTAAAAGGCTTAAAAATAAACAACAGGGTTCTCTCCACTCCCAATTCAATGAAGCATATAGAAAATAAAAAATAGAAACAAATTTATCAAATAAAAAAGAAAAAGAAAAAAAATAAAATAAAGCAATGGCTACTCAAGAAAAAATAGAAACAAATTTGAAAATAAAATAAAAAATATATATTATATATTCGTCAAAATACATGTGTCAAATTGTGTTTTTTTAAGTGGTAGAGGGAGATACTTTTTCCAAGGTGTAGAATATTGGCAAACATTGTGAACTTTTTATAATTGTGCTTTTTATATCAAATAAAAGGAAACAAATTTATCAAATAAAAAAGAAAAAAAATAAAGAAAAGAAAAAAACTAAAGCAACTGTGCTTTTTCAAGGTGTAGACGGAAGGCTTTTTTTAGGCAAACATTGTGAACTTTTTATAATTTATTTATTGAAATCTATATTATATATTTTGTTATAATTTATTGAAATTTAAATATATATATATATATATATTTAAATTATAGTGTGCTAAATTGTGTTTAGTCAATTTAGCCAATTTATAAACATAATAATGTTGTTTATTATCCAAAACAAGAAGATATAAAAGTAATTACTATGTTTATAAAAACCATGATTGGGGAAAATGTGTTTCATTGTTTCTATTGGATAAGTTAAATATAGATAAATGGTTAACATTGTAATTTTGTTCATTTATGTTTGGTTTTGTCCACATATTTTTTCGTGTGTGTAATTATTATTATACATCATTTCTGTTAATACTAGCTACATTTCTATTACCTATATTTGCAAATATGGTTTGTTATTGGCATTTGTAAATGTGGTTTTCATTGTCATTAGCCATTATGGACTATTTATTGGCATTATCTATGTGTGAATCTCATCACCCTAGCTTAACTTTGTAATTAATTCCATGTCAAATGCCCATGTGCATGAATTTATCTTTAAATACATCCATATCACATCCCTATGAGCATGAATTCATCATAGCAATATTTTGCAAAAAATAGATCAACCTACGAAAACAATTTAATACCCAAAATATCTATTGGTCATAAAGTAAGATCATTCAATTCCTTTTATATCTAAGATAGTAATATAAGTTCATTCACATTGTTGGTGGTCAATAATTAGTTGGATGGGGACCATCTAGTGTATAGATGATTAGGTCAAATATACTTATATTGGTTTGGAGCCCTTTTTTTCAATTCATGAAGTTTAGATATGAAAAAGCCTGTTATCATCCATCCCATTTCTTACCAACTATAAAATTTCTTGTTAATCAACGAAGTTTGGTCTAGTTCTTTATTGCTCAAACTGGAGAAGGCTACTAGGTTATTCACAATAGTGATTGCCTAGTTAGAACAAATTATTAATATTTTGGCAAACCTATGAACTACACAATTTTGAACATTTATGAGCATTAGCACAACATTGTAGCAATTCTTTCGAATGTGCTTTCAATCTTGGAAGTTGAGGTGGGCATTCTTTTGGGTCACTTCAATTGAAATATTAAAATCTTAATAATCATTGGCTTGCAATTGAGGAGAATGAGAGTAATGTTGGGGGTTAATGTGGAAGAAAATAAAGAAGAAAAGGAGGACAAGAATTCTTTTAAATGATCATAATAAGTATGGGAAACATGAAAATGAAGATGAAAATCAATAATTCACAATTTGTATCCCATATTACCAAAAAATAGTTTTTCTATAGGAAAAATGAACATGGAAATGGATAATTTGCAAGGAAATACATGTGGAACACCGCATCACAAATGCCATAATTAACCAATGATTAACGACTATCCAAAATGAAGGTGAGATGTTGAAATCAATGGTATTTATACTACCTACCCACCAACACATGCATGCGCATGCATTTGTAAAGATATGTGGCAAGCATTTTCTAGACATTATCATTATATAATGGTGTATTTGAATGTTCCTTCACATAAATACCCTAAGAATCTATCTTGTGGTCTCAACCTCCTCCACGTCTTCTAAGAATGTGGGGATTTTTGTATTAGATTGTTTCAACTCTACATCGTCTCCCAAAATGTGTTCATCCAAGCAAATTAAGTCCACATTAACTCAACTTCTTATTCCTTCCATGCATATGTGTGGCCCCATTGGTTATGGGTGGTCCTATGGGAAATGGGGGTAAACTGTTCTATAAATGACCTTGAATATTATGATTATTGGCTCCAAAAATGGTTCTAAACTTACAATAACGACAATGAACCTATACTCTATTGTGCGGTAATGTTTTGTTTTTAAACACTTTAACATAGATTAAATCACCATTCAAAGTATTTAAATACTACAACATATGATTGAAATTGACTAGAATAGAAAATACACACACAATGAAACACAAACATTTAAATATAAACTTATACAAGAAACAAGCATTCATTGAAATACCATGCATGATGTCTTCTTATATTATGCATATTACAAAACATTCCAAGCTTACTATGAATGTCTCAGACACTATGGCCTTCTATAGTTCTCTACAATATACCTATGTCTCTCTGGTTTATCAACATCTCCTCCACACTCATAATCATACTATGTAATAGTTGATGGCTAGAGAAAAAAAAAACCTTTTTTCTATTGGGAATGTGTTATTTTTTTTGTATGGGGGATCTACGATTAGAACAATATAGCGCTTTTCCATATGTGTTGAGTTTTACACATGGTTCTAGCTCAAGGGGTGTTGCGGGATGCGACAAGGGCATCTAGAAACCTCCTCCACTGCTCTACAAAGTTGATAATCAAAAAATGCTATCACTACTTGTCGTTGCAAGATGAAGGCTGTAACATACCCCTTAGACCTCAAGGGCCAATAGGTGTTAAAAGGGGTAAATTTTTTATGTTTCGCTACTCCTACAAAAGAGTCAATCAGGTTAGTAAAAAGTAACACACCCCAAAACGAGATGGAAAGCTTTTGCAACACTAAAAAAAAACTCTAACAACCACACAAGAGTTTTAAGCATTGTTTATGTAGATACATATGTCACTTTGCTAACTATCCATGGCACACATAACTAACGAAAAACCATAATTTATGGCAAGGTCTCTAGGTATTTTCAACTTTCCAACAATCCGTATATTTTATCCTTCCATTGAAGGCTTTACCCTATATTTATGACAAATACACCTCCACAATGCAAATCTTAGTACTAGCATAACTTGTGATTGACAAACCTTAAAACATATAAAACCGGTATGGTCTAAGTAGGGGAATCTAAATATCACTCTGAACATATAATCCTCATTCCTTTAACCGAATTTCAACACACATATAATTTTGACTAACGTAATGTACATCACTCCCCAGAAGGGTGTTGGGCATTAAGAGGGAGCTTTTTTTGACATAAGCCCAATGTACTGAAGGCGGCATCATATTTCAAAAACAACTATAATATTTTTCTCTACTTTACTCTTTGCTAGACCAACTAATAGTTATGAATATAAAATAAAACATTCCTTTTGGGTTCCTTCCACTATTGGCACCATCGTATTAGCTATAACATTAGGTAAAACAATTGGAGAACATAGGACCAAGTTCACATGATAATTGTATTAATAACACAATGCATAAACATGTAAGATAAACTGCATTAGGAACACAATGCATAAAACATATAAGGTAAATGGCATTAAGTTCACCTAAGATAGCCACATAAAAGCACATAAAATAAGTCACATCAAACACATAAGACACAATACCAAAGTACATGGTTCACCCCAACCTTGGGGTTACGTCCACCAAAAGTGTCACATGGCCATGACATTTATTTCATTAAAATTTACACAATACAAATGTGACCATACATTTTCTGTTCCAATCTTGGTTTCCTTCTCTCGGAGCCTATCTGAACTATTTCCCCACTATCCACAAGTGGGGAATTCTATACAAATCAATTCAGGTCTCCTAGTCACTTTATTTCAAAACAAGACGGTGTAAAGGCTGTTTCTTAGTCAATAATATGTGCACGCAATGTAAACATCTTTCTTTTCAAGGTAGAGCAAGAACATGATATATTTTTAAAAGCCGATCGTATATGACCTGGAAGTTATGCTGCTTATGTCCTTTCAACTCCTAGAAGGGCAAGCTCATGGTGGGTAAAGAGGATGGTTCACTAAACCCCATAATATATTTGGCAGGTTTTCCTAAGCTATAACCCAGAGACTGAAAGAGTTGATCAAAACCACAATGCTGCACCTAATCGAAAAAGGAACTGTCCAAAAAAAATAGATAGAGAGTTTACAAGCACTTGAGTCCAAGGAAAACGTACCTCCTAACCTAATGCGATGTTCCTATGTATTGACCCAAGGGAAAGATGAGAATAGAGCTAAG
Organism: Pseudotsuga menziesii; assembly: GCA_001517045.1. Lineage (NCBI taxonomy): Eukaryota > Viridiplantae > Streptophyta > Pinopsida > Pinales > Pinaceae > Pseudotsuga > Pseudotsuga menziesii. The sequence goes on along the minus strand of LPNX010526061.1, from coordinate 361,343 downwards.
ACCTTTTAAGACTTTTTAACCCACTTTTGTTTTCACATCAAATCATGGCTCAGTACTTTAAATCAATACAAAGCTACTGTAACAATTCTTGGATCGGTTCCTCAATCCATAACACAACGATTCCAATCAGCAGTGGATTTTTAATGCATCACACAACAATTTCAATCAAAACAAATATAATTCCATACATAGTGATCTCCATAGTCTCATGGATTGGTTTCCTTAATCCACACACACACACCAATTCCACTTCATCGTGGATGGGTTTCTTTTCAATGCATCATACAACGATTTAAATCGAGTTGTGGATACGACAAGACACAACGATCTTTATCAGTTTCATGGATTGATTCCTCAATCCCAACACACTCAGTCCATTGTTGATGGAATTTTTAATGCATCACACAACTATATCAATCAAAATGTGGGTAATGCAACACACATCAATTTCAACCGTTTCATGGAGAGTTATAGGTGGTATGAGAGTTTCATGCATTTGAACATAATCATCGTCCCTTAGATTTTTAAATGAAAAAATGTACTCTCTACTAAGTGTGGATATTGGAACTGTTCCCAGGAAGAGAATGCACAACCTAAGGTAGTGGGCAGCGATTCTCAAATCGCATGAGAGGGAAAATAGAAGCAAAGCACAATTTCGATTGAAAATCAAAACACGGCCATCAAGATGTTGGTCTGATATACCATCAAAAATAAATAGTGAGATTTTGAACCTACATAACACTTGTTGTAGCTTCCCAAAGGAACAATGTCCACATGAATTCATAAATTATGGAAGAGCTCAGTCGATCCAACAAGAAATTGCCTAGTATAATTCTAGTTGCAAATCACCCAGTTTCCCATTTAGACTCGGTCATAAGACCCTAAAGGCGTTTTTCCAAAAAGAATGGAGATCTGAAAAAGGGGTTTCTTACCGAATGCAAGCTAAACCAGCCAGGAATTCTCATCATTCCTCCACCATACCAGATTGGTGACTTTGAACCGAGTGCTCCTTTCCTTTGCTTTCCCCCTCCTGAAACCCTCCATCTCTATCTCTAATGCCTCTTTGAGTGACTGTTACCCAAAATGACCCTACTTCCAAGTGCTAGCAGCGGTCATTATCTGTTGAGTGGCATCCCCCGTCTCCCCTTTCCTCAGAAATTTCAAGCCACTAAAATAATCCCTTCTCTCAGATCAGCGAGCATGAATCTCGGGTAATGTATTAGTGACTGGGAGTCAAGGAGTCTAACGCCTGCATAAATCATGCTCCTTAGCAATAAACACTAGAGAAATAATGCTCCCTTAACCTATCAAATGTTAAGACCAGTAGAGGGAATAATAAAGCCTCCTTTAATGGTGGCTGAACATCAAGTATTTAAAATCTCCGTGTTCATTGCTGATAGAGGGCGTGAAGTTTCCTCCTTCAAAGCGCGAATTGCTCTCTCCAAGGCTAGCCACTGCTGGACTATTAAATTCGCCCCCTTCTAAGCTAGTGGCCAGAAATTTTTGGCACTAAAATACTTGTTATAGGAATAGTTAACCATTAATGTAATAAACTGAATTCTCATGTTTAAAGTACTCACTAACTAGAGGTCAAATTTATTCAATGAGTTTTTATTCCTTTCAATGATCATTAGTTCAATAAGAGGGTGTTTTACTTTTAATACTAAGTCGGAAGGAAAATCACAACTCGTTCCATGAATACTTACTCCTTTTTCCTCGTGAGCATTTCCCCCTCCCCACTAACATTAATTAGGTAAGGATGTTTAGTGAGAACTAGTTCAATATACATATCTTTAATATAATGGCCTTAGGGTGTTGGAGTTATCTCCACTTCTCTTCGCTTGAAGTTACCCCCTTATTAAATCCTCGATATCTTTAGGCCTTGATAGACCATAAGAGCTTCCCTTAATACACGCTGTAAGTTAGAGATGTACTCTAACTTTTGGGGGAGTATCATACTTTCATTAGTGTAGTGTGATATGACCTTTCACTTACTAAGGTGTCTCTTATATGCTTTGTTTAAGTCATAGAGCCATAGATATTAATTTACTTGTGTAGGTGTTGATTATTCCCTTTCTCACATTTTATCGATTAGTTATCAGTGAGTAGGTTATATTGAACCAATTGAAGATCATAAAGGACTTCTATAGGTTCCTCCCCTTAGGGAATCTTGCTTTAAGTTGCGTCAATGATTTATGTCTCTGCATCTATAATAATTTTTATTTTTTTGGGCATTTAATCACCTAATATTTCTAGGTTTTTATTGGTGGGGCCTTGGCCTTGAGCTCCTCACCAGAGAACCATTACAATAATGATAAACAAAATACTTAGGGCATATAAGAGGGACATTACATCCTCCCCCCCTTAAAAATAACATCGTCGTCGGTGTTCTTGTTTTTTTTTTCCAGCCCATCTTTCTTCATTTCATGAGACATCTTTTATTGCTTCGCTTTTTCCATCCTGATCGCCATCGATCTTCCTTGTTTCTTCTCAAGTCGCTATCACTCATGACTTGCAGTTTCCTACAACAAAGTTTGGGTCTTCCCAAAATTTATTTAGTAACTACGTCATAACTTAAAACTCGTTTAAACATAAGCAAAAGATCCTCATGCAACACCACACATACAATTTATGGAACACTTCCTAGCTTTTTATTGGTATCATAATACCCAATTATTTCCATAATGTCATTGATACATCAATAAAACATGATTACAAGCATCGACATTGAGACCATGTGGAAATCCAATACTATACCATTTTCATACTCCAGAGTGGTTCCAATATACCCATTAGTTCTATTTTCCAATAAATGAACATATTACCTCATAGGTACAAGTTTACCTACAATGCACATACCTTTTCCCGGAATTATTCTTTTCTTTGGATGTCCTCCACCCCAGCACTCCAAGTGCTAACAATACTCCAAGTACCAATCCAATCCACCCAACACGAGGATGATACCCTTCCTTAGGTGTATCTCCTTCTTGTGCTATTCAGGGCGCTTACTAATCCAAGCTATCCAACACAAGGATGATGCCCTTCCCTAGGCATATCTCCTTCTTGTGCTATTTAGGGCGCTTCGCCAAGATGAGGCACCTCCGTTCTCGTACACCGCATCACCTAGAGGTTATTCTCTTCACAGAGTCCCCCACTCTTGTGACAGTCCTCTTATTGTGTGTGGAATGAGTCTTAACCAAAATTCCTTACATCTAGATGTCCCCAGAATGCATAGTGGTTCCTAGCTGGCCCGGGGGAAAAATAAGTAGCTTTCATCCACTACCTTCATCACCACTTTCCTCATGGTAAAAACTTTATGCGCATGAGATTTTTCTCATATATTTGTAACTCATTACAATCTAAGAGCTTTAGCACTCATCATGGCCACAATTTCCCATGCCTGCAATCACTCCATAGGTGGTCAGTTAAATCATTCATTGATAACCCAAAATCTCAATAAGCAATTATCAGAGTTTCATAATTTGCATCGATTTTAATCGCCATTCACGAACTAGATAACCTCGTAGATCATCTAGCAAAATTACTCGTTACTCTTTTCTGAGTAATTGAGCGCAACTACACATGCACGAGGATTTATATACCATAATGCACATCAATTGTAGAAATGGCCATAATATCGGTGAAGCCTACAATGTTAGTATGTAAACAAAATCATCCACACTTAGGTTGTAAAACTTGAGATTCAACAATTATATTAAGTAAAACAACACCAATACTTAACCTCATTATCTATGGCAGTGATTATTTTTAAAACAGTCAACTCCAACTGATAGTGTTCCTGGCATATCTTGCCAATTTAGAATATAACATTATACAGCATTCATCAACTAAGATAATCAAATCCTTATAATCTCTTAGAAATTCCAATCTTAATACGACCCAAGCAACAACAATGCTATGAAATTCTTAATGGAATTAATCACAAGACTACCAACAAGATCCTTCCATCTAGCACTATAATCAATTCTAGGGTTCTTACTAGACTCTACAAATAGACATATGATATCAATAAGCATTCATTCCAACAATTAGTCTATTTGGATACTAGATCAATACCCAAAATGAAATTACCGTCTATGAGCTAATCAAAACATAAGATAGTTCAAAAAATCTAATCCAAGCACAAGGAACCATTTCTAGAACATTCACCAATAGGATCATGCTTCTAAGAATTCATTTACTTAACAACTATGAGGTTGGTACTTGTAACTATACAAAAACTTTTTGGTATGTGGAAAATCATTCACTAATATTAGGAAATAGATTCGCCAATCTATCTCTTTAACGATTTCAACGCTCAATCCAGCATTATCATGAGCATAAAGAGATAGTGTTTAGCTTGTAACTTTAGTGAGCAAGAAAATAGGTGCAAAACTTCAATACCCCTATTAATGGACTTGTAACCATAAAATCATTATCAACTTCCAATTCTTCATTTTACTACCAGGTCAAGAAATGTCTCAATCCTCCTTTAAGCATTAAATCAGATCCTTAGTATTCAAATCGCAAGAGAGGAGAATAAGTGTCAAAGGAAACCTCATCAATAATCAGATTTCAAATAGTATAATTTTCATCAATCAGCTACAAAAAACAATTCAGAATGGACGCATGTGTAATCGATTAAATTTGGAAGCCAATTAAGGATTTTGATCTACATATTCAACCAAAAGGTCAATGGATTACATATATCAGCATCAATCCAAATGCTATAAACCAAATTTCAAAAAGTAATGAACTCGAATCTGAAACAAATGATACCAAAGTCATTGAAGGACTGACGATATTCACCTTCAATACTCAATGATTTAGATAACAAGAGCAATTCTTCAAAAAGTGTTAATGCCAAAAGAGATTACATAGGAGACAAGCTTTTCAAGGTAAGATAAGTCTAGTTTCAGGTGTGTGACATGGATGTCATCAAACCACCCAATATGTTACGATGAGTAGATCATCCATATGATTTTGTGCAATTTCATGGTTTGCGTGAAACCCCATTTGTAAAGAGGTGCTTCAAATGTTAGTATCTCTAACATTTATTTAATAAAGTTTGTGCTCATATATACTTGACAGTACAACACATGTTTTTAGCATTGCTTACCTTGTGCTTAACTATTTTACCATACGTGATAGTTTTGTGGCTAATCTCATACAGTTACTCCTAGATGATCATCTTATAAGGTTTCCCTCTTATTAGCTACCTTGTTATCCTCAAGGGATTCAGGTAAGTAATGTATGTAGTTCATATATCTATAACCATAATTCTTCACCTCATACCTCTATGACTTTGCAGTATATTCTCATGAGCCACTTATATTTATAAATAATGAACCCCTGATCAAGTCCAGAAGACTTATAATCCATACTCATTTTGTGTTAGATCTTTAGGTAATTAGGTCACCCTTTCAAAGCTACTTTTTACAACTGTTATTTACTGAGTTTTACAATGTAAACTATCACAAATTTTTTTCCCATACGAGATTCATATATCATGTCATTAACAACCACTTTGACTATGAATTTCCAATCCCACATTTCTTTTATAATAGGAATCTACTATAGTACTATTGTCGACCATGAGTTTGACTAAGAAAACATCCATACATCATTAAGGTTTTATTGGTGTAGCTCAAAATAGAGAGGAAGCAATCGTCTTAGCTATTTGTAACCATATTCATAAGTGATTAAGGAAATAACCAGATACGTGAGTACTTACATGTTCGGGCCTCACCTTGAGCTCACGAGGTAATGGGTCATCTTTGTTGTTATTTTGAGCTAATGTTCCACCTTCCCCTGCATAACTACAAGGCCACTAAACATGTAGATCCAAAACAAAAATGTGTAGTAGCATTTTGAGCCCAATTACGCCCAAGTGCTTCAAATCTTGCTCTGATACCATATCTACCCCTTAGACCTCAAGGGCCAATAGGTGTGGAAAGGGGTAAAAATTTTAAGTTTCGCTGCTCCTACAAAAGAGCCAATCAGGTTATTAAAAAGTAACACACCCCAAAACAAGATGGAAAGCTTTTGAAACACTAAAAAAAAAACTCTAACAACCACACAAGAGTTTTAAGCATTGTTTATGAAGATACATATGTCGCTTTGCTAACTATCCATGGCACACATAACTAACTAAAAACCATAATTTATGGCAAGGTCTCTAGGTATTTTCAACTTTCCAACAATCCGTAGATTTTATTCTTCCATTGAAGGATTTACCCTATATTTATGACAAATACACCTCCACAATGCAAATCTTAGTACGAGCATGACTTGTGATTGACAAACCTTAAAACATATAAAACCGATATGGTCTCAGTAGGGGACTCTAAATATCACTCTAAACATATAATCCTCACTCCTTTAACCGAATTTCAACACACATATAATTTATACTAACATAATGTACTGACATAAGCCCAATGTACTGAAGGTGGCATCATATTTAGAAAACAACTATAATATTTTTCTCTACTTTACTCTTTGTTAGACCAACTAACAGTTCTGAATATAAAAGAACACATTCCTTTTGGGTTCCTTCCACTATTGGCACCATCATATTAGCTATAACATTAGGTAAAACAATTGGAGCACATAGGACCAAGTTCACGTGATAATTGTATTAATAACACAATGCATAAACATGTAAGATAAACTACATCAGGCAGACAATGCATAATACATGTAAGGTAAATGGCATTAAGTTCACCTAAGATAGCCACATAAAAGCACATAAAATAAGTCACATCAAACAAATAAGACACAATACCAAAGTACGTGGTTCACCGCAACCTTGGGGTTACGTCCACCAAAAGTGTCGCACATCCATGACATTTATTTCATTAAAAGTTACGCAATACAAATGTTACCATACATTTTCTGTTCTAATATTGGTCTCCTTCTCAAGGAGCCTATCTGAACTATTTCCCTACTATCCACAAGTGGGGAATTCTATACAAATCAAATCAGGTCTGCTAGTCACTTTATTTCAAAACAAAACAGTGTAAAGGTTGTTTCTTAGTCAATAATATGTGCACGCATTGTAAACATATTTCTTTTCAGGGTAGAGAAAGAACCTGCTAGATTTTTAAAAGCCGGTCATATATGACCTGGAAGTTATGCTGCTTATTTCCTTTCAACTCCTAGAAGGGAAAGCTCATGGTGGGTAAAGAGGACGGTTCACTAAACCCCATAAGAGATTTGGAAAGTTTTCCAAAGCTATAACCTAGAGACTCAAAGAGTTGATCAAAACCACAATGTTGCACCTAATCAAAAAAGGGACTATGTAAAAAAAATACACAGAGAGTTTACGAGCACTTGAGTCCAAGCCAAACGTACCTTCTGACCCAATGCGATGTTACTACGTATCGACCCAATGGAAAGATCAGAATAGAGGTAAGACCTTTTAAGACATTTTAACCCACTTTTGTTTTCACATCAAATCATGGCTCAGTACTTTAAATCAATACACAGCTATTGTAACAATTCCCGGATCGGTTCCTCAATCCATCACACAATGATTCCAATCAGCAGTGGATTTTTAATGCGTCACACAACAATTTCAATCAAAACAAAGATAATTCCATACATAGTGATCTTCATAGTCTCATGGATCGGTTTCCTTAATCCAGACACACACACCAATTCCACTTCATCGTGGATGGGTTTCTTTTCAATGCATCATACAACGATTTAAATCAATTTGTGGATACGAAAAGACACAGTGATCTTTATCAGTTTAATGGACTGATTCCTCAATCCAAACACACTCAGTCCATCATTGATCGAATTTTTAATGCAGCACACATCTATATCAATCAAAATGTGGGTAATGCAACACACATCAATTTCAACTGTTTCGTGGAGAGTTACAGGTGGTATGAGAGTTTCATGCATTTGAACATAATCACCGTCCCTTAGATTTTTGAATGAAAATATGTACTCTCTACTAAGTGTAGATCTTGGAACTGCTCCCAGGAAGAGAATGCACAACTTAAAATAGTGGGCAGCGATTCTCAAATCGCATGACAGGGAAAACAGAATCAAAGCACAATTTCGACTGAAAATCAAAACGCATCCATTGAGATGCTGGTCTGATATACCATCAAAAATAAATAGTGAGTTTTTGAACCCACATAACACTCGTTGTAGCTTCCCAAAGGAACAATGTACACATGCATTCATCAATTATGGAAGAGCTCGGTCGATCCAACAAGAAATCACCCAGTTTCCCATTTAGACTCGATCATAAGACCCTAAAGTCATTTTTCCAAAAAGAATGGAGAGCTAAAAAATGGGTTTCTTACCGAATGCATGCTAAACCAGCCAGGAATTCTCATCATTCCTCCACCATACCAGATTAGCAACTTCGAACCGAGTGCTCCTTTCCTTCGCTTTCCCCCTCCTGAAACCCTCCATCTCTATCTCGAATGCCTCTTTGGGTGACTATGACCCGGACGAACCCTACTTTCAGGTGCTATCAGCGGCCACTCTCCATCGGGTGGCATCCCCCATCTCCCCTTTCCTTGGAAATTTCAAACCACTAAAATAATCCCTTCTCTCAGATCAGTCGGCATGAATCCTGGGTAACTTATTAGTGAATGGGAGTCAAGGAGTCTAACACCTCCATAAATCATGCTCCTCAGCAATAAACACTAGAGACATAATGCTCCCTTAACCTATCAAATGTTAAGACCAGTAGAGGGAATAATGAAGCCTCCTTTAATGGTGGCTGAACATCAGGTATTTAAAATCTTCAGGTTCGTTGCTGATAGAGGGCGTGGATTTTCCTCCTTCAAAGCACAAATTGCTCTCTCCAAGGCTAGCCACTGCTAGACTATTAAATTCGCCCCCTTCTAAGCTAGTGGCAAGACATTTTGGCACTAAAATACTTGTTACAGGAATAGTTAACCATTAATGTAATAAACTGAAATTCCCATGTTTAAAGTACTCACTGACTAGAGGTCAAATTTATTGAATGGGTTTTTATTCCTTTCAACGATCATTAGTTCAATAAGAGGGTGTTTTACTTTTAATACTAAGTTGGAAGGAAATCACAACTCGTTCTGTGAATACTTCTTCGTCCCCCACGGACTTACTCCTTTTTCCTCGTGAGAATTTCCCCCTCCCCACTAACATTAAAAAGGTATGGGATATTTAGTGAGAACTAGTTAAATATACATTTCTTTAATATAATGGCCTTAGGGTGTTGGAGTTATCTCCACTTCTCTTCACTTGAAGTTACCCCATTATTAAATCTTCGATATCTTTGGAACTTGATAGACCATAAGAGCTTCCCTTAATACACGCTGTAAGTTAGAGATGTAATCCAACTTTCAGGGGAGTATCATATCATACATTCATTAGTGTAGTGTTCTATGACCTTTCACTTACTAAGGTGTCTCTTATATGCTTTGTTTAATTTGTAGATCCATATATATTAATTTTCTTGTGTAGGTGTTGATTATTCCCTTTCTCACATTTTATCGGTTAGTTTTCAGTGAGTAGGTTATATCTAACCAAATGAAGATCCTAAAGTACTTCTATAGGTTCCTCCCCTTAGGGAATCTAGCTTTAAGTTGCGTCAATGATTTATGTCTCTACATCTATAATAAATTATTATTTTTTGGGGGGGGATTTAATCACGTAATATTTCTAGGTTTTTACTAGTGGGGCCTTGGCCTTGAGCTCCTCACCAGAGAACCATTACAATAATGATAAAAAAAATACTTAGGGCATATAATAATAGGGACATTAGAAAGGTGAGGAAAAAAGTTTGGGCTATTTTTGGGTTTTTTTCCTAAAATATATATAGTTTAATTTTGATTAAAGTAATAGGGAATTAATCTAATTTGGGTTAATGGATTGGGTTTCTGGATGTTGTATAATACTTCTATATTATATTGTGAATGGTCAAGAAAAACAATGAGAAAGATAGAGGTGTGGCTCTAAGTTTTGTTGGTTTTTCTTGTTCAGGGTTCCATGATATATCTATGTGTATTGTGTGTGTGCCATTGTGTAATATCTATTTTGCTTAATAATTTTATGAATTATTTCACTTCGTAGGCTTAAAACTTGTGTGTGGTATCGGATATTTATTATTGGCTTTTAGGGGATTCCTTTGTTGTTGAGAGTACAACGTGTTTGACATATCTTGGGTCTTTGATAAACCTAGGTCCATGGGAGCTTTGCAACAGCGATTCATGTGTTGAAAAATATTGGAAAGTAGTTTGAGAATCGAGACAGATAGAACTTTGATCTATGGAATATCTTCTTGTAGATCAAGAATAGTGGAATTTTGTGTATCTATGTACACAACCTACTAAATCAACAAAAGAAGTCTGGGAGTACAATTCAAATTTTCCTATCAGATTCAATATTATTGAATGTATCTGGCAAATATAGTTTTTTGAAACTTTGGAATAATCGAGGGAGTTTGTATCAATCAAAGTCTCTAGTAAACAAGTGGTTTCTTCTAAAGAAGATGTATCACCTCAAGATGGATGACAACAACAAAGTGACAGAACATCTAAATTTATATAATATCTGGGTAAGTCAATAACCTATGTTGGGATTAAAATAGAGGAATAAGATAAATTCATTACATTATTATGTTATTTTCTAGATTATTGGGATAATTTGATTGTATAAAAAGTAGTGCTAGTGAAGCTACCTTAAAATAACTTTGAAAAAATAGTCGTGTCTGTACTATCAAAGGAAATGAGGAGGAAACCCATGGATACGTTGAAATTTATACTTAATCAATTATGTTATTCAATATTTAAGTCAAATTTACTTCATATCAAAATAATTACATGCATGAGGCTCGCTGAAAGAAATAAATTCACTACATACACAAAGATTTATATTGGGAAACCCTCTTGGTGGAGAAAACCCTGCATAACCTCTCCTATATAGATTCATCAACAAAGTACAATGTCAACACAATTAAGAGCTAAATATCTCCCATAGAAAAATACCAAAGAAGCAAAGATAAGATAAGATAACGCTTAGATAAGTCTTCCTCTGACTACTCTCTCTCTCTCTCTCTCTTGCACTTGTCTCACTGGCTTGAGCGGAATTTTGTTGTATGTTCAAATGAGGAGAGTGTCCCATTTATCTATACTCTTTTTTGGCTAACTTTTTCATTGTAGGGTTGACTTCACTGGGGTAGTGTTACCGAGTGTTGGGAAAGTTTTACCGAGTGACTGGTTCTGTCTGTTTGGTTCTCCACAAGAGTAAATGGAAAAATTTGGCATGTTTGACACCTATCCTATGCAGAAGGTCATTTCTGAGCTATAATCATCAACAAAATTTCTATGAAGTAAAAATACTTGATTTTATGAGACTACTTGATGATGTCTTGGTTCACTAGTAAGCTCAAAGAATTATTAAGTCGTATAGTATGTTTTATCTCTCTATGATATTTGCTAATCGAATGGCATCACTAAGAAAGGGTTGAAGCCCAATTCAAGTAATGGGAAACCTTGCTGGAATAGTTACCTTATATCAAGAACCTATGTTGAAAATAGTTGTGCCATGTATCCTTTCAATTATAAACCCTCGGTAGGAACCATTTGAATGACTAATTTACTCTTTCTTCAATTTTTAGAATCCGAGATTAAAAAATGGTTGCAATCCTTTTTATTTCTTGTTTTCTATTAGATGGAAGAATTTAGGATTAAATGTTTAAATTTTTTGTTTTTTTAGTGTTGTCATTTAGAGTTAAAGATAATCTATTGTTTTTGCATAGGAGGATTTGGGTTTGGCGTGCTGATTTAAGGTTTCCATATATATTTAGAAATATGGAGGCTAGAGAACATGGGGATGGATGTTAATTTAATAAGGAGCAAAATGATAAATTTTCACTTTGGAGACTAGATGGTATCGATGCCAAGACCAATTTGTGGAAATCTTACTGCACTTTTATCAAGGACATTTGGCCTACATTGAAATAAATATATATTGTCAATTTTTAAGAGGTCTATCAAGAGACAATGAAATTATGCTTAGGTTTCAACATTATATCTCTCAAACCTACATTATATTTTACTATTTTTCATATGTTGATTTTATGCACCTGGAAAATTAAATCCTACAACACTTTTATCAAGGACATTGGCATGCAACTCAAGATGCAAGTGAATTTACCTTTTTTTTTATTTGGTGCGCATTGAAAAAAATATATTATCCTTTTTTATAAGTCTATCAAGAAACAATATAATTATGATCATATTTCAACATTATATCTCTTGGACCTACATTCTCTTTGAAATTTTTTTGTATGTTGATTTTATGAACCCAAAAATGCTGCCAGACCGGGCATTTATTTTTTTTCTCATATAAATTTTCATTACGCGGGGTTTTATTCTCTGATTTGATATGTAACTATGAACAATATGACAAAATTATTGTTTGAATTGTTAGTGGGTTCGTGTTGGAATATATTTTGTTTATCGACTAAAATATGAGTAACCATCTCTAGTACTTGCAGTGTATCAAAGTTCAATTGGTTATATTTATTATTTTCAATAAAATTATCACTCATGTTGTATGTGAAGCCCAGTTGTTTATATTAATTGTTTTCAATAAAACTATCACGTATAATCTTCGTTTAATATATCGGTTAGAATGATAGGAATGCTATTTTACTTCATTTACTTTGAAATCAATCAAATCTATATGAGGAATTGGTCTCCTTGATCACACTATATTTCTTGGATAATATCCAATCCAACCACTAACTTTTTATTCATGGAAAGCATTATTTTTGTTATAAGTGTCATATTAACAATTGATTATCCCAGTCCAATTTGTTGATACAAGACCGGGAATCAATCTAACTAGCTAGATGCTGAAAATGAAATTGTTATTTTCATTTCTAAAGTTGAGAGTGAATTTGATTGAAGGTTTCAACTTGTTTCCCTTTAAATTTTCAATATTTGTATTTGTATTTTTATTTTGTTTACTTTTATTCATGGTGCATCCCTATCTGTGCTTTGTAGCATAAAAAATTGTGTGAATTGAATATAGTATATCAGTCTATAAGAATCTATCTTATGGCTCTCAACTACTAGAATAATTGGCATAACTATTGAATAAAAAAAATGTCTACCCATGTTAAGGTTTTAATTACACGAAGACACAAAATTGTAAATTTTATGCTCTTTGTTGCTAATTTTATGATACCAATGAGAAATAGATGATAATTCAAGAATCTGCAAATAATAATGAATTCTCTTGCAAGTCTTCCATATCCCAAAAATCATTCTTTACAGTCTTTGTCCTATGGAAAACCATGCAACAACCATATGTTAGACTTGATTTAGTCTGTATTTAATAGCCAGAATGGCTTAGTACCAACCATCTAATCAGCTATTCATAAAAGATGAGTGACACTTATAAATATCTCAATACCTCTATATCCACCTCATTTCATGATGTTGAAATATAAAAAAAATCACACCTAGTGTAATTGATGGATTTGGTTAAATTTCATTGAATAACTCTGATACTTGGTACACTAAGCATTTTTTGTCACTTTGATATTTGCAGCGACCATAAATTGCCCATTGTACTATCAAAGAAATATGCTAGTAATTTTCTTGAATTATATCATGCCACTTTAGGGCTGGTTAAATTCAATTCTAATTACTTAAACATACTTTAACTAAGCTTTAGGAGAGGATTTTATCAATTTCAATCTAATGTGAACTTTCCTTGACATTTTTTTCAATCCAAGTTAAATAACTTGCATACATGTAGAAATGGTTTTTCATGGGAAAAAATTGATAACCTAAAATTTTGTTATGTTTTTTAGGATATCTACTAGAATCATGATTTATCTAGATATTTTTTCAATATTTGAACACGTGGAATTATTATTTTTATGGGAAGACATACCTTCCACTACATGCTTTATATTCTATATCTATAAGAGATTCCAATTATTTCAAAATATATGGAAAATGCACCATTTTATTAAGGACAAGCAATGCCAACAATTTCATACAGGATGTGCATTTCTATCATGACAATGGCAAAATTACTTAAAAACAAGTGAAAAATATACAAAAAAATCAGTAGATCAAGACAAATACAACCATACATGGACATCCATAAAAATAATCCAAGAGTCAATATATATTTTAGATAGAAGGAAAATATGTATAGGGTTATTATATGATACTTCTTATTTAGGTATCTTACAACATTATACGATACTTCTTGTCTGACTAAAGGCTTTGGTTTTATAATTTTGCAGCTATTAAAGAATATTTAACATAAATTGTTGAGAGAGTTGATAATCATTGCTACCTAACATGATATTCAATAAATCAAAATGTGTCTATCACTTAAAATTTATGATAATATTCACTGAGGAATGGGAAATCACTACTAATTAGTAAACAACTTTCTTGACAATTGAAAATTACAAGAAAATTACATCCTTGGGAATATATTCATATTGTATTTTATCATGTAAATAACCTTTAAGGAATGAATGTAACCCCTCCAATAAAGTCAGCTTAGAAGAATAGAAAAAAACAGTAAAAAATGAATATTTAATGTTTCCATTGAGAAGTCAACGTCATAAGGGGAAATTCATTCATGGGACAAGTATAAATAGAGGGGAACACTTCTAATTTATATCACATCACTTACTCAAGCAATTTTTCTGGAGAGAGAGAGACACAGAGAGAGAGGGAAGAACAAGTTGGCTTGAGAGAAGAGTAGCTTCATTGAGGCATCTTATTCTTGAGGTTTCTTATATTATATATTCTTGGTATATTTTTGTGGAATATCTTGAGCTCTTCATTATACTAGATTGACAGTTTACTTATTGACGAGTATATAATGAATAAGTTGCTCACTTTTGTTCATTTCCTAGAGGACAAAATTTTGTGTCTCTTTTATGTCATTCTAGTCTTTATTTTAGTGATACTATTTCTTATTATTTTGATATAATATATTTGTTTAAATATCTAATATAAATACTATTCAACTACAAATTCTAACATGGTATCATAGGTATTCTAAAAGAATTCATTCTACAACGATTTGACAAAAGTTAGAAACTAGGGATTCATGTTCACCTTGCCAATGAGGTCAAACCAACTCTCCGAGAGAGGCCGTGCTTTCTTGTGGAGGAATATTCCATATCTAAGAATTTTCAATTTTGACTTCATCTCTAGTGTTAAGGAAATATAGGGCATCATATATTTGGTAGTTTTATCCATACATTTATAATAATAATACATTTTCTCAACTCGCCTTAGGGAGGTGCACCTTTTCCTCGGATAAGAATTCCAATATTTACAAGTTGGAAAATTAGGGTTTCTCTATCAAACCCTAGGTCAACAAAATTCAGAAGGGCATTGAAGCTAGCAGTGTAATGCTCTACTTATCGGGCAGAGCACTAAGTCCTAAAATGTAACAGCAAATGACATTTATCCTTATTCTGATTTTTAGGATTCATTTATTTGTGCATTAACGAGAGGGATACACTGAAAAATACCTGAACTTTAAGCAAGCTGAGGATAGTCCCTGAATCCTTACTCTTCTAGCCTTGCCTCTCCCTCATCTAAGCCTCGTCTGAGCCTTGATGCCAATTCGAATGATCCACCCTGTTGACTAGCGTTGAACCTGATGGCCCACGTGCCGATAAACCCAATAGCAACTTCCTTGTTCACGAGTGTAATTCTTTCTCTGGAGTTAAACCCCTCCTCCATTTTTCTTCCCCTCTGTTCCAACACCTTCTTTCCTCCCTTCTTATGCAAAATTTCTCTCCAAGATACTCTCCAAAATCATCCCCCCCTTCAACCATTCGATCCCCCTCCTTATACCTCCTTCCCCTTCCTTCTTCCACCGCCTCTCTTCTTCCACCGCCTCCTTCATATTTAATATAATAAATATTATTTAGTTCTTTCTTGGGCAGTTCAACCAGTTCCGATTATTTAAGATATTTGTTGTACGTAAATAAATTTTCTTGAATTGTACAATTCTTCTTCCCTGATGAGATGGTGGGAAATTACCAATGCTTATCCTATTGAATTGTACGTGTTAAATTTAAAACATAACCAACTGTCATAAAATTACACCAATATTGTTTGTTTAAGTTTTATGCTGAATGGTAAAATAATGGTAATAATACTATTGTCAATTATTATATGTTATTAATAGATTAATAATAAGTACTTAATAATAAACACTAATAATATACAATAATAATAATAGGTGATAATAACAAAAATAAAATAATAATTAATATTATTAATCAATAAATAATTAATTGTAGTATTATTATTAATTGATTGAAATGATAACATCGACATGTTTATGTTTATTGTTAAGTCCCCTCGCACATTGTTTCTTAATAAATAAGGTACATTTACAGGTTTAACTAAATCACAATTACTTAGTTAACCCATCCAACTATCCAAGGTTAATGTTTTTCAATTAATATTTCATACTAGCGTGCATGTGTGAGGTGTGCATGCATGGAAAGTACATGCACAGGCTACACATGTACTATAACCAAAACACCTAAATTCTAGCTGATACAAATAATATTTCACGCAACAAGACAAATATACAAGTATAATATGATTTCTTTAACATTCAGAGTTATTTAACAGTTATGTTCTTATTAATCAGTCAATTAAGATTGGTACCTACCATCACTAATCTGGTATCATAAATGTCCAACACTCAATAATAATAACTAATATGTCAAACCATCCCAACCTACGTCTGAATCCTCCCTTTCCTTCCTCTGCTAGTACAAAGTGGATGCCAGTTGTACTGACCTTCCCACACAGAACCTGAGAGAGGTTGCGTCAGCTAACTAGCGGACCTAGCCTCTCCTAGAAGGCATCCAACCATCGTCATCACAACAACTTGGGGAGCGTGTCTCAGCACTGCCCTCCCACGACCTTGAGTATCAAAGTGACATAGGGTGGGAAATGCATCCATCCCTCTCAACATACTGGGTATATACTCCATCAAACCATACTGTGTTGCTATCGAGTTTATTGGTACATGTCATCGTACCATCACTTGGCAATTAAGGCTCTCTTCAAGATATGTATTAAGTCATACTTTGCATCACACACTTGGCTATCACATAGCCCCTGTACCCTGCAGGTTAGCACTATGCAAACATGCATTCACAACAATATTAAATCAATAGCTGGCCCATATTATCATCATTATTTCCTTTCATCATATAAAATCATAAAATCAATCGCATCATGGATGGGTTCCCATGTACCACATCATACATATCACATCATATCAAGGATTACAATCAAATATATGTTCACTAGTGGAAAATAAGAGATTAGTGACCAAAAAAATGACCAAAATCCGCATATCAATGACCAATTTTGGTTTGGCGATCGTTGGTGGCTAATTTACGGTCTTTTATTACGCGACCAAAATTGGTCATTTTTATTTTGGTCATTTATAACTTGTCAGTTGGTCATTAATTTGGTCAAATATTTGGTTATATTTTTATCAATGACCAAATATATGACCACATTTGTAATATCCCTCTTATACACCAATAAGTAATTAATGAATGTGAATGTATATTGTAATTAAATCTTCTGGTGAGGAGCTCAAGGCCAAGGCCCCACTAGTAAAAATGATTAAATTAATATATTCTAAGTTCCAAGTTGTAGGCTGGATGGGGACACAACTTCACGACGGGAAATTGAACCTATGAGGGCATGAGAGTATGGTTAGGGATTCCTATTCTTGCCATATTTATCCCAATTAAAAATTTCTATAGTTTAATTCTAATATAATCTACCCATGATGTAAGAAGATACCATCTTATGAACCTCGACAAAGAGGGGCAACAAATTATTTTGAAAGTTAAAAGGGCCAAAGAAAGGGCAACCTAAAGAATTATTACTAAGGGACTCAGTGCTATAATCACCTTAAAATATGAAGGGATGCCATCTTATGCCCATCATCCTACCTCATTTAAATCGCGGTAACATATACTATACCACGACTATGATATGAAAGTTATTCAGGTATTTAAATATATGTATATATATATATTAAAAGGATGATAGTCGATTCCTATAATGGTTGGCACCTATATGTATATCAATATATAAATGTATATATTGAGTCTATATGTTGAGGACATAAAACCTGGAATATACTATGATTAAATTTGGGAATTACCATTATATTTCCTTCTGAGATCAAGGAAGTTCGGTTTTGCTGAGAATATCTAAATTACCCTCACCTCTCTAATTAAGAGAGAAAATTTGGAAAGTTAATATAATTATTTTTAAACTTGTAGATTCCTAGCCAATTGGCGATTTGGGGAAAGTAACCGAGACATGCAAAAGAATCTTAGAGGAATTCATGCCGAGTCTTCCTCGAGATTTTTCCTCCCAAGGAATAAATCATAGGTCATAATTTTAGAAACCCTATTAATTGAATGGGGAAAAATATCCCAGTTTTAGTGGAAATCCCAGTGATTAAGTAGCTATCCCACGCTATAAAGGAGGAGGCGAGTGCAATAGAAAAGGAAAAAGAAAAGGCGCACTTCAGGGGGGAGAGTCGTTTTCTCTTAGGTTATTTTTAGTAGGTCAAGAATAAGCACTGAAGGGGGGGGAAAAGGAGGCAAATCTGCATGTTGAGGGTATGCAGCTCGACGAGTTGCATGTATACACCCCTACGTCCTTACTGAGTACTCGGGGGGGAAGAATGCAGAGCCTTAATCGAACATGTATAGATCCTGCCATATACTCTGAGTGAGGACCGGATCTCCATAGAAGTCGTGACCCCTCTCAGCCCATTTTTTTTAGCAGCAAGAATATCCACGGATTTAGGTCGAGTAGTTTCAGGGTTGTCTCATCCTTCTTAAATGAAAGCGTGGAGGCTTTCTCGGGAGGATGATAAGAAGGAGTCTCTGCTTTGTTCTGGAGGACGCTGGTGTTTATGAAAAGAAGATCCTGTGCCTTGAAGGAAAGAGGAGCTCTGTGCTTGGAAAGGACTGATCTCCACATGCTCGAGGGAATATCTAATCATTTGTCCCAAAGGTGAAACTGTGGTCAGGTATTTCTCGTTGGTTCTAGATTTTCTAGGTCTACATTGGATTTCTTTGTTTCGAGCTAGATTCACACATAGATTCGATTCATTATCCCATTTGTAGGCTGGTAGGCTGTAGATTGATGTACTCAAACCAGAATAAATGATTTTCGACTCTGTTACATCTTGAACTTTTATATTTATATATATCGTAGATGCCACGTTGATTAGGGTCTATTTTTCTGTGTTTTCAGCTTGTATGTTAGAGACTGAAATCTAATTAGAATCCAAAAGCATCATATGGCTGAGGTCGTAGCTTCTTATGGTAGTAAACCCTTTCTGTTATAGGAGCGGATGAATATTGGACTTTGTTTTTTTATAGATTGAAACCGGTGGGAATCTAGAAGCATCGTATGGCCAGGGTCGTAGTTTCTTATGGTAGTAAACCCTTTCTGTTATAGGAGCGGATCAATATTGGACTTTGTTTTTTTTATAGATTGAAACCGATGGGAATCTAGAAGCAACGTATGGCCAGGTTTGTAGCTTATTTTGATAGTAAAACCCTTTATATTATATATATAAGAGAATGAATACAGTCAGAAATCCATCGGAATCTGAAAGCACCTTAGATCGTAGCTTCTTGTGATGGGAAACATTTTCATATTATACATAGAGCGATGAATACAACCTCTTTTAAATCGAAATATATGGTATTTTTGAAATATAGTTGTTTCTATTCTTCCTCTCAATGCGCATGTGAAAGCTTGGCCGAGATACACCATAGGGTGCTGGCTAAATAGAAGATCTGTCGGATTTTTAAGTAAACTTTTCGTTTACCTTAGTTGGTGAAGTCTAGGGAGAAATTATTTTTCAATCACCCATACACTTGGTTGTTCTGTTTGGTGGGGTTGTCAAAAGTGTGGTTACCATTTGGATTGTTGTTACTGAACTAAAATTTATAGCTGCGATCTGGGACTGTTTTTGTGCCAGAGTCCACTTATTCGCAAGGCACACCATAGATCTGTAAGGTTACTTAAATCTCACACCTGCTATGTACCAGATTTATCAATAAGTGATGTGTGGCTGCTGCATTGATAGAAATATTGAAAATGATTCTCGGTGAAGTTGTTAAATAAATAAAAATAACCCTTAGGGTAGCTTGATAATAGCAGTGAATAGCTCAGCAGAGAGGAAGCCTATGTTCTTCCATTTGAAGGAAATTATGGCAACTATGATGTTGCGGATTGTAACTTTAATAAAAATAAAATGTCACAGGCATGTGACACCTTTTGGTGGACGTAACCCCAAGGTTGGGGTGAACCACGTACATCCTTGTCTGTCTTCTTTCATGTGTCTGAATGTTTTACTTTCCTCACCTTTTTGTGTACATGTGATGTTGTTCTACAACCTTGATTATGGATTTTTTTCTAGTGTAGAAGATAATGAAGAAGAGCTATTATAATGTTTCTGGTTCATATATAGTAATGTTTTAATTGCACTATGATGATGAATACGCTTGCAGATCAATGGTTAAATTTTTGTAAAGATATGTTTTCCCCTATGATTCACTACTTAGGAATAAACAATGGGTAAATCGCTCTCCTTAAGAAAGATCCATACTGTTATTCGAGGGATAATTATTCATCTAAGCATTTCACTATTTAGGGGATTACTTGATCATAATTTAGCATGTATGGTATTCCATATGCAGGATGGATGTAAACTTGTCCAAATGATTGTTTTACAGTACATGTAGTTTGATTTAATGAATTAATTGATCATGCTACATTGGAAATGCTATTTAAATCTGCCACTAACATCTTTTACCCATTTTATAGTAACAGTGAAAGCAAATAGGGAACATTTTATTCCCCTTTCTACCCATAATGACATAGAGGTACAGGAGGTATTTTACAACATTGAAGACCAAATTAATGACCACATGGAAAATTAGAATATGACCAAATTTGGTCGCGTATTAAAAGACCGCAAATTAGCCCCCAAAACTATTTTTTGGTCATTGATATGTGAATTTTGGTCGTTTTTTTGGTCATTTATATCTCATTGTTTGGTCACGTGTCTCTCAATTTTTTGTTATTTTATATATGAATTTTGGTCATTAATCTCATTTATTGGTCACTAATTTCGTCATTTTTAGTGGTTTTATGTGGTTATTATATTTTAGTAGTTTTAATGGTGTCCATTATTAATCAATATAAATTTTTAATATGGTATTATGTTTAAATTAAAAAGAGAATCATACATTATTTATTATCATCTAATACACATTTTAATTATGCAAATATAAAGTGCAACCATATAAGTTTTAAGCATCACAAATTATATTATATGAAATGTCAAGTATTACAATAAATGAGTTTTCTAAAAAACTATCTCCATATAACTTTACATGAAAATCATCTAGTACACTGATGAATTTTCAAAATATTACATTGGCTAAACCATCCCACTTATACTTTGTTGCTAAGCCATACTTGGATCCCACGATAGCTTCAAAACCATACTTAGCAGCTTGAAACCCTCAGCAACAGGCTCTTCATACTCAATGGAAAAGCATCAGAAACAGAATCTTCATACTCAATGGCCCACTTTTTGAGCTTTCAATCTGTGCACGTTCTTTTGTATCCGCACTACACATGCTTCTAAGATTTCTGAGCTTTATATCTACGCATGTGCTTCTGAGCTTTCTGAGCTTTATATCTGCACACGTGCTTCTGTATCCACATTGCAATAGCTTCCCTCTTCATATTTTTACAAAGCGTACAAGTAAGGTTACCTGCAAACAACACATGTTAAGCAATAAATTGTGTTGCTCAGTAAAAATAAAAAAAAATAACTGAAAAAATGTACATAGTAATTTCACAAGATTTAACATGGCAAAAAGAAACAATTCCAACAAACAGTTATATATGTGCTTATTATAACAAATACAAAAACACTTCTAATACCTCTGCTTCTAAGGTTGCTGAGCTTTATATCTGCACATGTGCTTCTGTATCCACGTTGCAGTAGCATCCCTCTTCATGTTTTTACAAATCTTGTGAGTAAGGCTACCTACAAACAACACATGTTAAGCAATAAATTGCGTTGCTCAGTAAAAATAAAATACGAATAACTGAAAAATGTACATAGTAATTTCACAAAATTTAACATCGCAAAAAGAAACAATTCCAACAAACAGTTATATATGTGCTTATTATAACAAATACAAAAACACTTCTAATACATCTGAAGGAAGTCCAACTCCATTGTATTACCTAGTAGCTCTTTCATGGATATGATGGCTTCTGTAAAATTTCAATACTTAACAACGTGTTTGGTTTATACAAATATTCTAAGACATTACTAGTAGTTTTCATCTCCCTAAAATTTACTAGGAACCTTTATTTTAGTAAAAATGCATCTGGTTACATACAATGGGATGCAGAATTATTTATCTCAAGAAAATGTTTTCAGAGCTGCAATCATCTCTTGGCTGTTGAATTCTTCTTTATCATCACTTACAGTAACTATCACTATATTTGGACTTTGTGAAGGGAAAATGTCTTCTCTTCCATAGCTGGAAGGACTCCTCCCAATCTTTTCACTTCCATCATAGACGATCCCTATCAATATAAGTGTCTTATGCATTCCTCCAATCATCTCTTCATAGATTGTATCTCCTTTTTCCCCAGAAACGCATACATATATGGCTATATCCAAGCCCCATCGAACATACAGGTACCTGCAAATCACCAAATCTAAGTTTTAGTAATACAGATCTCGCTCAACAAGAATTTATTGCATGGGCTCCATTTGAGCCAAAAGTACTTAACATGCACTCGCCAAAGACCAAATCCATCCAATTAAATTTAGAGGCAAAGAACTATCTAGAATTTTATCACCTTAAATCTTGAGAGCTTGAAGCATGAAGAGGCAGCACACACAGTCAAGAACAATTTTGAGAGTAAAGCACATGGCATATTAAACTTCTCATTCTCAATTTCCATCTCAGCTCATGTGCTTTGGGTTCCCGGAAAAACAGTACCCAAGAAAAATCTTTAAAATATGGCAAGAATTGCTTAACATGCACTCGCCAAAGACCAAATCCATCCAATTAAATTCAGAGGCAAAGAACTATCTAGAATTTTATCACCTTAAAGCTTGATATCTTGAAGCATGAAGAGGAAGCACATACAGCTGGGAACACTTTTGAGAGTAAAGCACATGGCATCTTAAAATTCTCATTCTCAATTTCCGTCTTAGCTCATGTGCTTTGGGTGCCTGGAAAAACAGTACCCAAGTAAAATCTTAAAAAGATGATAGGACTAATCAATATTCAATGATAGTCTTGAATCCTGATTCTATTATACTAATATAGATTTTTCATGGCTCCCTCGTATTTGGAATAAATAAATTTAGCTCTTGTACTCCTTTCTAAAAAATTGTTAGCAACGCCATTTTAATGTCATGCAATTGGAGCTAGTAAACAGGTGCCTTAATCAACAAACAATATTTTTCTATTTTTTCAGGAGGTTGAATACCACTCTTGTAGTGACATATAACATATACCAGTTACTAAAAATGACATCTAGAATTGAATCTTACAATGGATATATTATTGACTGTATCGGCTAAGCAATGGGGGTTAGATGCTTTGGCATCCTCCATTAGGAATAGAGATTTCTGTGGGCCTCTCAATTTTCTCATGCTTTTTTCTTAGTCCCTCTGCACCCCAGGGATAATTGATATGAGAATCATAATTTGGATCTAGTTATATGGGTGAATCTAGACTATCGCCAGCTATATATCGAAGTTGTCTCCCATTGCTACAAATTAGAGCATCAAATGCAGACAATTTTACTCCAATAGACTGAAGCAAATAAATAGTTTCTGAAACTGTCAATGCAGTTGATAAGATGAATCCAGGAGATGGGAAGTTTCCAGCAGAGTGAACTGCATTCATAATATCTTGGATAATAATAGCTAGTTTACTAACAAGGGGTTCTCCACTAGCATCATATTAATCCATTGCAATATCAAATAGACGCTTTCTTCTCCTGAGAGGTAGTTTCCCCATAGAATTAAAGCTATTATTTTGATTGATATTTTTTTCCTATATCATTTGCTTCTCGCAGTTTAGATTAAATGTTCGTATTATTCTCTATGATCATCCTAATGTGATCAAAAATACCCTCCCCATTATCTTCATTTTGAAGAACTTTTATCAAGTTCAATAGTGTTATTAAGTGAATTTGAGCAAGAAAGTTTATATGCATATAATGAGAGTCTAAGGGATGTATCTGGGTCATCCTTGAATGAACCAGTGTCTGATTTAGAATCCATATTTTCATTGAAGTAATTTTCACTGTGCCATTGTGGGTGTCTTATTCTCCATTGGGAAATCCTTGACAAATATATTTTACAATGTTGTGTCCAATAATAGAGATGAATGTTCTTCATACCATTTTTCCTACATTCAGCCCAGAGGTTCTTATCAGCTACTAGTCTGTACAAAGCAGCTGCAATTTCCTTGTCGTTATGCGGATCTACCAGCAAACCATTCTTCAACGTCTGCACAAGAATGAACCAATTTGTAATAAAAAATCAGAGAGTGATTGATTAAATTAGATCCAATCAGACTTTTAGTTTTGAAGGTAGAATTTTCAATATACCTATTTAATGTCTACATGTCCTCCATTCTGTGGCAACGTCCATAGGCAATCCATGTGCAGCTGCATGCATTTAAACAAAGTGGGAGAATGGCATGCTTTATTGTTTTTACACAACCAAAAATTCTTTTAGATCAAATTGTTAGGTCAAAGACCTTGATATAAAAATCTTAAAATCTTAAAATTTCATCTTAAAGATCAAATTTTCTATATATAAGAAGAGAAATAATGGATAATTTCTTTTATAATTTGACAGGAAGTTTTATAAACCTTGGTTTTTGTAGCAATCCTATATATATTAGCAACTTTTGATTTCTTGTGATGTTTGGGATATGGAACTTCTCCAAAGAGATCATCTCCAAGAGCATCTCCTCCAAAGACAGTTGTGAGGCTTTGTAGCAAGGTCTCTTTTAGCTCCCTCATTACAAGTAAGGTTGAAGGCACCTGCAAAAATATTAATAAATTAGTAACATTTTGAATCTTTTCAAATCACATGACCACTCAACACAAGTGACGAGAATGGGCAGGAAGGTAAATTACAGTACCAAACACTCACAAGGAAAGCAAAATTATTGGATATAAGGAAATAAAGCACTTTAGGCTAAAAATCTGGAATGTACAACTATTACTATTTATGGTCATCCCAATGAAGGACCCAAAAAGTAATTATGTCTAATCCAAACATACATGAATTCTCTCAGGTGCAATACAAAAAATGATTTAGAGAGAATTATTAATTTTTATAACACCAACTAAACTAAGGAAGCCAGCAATATCAAAGATACAACAAATATATATTACCAGTGTATACATCAACTTACACAAAACTGTACTAGTAGAAGGATCATTTATGCAACAATTGCAAGTTTTTCTCCATACAACAATGAACACCAGGCCAATTAAGTGTACATGTGGGTTCTGGAAACAAAAATCACAAACATTTCAACAATTTAACCATGTTGGAAAGTTTACAGAATGAAAATATATTTCCAGATGCCAAATACAAGATTCCAAAATATATTTCCTGGAGCGTGAATCAGGAGCATTTTAAATATTCCTAGTCACCAACATGAAATTTCAAAGAGGAAGAAATATCATTGTAGAATGAAAACTACAGGACACTAGCCATTATAGTTCAGTTCAATAAGGTCCTTAGGATGCTACACACTAATTGCATTAAAAAACATTCTACACACATTCAATTTAATATAAATTACTTTCAATATTCCTCGTAGTAATCAACATGTTGATCACTATTGAAATATTTTGGTCTACATCAATCAACCTAATATTTGATTCCACCAATTCAATGGGCTCCAAGAAATGTCCTTGAAACTCTTGCATCAAATGTAATTTGTGGGCATGACCCCCGATGTAGCTACACTGACAAGCATTCTTTCATCTTGTTCTCACAGAGGAGCTCTGCAACAGGGAAAAGGAATACATGCTTATATATTCATAAGAGGATTTGAAATAGATGTGATTGTAGAGAGTTCCCTTTTAGACATGTATGCCAAGTGTGGGGATATACACAGTGCAAGATGGGTGTTTGAAAAAATGTCCCAAAATGATTTGGTGCCATGGAATTCAATGATTGCAGGGTATGCTCATATACATGCTTGGTAATTAGGCTATACAACTTCTTGTCCAAATGTAAGAAGCAAACATGAATCCTGACTTGTCCACTATTGTGAGTGTCCTTCCTGTGTGTGCACATTTTGTAGCGCTGCAAACGGGAAAGGAGATCCATAATTACACAATAAGAAATGGATTTGACTTGAATGAATTCATATAAAATGAACTGATTGACATGTATTCCAAATGTGGGAGTTTAGATAATCCACGCAAAGTATTTGACAGCATGCCTTCCAAAGATGTAGTATCATGGAACACAATTATTGCAGGATATGGAATGCATGGAAATGGTGAAATTTCTCTTACAATTTTTCATGATATGCAACATGCTTATATAAAACCAAATCATATCACCTTCATTGTTGTTCTATGTGCATGAAACCATGCAATTCTGATTGGTGAAGGCTTACAGTGTTTTGAATCAATGAGTCAAGATAATGCTATCACACCCACAATATAGCATTATGCTTGCATGGTCAATCTTCTTGGAAGTGTAGGACACTTGGATGAATCTTATGAGTTTGTCAACTCGATGCCATTCAAACCTACTCCTGGCATGTGGGTAATTTTCTTAGCTAATGCAAAGCTCATTCCAATTTACAGCTAGCAGAACATGTGGCTTATATCCGTTTTGAGTTAGAGCCTGAAACTAATGCATATTATGTACTATTGTCAAACATATATGCTAAAGCTAGGAGGTGGGAGAATGTAGGAAGCGTGAGAGCCAAGATGAAAGAATATGGTGTGATCAAGAAACCATGTTAAATCACATCCATTGGGAGTTTAATTTGGAGGCTGACTCTCTTTCTAAGAGATCACTTTGCATTGTGGAATGTTGTCTTCATTTCTAGGAATTCCTAGATGATGACCTATCATGTGAAGGAAATGTTGCTTTCTTCTAATTTAGCCTTATTTACTGTGACTGATATTATCTTTTTTATCATTTTGCTGTGCTTTTGAGCCTATCTGTTTGAACATATTTGTTGGGTTTGGATGTTTTTTATGAACTGGATATTACTTTTTACTTTTATAATCACAATTAAGGACTGATAACTATGACCATTTCTATCTCAGATATGTATCGGTATTGTTTTGTAATGATATTTGATTCAATATGAATAGCAAGAGAGAAAGTCTTTTTTCAGGTGAAAAAAAAGAACATATTAAGTTACAACGTATGTTTGTACTAAGGTCCATTCATGGACTCTCACCTCCAAACAAAAAAACTTATTTCAATCCCCCAAAACCGAAGCCATAAACCATGAAAGCTACACACTTTACAATCATTTTTGTCAAATGTTTAATCCTTCGTACCTCTTGATCAGATTATGGATGAGCATAAATTGGGATATATTCTTTAGGAGGTAGCTCTTACAAACATTTAGTGTTCATTGGTAATGGCAGGCTAGTCTGCTCAAGGAAGCTTAGAAAATGTAGGCTCGATTGGGGTGCCATTGTGATGCTGAGGATCAAGGCCTATTGTGACCTTCCTTCCAAAAGTTGTTGTCACTCCCTAATCTTCCCTTGTCAAACTTGAAGCCTGAAGAAAAGCATTGAGCTTCTACATTATCGGGAGGAGTTCCTGCACATTTCTCCTTTGCCCATCAATAACAAGAAAAAAATTTAAAAAATAATATTTAAAATAATGAACTGTTTACATCAGTAACACCTGAAACTCAGTCATGAGTGAACATAAATATAATATATTTACATGACCAAAAAACACTGGATACAAGACTAAAAAAATGATATATGATGTTAACAGATTGCTAACATATTTCAATTTATAAGCCACTATCATATAACCTATTAAACACATAGTGGGATTAACCATCTCTCCAACATTCCTCTAGATCTCCTGTATAATTCACATTGCAACCCTATTCATCCACAAAATATCTTCAAATTACTGAGGTAAGGGTTCATGGATTACTTTTCCAACAACTGGCTGTTTTCTTCATAAGTTAACTCTTTCTAAAAGACCAACCCAACTAGAATCTACTTTCTGAGATGGCATACCCAGAATCTAAAACAATTTCAGGCATCAAAATAGCCTGAACATGTTATGTGGTGCAGCAAATTCCCACTTTACAACGTGTTTCTCGAAGCAAATTCTGAGAAAAAATTGTATCAGTAATTCCCAACAATAATTTGAGTCCTAGGATATCTATTGATAATTTGGAAACCAATTGCTAGCTTTTTGTTTCGACTATAAGGATCTGTTCCTTTGAATGTGCCTATAAACCATGCAGCACGAAGTTTGTGTCAGAAACATATCCTGCCTCCTTTATCTGTCGAGTCAAGCTATCCAATAAAGCATTAGCTCAATGATAGTATCCACAATAATCCAAGGAGAGGTCTCAAGATAGCCACTGACAATGTGAAAAGCAATAGCTAGATTCTAGTTTCAAGTGCACGGGATCTATTCCTTTAAATGTGCTTATACATCATGCAGAAAAAACTCTACATACTCTGCCTTCTTTATGTCCATAATGAAACTATCTAACATGCCATTGATTTCGTTTGATTGTAGATGAGATCCATCTCATGTAACAAATGATTAAACTTTGTTTCTAACCTCAGTCCAACTACATCCTGGTTTCTTCATCACCCCATATTCTTTCATCTTGGCTCTCATGCTTAGCTACATTGTCCCACCTCCTAGCTTCAGCATATATGATTGACAATATTACATAATATGAATCATTTTTAGGCTCCAACTCAAAAAGGATATCAACCACACATTCTTCTAGCTACAAATTGGAATGAAATTTGCATGAACTAAGCTAAGCACCCCACATGCCAGGAGTAAGCTTGAATGGAATCAAGTTGAAAAAATAATAAGATTCATCCAAGTGTCCCGCACATCTAATAATATTTACCATGCAAGCATAATGCTCTATTGTGGGTGTGATATCATGATCTTGAATCATTGATTCAAAACACCATAATCCTTCACCAACTAGACCTACATGGCTGCATGCACACAGAACAACAATGAAGATGATATGATTTGGTTTTATATAATATTTCTACATATCATGAAAAATTGTAAGAGAAATTTCACCATTTCCATGCATTCCATATCGTGCAATCATTGTGTTCCATGATACTACATATTTGGTAAGAATGCTGTCAAATACTCTTCATGTATTATCTAAACTCCCACATTTTCCATACATGTCAACCAATGCATTTTCTATGAATTTGTTAAAGTCAAATCCATTTATTATAGTGTAATTATGGATCTCCTTGCCCTTTTGTAGAGCTGCAAAGTGTGCACACACAGGAAGGACACTCACAATAGTGGAAAAGTCAGGCTTCATGTTTTCTTGTTGCATTTGGAAAAGAAGTTGTATAGCCTCATTACCAAGCATGTATATGACCATACCCTACAATCATTGAATTCCACGACACCAAACCATATTGGGACATTTTTTCAAACACCCATCTCGCATTGTGTATATCCCCACACTTGGTATACATGTCTAAAAGGGAACTCTCTACAATCACATCTATTTCAAATCCTCTTCTGAATAAATAAGCATGTATACCTTTTCCCTACTACAGAGATCCTCTGTGAGCACAAGCTGAAAGAATGCTCATGAGTGTAGCTACATCGGGGGTCATGCCCACCAATTGCATTTGATGCAAGATTTTCAAGGACATTTAATGGAGCCCATTTCGAGAGAACTGTGCAATTATCAAATTCCATGTTGTCAAGTTGGATTTTACTCCAACTAATTGCATCTCACTGAAACGTTTCCAGTCCTCATCACAGTATCCTTTATGGGCACAGCCTAAGATCATTGCATTCCATGAAACTACATCTCTTACAGACATTGTCTAAAAAACATACAGGGCATCCTATAAACTCTGGCATTTGGCATACGTGTCTAATAGAGCATTTCTGACAAACAAATTTTCATCAATTCCACTCTGAATTAGATAATAATGGATTTCTCTACCCCATTCCAGAGGTAACAATTGGGCACAAAATGGAAGCACACTAGAAATAGTAGTAGAATGTGGCATCACACCTTCTGATTTCAGCATAGAAAAAACTTCTAGAATAATGGAATACTTCACTCCAGAGTCCAAAATAACAAAGGAGACATTGTAATAAAGAAGATGGTACTAGAATAGTTTGTTCCAAACCGAAATTGTTCGTCTTTGAAATCACAACTAGGTCTACACAAACTATTTTCATGAGAGTGTCTGTCTTCAAAATCTACATATATATTTAATTAATCAACGAAATATGATCATACTTGTGACCCATATTTGGAGTTGGTTGGAGAGGATTTTCTTTCATCCAGAAATTTTACAAAACTCCTGAGATAGTTAAACATTATAAGATATAAATATTTGAGATACACATAAGAGGGTAACCAATTTATCTCATCTCCTAGATTTAGTTTTATGTAGCACACCAAATAAACCAAAAATTACAAGTCCATTATCAATTAAAATTGTGTTCTACCATGTGCCCTTGTTGTTTTCCATAAATAGCATATGGTTGCAATCAAATCCAACACCCACCACGACCCTCTCAGAAAGAAACAATACCTGGAAAAAAAAATGCAAAAATCAGAATTTTGGTTGGTTATGCCTACTTTACTGATATATATGTGCAACCAAAAAAATAGCATTAAACTTTGTAAACTTTAAAACTCATAAAGCTTCTAAACTATAATTTTGTGAATGATTGTTCAAAAACAATCCTTTACTTGGTCACACATAGTTAACCATGCCTCTTAGGTGCTCAAAGGAAAATCTTCCAAGGATATAATTAATGTAACTTGACAATATGAAACCTTGACTATGGTGTGATTACTAATCTACAAATGTCTGCAATACTCATCTTTAATATCTTAGACTGTGATGATAGTAGTTTTATTTTTATAGGCCAACATATTATTATCTTTCTTCAACATCCACCTCTAGCTTACCCAAATTCTATGTGTAATTTCTAATACAACAAAAGGAAAGAATATGGAATGCATAAAATCACTTTTCTCTTTTCTTCATAGAGACCCAAAAGTTCGCTTGCAACTAATAAGGAGAGGGAAAACTTCACTTTTAGAGTGAATGTGTCTTCCTAACCCATCCAACCTTAATTCTCTCACTTCCCTGCCTAATTATAGATCTCATCTCTCTCTCTCTCTCTGGCCTATACAAATAGTGCCAATTACGATGTCAATCGGACCCTTGGACAAGTTACTTAGCTGGCTGGGAAAAGCATAACGAGATGAAACAATGTTATTTCCTACCTATTGATTCTCAAAATCTTTCAGGTTTTTATAAAAACAGGAGAACCCAGCCAAGAGAAGTGTCAAAAAGGGTGAGAAATGTATATGATTATGCCAACATAAGTTTACAAGTAGACTAAAAGTAGCTGAAAGTTCACCATCAAGAATAATGGTGCTAGAAAATATGGTTTAATTGTTAACAGATGAACCAGATACGGTTAAATTGCTAAAATCACACTCGACCAAATATCAGAAATGAATTAAAATTGCATTCCTTTTTTATTGGAAAGATGGAATTCACCATTTAAACACATTCATCACATTTTCAATATGACAAAACCAACTTCTATAAAATTAGCACTATAATATACAAAATTACTTCTCTCCGCCATCTAAATAGTTTTTCTAGCAAAAATAGTTTATTGTAATAAAACCCACCTCTGCACTCATTTGTTTCTTCTTATCTTTTTCCCTGAGACACCAATCATAAATGGGGGTAAAATCACAAAGTCCAAATTTTTTAATGACATTCTTTGTCCCAAGAACTTTCCTCCAATCATGCCAAAAATTTTCTATGAATTTTGGCTTTGCTGCATAGTCTGTATCCTTCATGACAACAAACATAGTGGCGACCTACAAAAACCAAAATAGAGAGAGAGAGAAACACAATATTCACCCAGTCAAATTTTTATAATAACACTAATTGACATATGACAGAGTTGTATTTTTAAAAGCACAGAAAAGAGAATCTTAGAGAAACAAATGACCAGAAATGACATGAGAACATGTAAGAAAGAAGACTGAAAGCTTACAATCCAATAGAATCTCTCACCTCCTCTTATTCAAGACTAATATCAACTGGCTTTCCATTGTAAAGCATCTTAACTCCATGAGGCTTATAAGGTGGAGGAAAAATCACTCCATTGTGTTCCAAAGTTGTCCACTTCTGACCTTCGCCAGATGCAGGAGGAAATTTCCCTCCCTTTAACTTTGTTGGGATACTTTTTTGTTCATAACTACTAGCACCTTCTTCTTGAAAACATTTTCCTTTACTAAAGAATATGATGGATTTGGAAATTCAGTTTTCTTCATTCGTTGAGCAGTAGGAATATCATCCCCATAATCAATAGAATCATTAGGCTATGTATGAACCTTCTCCTTTCTCTCTTCCTTGATCACCTTTTCTGTTGAGGAATGTAGTCTTGCTAAAGGAGGTGATAGCTTTGGAAATTGAGTTTTTTTCATTCGTTGAGCAATAGGAATATCATCCTCATCATCATTGTATCCATCATCCTCTTCCTTAACCTCTGGTTCTGCTTTCACTTTTGTCTCTGATGATACCCCTAATGGCTTGGCCTTTTTAGTGACTGAAGAGCTTAGACCATCATCATCCTGCTCTTAAGGTTTTTTTTTGTATTAATTTCAATTTTAACAGACTAAGTTTTTCAATTTATATCTTTCTTAACCAATCCATTTGGTTTTCTCTTTAATGCTACATGATTCACATCACTATCCATTGGCGAACCTTTAATACCTTGTTTTGGTTTATGTATTAATGATAAAGGACCCTGATCTTCAGAGTCTTCACTGTCTATAAGGAAAATTTTATTGGGTGATATTGGTTCATAAGGAAACTATCCATAAGGTTTCTCATCCTTGGAATTAGAACTACCCATAGGGAACCTTCACTGAGTGGTTTTTTCAACTGCTTTACCTGAAACCTCATACGCAAGGGAACATCATCATCTAAATCATTCTCAGACTTCACAGACTGTGTTATCATAGATTCTTTGGGATGGATATATGTGTTGGTAGGAAACAAATTGCAACTTTTATATGAATCCTTCGCCAAAGTGTTTTCTGTAGATCCTTTTGAAAATACAGACACCTCACAACTTAAAGGCTGGTCATCTTCAGAATCATCAGAATCACTGTCTGCTCCAGAAAGAGAATTCTTTAGTGGTCTAGATTTATCACCATCTAGAGCCCTCTTTCCAGATCTCTGCTCTAAACTGGGAGCTCTACCCACACCAAGCGAAACTTGCCTAGATTGAGAAAATTTTGGAGTAGATGAAATCATGTTGACTGAGCTAGATTTAGAAGGATAAGAAGTTGAAGGCCTTACCGCTGAAGTGTTCTTAGACTATATAGAAATATTTTTCACTACAGGTGGTGACATGTCCTACATTGCATCTCTTGAAATAGAGGTATTTGAGACTACCCTTTGAGAAGTAACATATGTATTATTTTCGAAAGATCTTGTTTGCTTTCGCTTGACAGTTACACTAGACTGTCTGAAAACAAGGGGAGCATCATCATCATCATCATACAAACCATCCAATTTCATTCTACCCTTCTGATCAATTACATCATCAATTCTTTTCATCTTTGACAAATATGCTTCATCCTCTTCTACAAGCCAAGCATGCCCCCAAAACAAATTGGTAGTAATGCTAAGAGTTGTCGGCCAGCCCAGTATAAAGTTTAAACTCATACATGAAGATAAAAATTTTCTTATAGGATTAAGAACAACAAGATAATGCATGACCATAATTGGATATTTCAAATCATTTTCCAATGATAATTAAGAGGTACAGAAAGTTAGGACGTTATTTTTGTTTTTTAAGAAATGTCCATTTCACAAAAATAAATAAGGTAGCAGGGCAAGGTTCAACTCTCTAACAACATCACTTCAAATCTAGATTCCTGGTCAATAATGCCTAAATAACAATTATAAAAAAATAGGAGGTTCGAACAGGTTGCTCCGCATTATGAGGAAGACCAAATCACATATTTAGGACGAAGAAAAAATATCCATGGATCCCATAAAATATATGTAATTTCCACCATAGCAACTCGATACTAAAGCACTCTATTACCAGCTAGGAGAGCTCATATTGTATTTTGGTAAAAAACACGATGTTCTAACTCATTAATGTCTTTTCTTCTTACAACATTACTGATGTTTCATTTCCACCCCTCCACATTGCATAATGGAGGAAGTTTGTCCCTAATCAAGACAAAAATTAGGCTTCCTTGAAAATCAATTTTATTTTACACTCAAGCCAAAAAAATTGAACCTTTGGGAATTTCAGAATATCTTTAGAAATGGTGTTTCAAAGTTGACTTGATGTAGCAGTTCCATTGTGCACATGTTCCTGGGAGGATTGGTCTTCCAATGGTTAGTTTTGATGATTTTCCATGATTTTTGGGGATTGGTAATGGAATTCCCTATAGGATATGGATAGTTTGGCATTGTTTTGACATCTTTGGAGTGGTTGATCACTTGATGGAGTGGAGAACCCTCCATGTTCATCATTAATGCACACACTTTAAATTCTGAGGCATAGGGACCTTACATGCACCTTCTTCAAGGTCACTCCACATTGTTACCCTTGGTTTTAGAGAGGTGTTTTTGGCATTTGAAAATTGTTAACATAATAGCACATAGTTTGAGAAGATGTTATACTTATCTCATAGGATGTGCTATCACTCATGTACATTGTACTAGGTCCCTCCATCCATTGAACAATTGATTTGAGGCATGGAACTCAATGGAATACTCTGTAGGATTCCTACCCTATTTGATGGAGTTAGTTAATACCAAAGTTACATATATCATGTCAGTGAATATATTGTCGAGGATCCATATTGTAATTGATCTCCCCTTGAACCTATATTCTCATCAAGAGACATTGTTTCAGGAAGTTCCTTTTGTTCCTTAATTATCTCTTCAATAACAATTTCAGTTGCACTCATGTTTGTTGCATTTACCTCAAATATTTGACTAGATGATGTACATGATGGAAAAGCACTAGGGTAATTTTCAATAACTTCATCCACATTTGGGACTTCATTGATTTGAGTAAGGTCCTTTTTATCTTGGAGATGGCATCCTCCACCAACAACTATTGTAGGTACATCAGCCTCATCAAATTCCACTTGAAATTCTCTGTTGTATGTTTTCTTAACTAACCTATCTGATTCAGGTAGAACTATCATATAAGAAATCCCCTTTGCTTTGGTAATTCTCCATTGTGACAATTCCTTGGATAGTAATTGCTCTGCAATCATCCAACAAAAATGCTCAAGGAAATTTCACCTTAAATAATGCATGCTCTTAACTTAGGGTTGTTTCTATGCTTAATATTAAATAGAAGGTACCTTGCCTTTTTTTTGTATTTCTCGTTAACACTATCATATAATATGAAAAATTTAGTTTCAAATTAACCGATGCAATCAATGCTAGCTCAAAATTCTGCATACCCTACTCAGGCCCTTCACTTTGATTCTCCTCTTTCTCTAATTTGACCCTTTTGAAGGGATTTGTTTCTTCCTCACTATTATATGGTGAATTTAACTCAAAGTTCATCTTAAGTTCATTTTGTGCCTATGTGAACCTTCTCTTAAGAAATGTAAACAAACTGGTGTTTCTGTTAAAACCTGGTTTTGTGCAATGTATTCCCTTTCTCATTTCAAAGTTTTTGATGATTCCCCATGACAATATTTGTTAGTCATCATACTAAACTCAGTTTCTCCCCCTTTAACAACACGAGAGAAAGGTCTTGTCTATCTATATATGATAATCCAAAGGACAAGCATATATCAAGGTAGAGACAATCATGTTTGAAACTACATCTAGA
This sequence comes from Pseudotsuga menziesii, assembly GCA_001517045.1. Lineage (NCBI taxonomy): Eukaryota > Viridiplantae > Streptophyta > Pinopsida > Pinales > Pinaceae > Pseudotsuga > Pseudotsuga menziesii. Next base: position 325,067 of record LPNX010526061.1, on the reverse strand, counting down.
GAGCACATCCTCAAAATCCAGCAAAATAGAAGGGCTTCACAAGACAACACCCTTCAAAAAATAAAATGCATATGCCAATTGGAATGCCACACTCATTCTTTTCCATTGTTTAGAAAGGCAATTTGAAGCTGAAGATGTAGCTAAAAATAAAGGATTATATTCAATAACACAATGTTATGAATCAATGAAAAAATGTCATGACACGTATTCTATAGGATAAATTGGAATCAAGTACAACACATGCCCAAAAAACCATTGGTAGTACTGCTAAGAGTTGTCGGGCATCCCAGCATAAATTTTAAACTCATACATGAAGAGCCAATGTATCTTATAGTATTAAGAACAGCAAGATAATGCATGACCTTAATTGTCTATTTAAAATAATTTTCCAATGATAATTAAGAGGTACAAAAGGTTAGGACGTTATTGTTTTTTTTTAAGAAATGTCCATTTCATAAAAATAAATAACGTAGAAGGACAAAGTGCAACTCTCTAACAACATCACTTCAAATCCAGCTTCCTGGTCAATAACACCTAAATAGCAATTATAAAAAAATAGGAGGTTTGAACAGGTTGCTCTGCATTATGAGGAAGACCAAATCACATATTTAGGATGAAGAAAAAATATCCATGGCTCCCATAAAATATATGTACTTGCCACCATAGAAACTTGGTACTAAAGCATTCTATTACTATCTAGGAGAGCTCATATTGTATTTTGGTAAAAAGCATAATATTCTAACTCATTAACGTCTTTTCTTCTTACTACATTACTCATGTTTCATTTCCACCCTTCCACACTACATAATGGAGGAATTTTGTCCCTAATCAGAATACAAATTAGGGTTCCTTGAAAACCAATTTTAGTTTACATTCAGACCCAAAAAATTGAACCTTTGGGAATTTCAGAATATCTTTAGAAATGGTGTTTCATAGTTGACTTGATGTAGCAGTTCCATTGTGCACATGTTCCTAGGAGGATTTTCCTTCCAATGGTTAGTTTTGATGATTTGTCATGATTTTTAGGGATTGGTAAGGGAATTCCCTAGAGGATATGGAAATTTTGGCATTGTTTTGGCATCTTTGGAGTGGTTGATCACTTGATGGAGTGGAGCACCCTCCATGTTTATCATTATTGAACATATTTTAAATTCTGAGGCATAGGGACCTTACATGCACCTTATTCAAGTTTGCTCCACATTGTTACCCTTGGTTTTAGAGAGGTTTTGCTAGAATTTGCAAATTGTTCACATAATAGCACATAGTTTGACGAGATTTTATACTTATCTTCATAGGATGTGCTATCACTAATGTACATTGTACTAGGTCTCTCCATACATTCAGCAATTGATTTAAGGCATGGCACTTATATGCCTACTTTATAGGATTCCTACTCTATTTGATGGAGTTAGTTAATACCAAAGTTACATATATCATGTCGGTGAATATATCGTCGGGGGTCCATACTGTAATTGAACTCCCCTTGAACCTATATACTCATAAAGAGACATTGTTTTAGGAATTTCCTTTTGTTCCTTATTTATCTCTTCAATAATAATTTTAGTTGCACTCATGTTTGATGCATTTACCTCAAATATTTGACCAGATAATGCACATGATGGAAAAGCACCAGGGGAATATGCAACAACTTCATACACATTTGGGACTTCATTCATTTGAGTATGGTCATTTTTAGTTTGGAGATGGAATCCTCCACTAGCAACTAATTCTGTAGGTACATCACCCTCATAAAATTCCACTTGAAATTCTTTGTTGTATTTTTTCTTAACTAACCTATCTGATTCAGGTAGAACTATCATATAATAAATCCCCTCTACTTTGGAAATTCTCCATTGCAACAATTCCTTGTATACTAATTTCTCTGCAATCATGCAACAAAAATGCTCAGGGGAAATTTCACCTTAAACAACACATGATTTTAACTTAGGGTTGTTTCTACCCTTAATATTAAATAGAAGGTACCTTTCCTTTTCGATGTATTTCTCATTAACACTATCATATAATATGAAAAATTTAGCTTCAACTTTAATCGATACAATCAATGCTAGCTCATAATTTTGCATACCGTACTCACACCCTTCACTTTGAATCTCCTCTTTATCTAATTTGGCCCTTTTGAAGGGATTTGTTTCTTCCTCACTATTATATGGTGCATTTAACTCAAATTTCATCTGAAGTTCATTTTGTGCCTATGAGAACCTTGTCTTAAGAAACCTAAAGAAACTGGTGTTTCTGCTAAAACCTAGTTTTGCTCAAAGTATTCCCTTTCTCATTTCAAAGCTTTTGATGATTCCCTGTGACAATACTCGTCATTCATGGTACTAAACTTAGTTTCTTCCGCTTTAGCAACACGAGAGAAAGGTCTTGTCTATATGTATATGATAATCCAAAGGACAAACATATATTAAGGTAGAGACAATCATGTTTGAAACTACATCTAGAAAGCACATCCTCAAAATCTAGAAAAATAGAAGGGCTTCACAAGACAACACCATTAAAAAAAAAATATACATATGCCAATTGGAATTCCACACTCATTCTTTGCTATTATTTAGCAAGGCAAGTTGAAGCTGAAGATGTAGTTGAAAATAAAGGATTATATTCAATAACATAATGTTATGAAGCAATGAAAAAATGTCATGACACATATTCTATAGGATAAATTGGAATCAAGTGCAACACATACCCGAAAAACAATTGGTAGTACTACTAAGAGTTGTTGGCCAACTTAGCATAAAGTTTAAACTCATACATGAATAGATAATGTCCCTTACCGTATTCATATTAAATTATCAATCTCATATTTTGACCAGCGACCTCATGCATGCAACACTCGAGCTTGGACGTAGGCGAGTTGACCATTCCGAGGCTTTTGCTCATTGCAGGGACCCCAGGCACATGAAGGCAGGGTGAGCTGGTCATGCACTGATCTCAGTTGGCACTGATGGAGTTCGGGGTGGGAAAGGATCCGCTCCCTGAGCTCTCGGAGGCTTTCAACGGGCTAATCACCTCTCAAAGTCATAGATCCGGGAAAAGAGAACCCCCAAAATTCGTCAAAAGAATTGAAGATGTCCCAGAAGTGGCCCTCCCTCTGGAATAAACAATCTGGGTTTCCCTCTCCCTTGCTGATAGGGACCTGATCGATCAATTCACGGGGCTTTAGCCCTCGCCAAATACCCTGATAGCTGGATCCAAAGAAACTAGAGGCCCCTGATCTCTAAAAATGTGGCCTCTTACTCCGTCGGGAGGGGTTACTTCCTCTTCTATTTTGAATCCAAGGAAGACAAAGAGATAATATTCAGGAATGGGCCATACTTCATGGGCCCGCAAGGACTCTATCTTAATGGATGGACTCCATACTTTGATCCTGAGGCAAACATCCCCAAAGTTGTTCCGGTCTGGGTCAAACTCCCCAATCTCCCAATACATTGCTGGAATACCAAATCTCTTCAAGCTATTGGGAATTCCTTGGGAAAATACATCGACATGGCCAGCCCCAAGGACCAATACGCCTGTGCCAGAATATGTGTTGAGGTTGACCTTGAAGCCGAACTGCTAGAAGCTATAAAATTAATAGTAAGGAACTGGGCACATTTCCAAAAGCTAGACTATGAACAGCTTCCCTTCAAATGCAAAGGCTATCATGAATACAGGCATTTCATCCGTAACTGCCCTAAGAAACTAGAGAACCAAAAAAACAAGACAGAGGGATGGCATAAGGTAAACAGGAACAAATCTAGAAATCCCTCTGACAAGGCACCAAAGAAAGGTGTGGCAAATAGAGAAACAAGTGGAGCCTCCATCGAACGAACTCAAGATCTAACCAACCTCGCCAATGCTAACAAAGCAAGGGAATATTCTAATGAAATAGAAGAGAAATCAAGCAACGGGGATAGAAAGGAGTTTGAAGAAGCCATCTCAGACCCTAAAGGGAAATATCAAGACGAAGGCACTCTAATGACAAAAGAAGGAGAAAGCATAGATCAATTGGAGGAAGAAACAGAATTAGAAGAAGAAGAGGAGGAAGGGGAAATAGAAATTTCCACCCCGAGACTAACCAAAAACAAAGGCATAAAATATAAGAAAGAGGAAAGGGAAAAAGCCACCTACAAGGATAAACTGCAAGGGTCCCAGCAAACCCTGGAAAAGTTGCTGAAAAATACCAGGAATACTCGCCATCAGGGGCATGCCCAGAAAGGGATTCCTTTGACCTCCAAACGTAGGTAATGAAGGTCCTCTCCTAGAACTGTCGAGGTCTCGGAAGCAAATCCAAGGAAGAAGCAATGTCAGACCTAATATCCTTGCACCATCTGGACATCTTCCTGATCCAAGAGACCAAAATGGAGGAAGACGTATTTCTCCAAACTAGCACCAATTTCTAGAAGAAAAGAGACAAAGCTGCCATCAGCTCAAGGGGAGCATCTGGTAGCATAGGCACCTTATGGGACGACATGATGTATGAGGCCATTGACATCAAGTAGAACACTTCCTGGATCCTCACCCAATTGAGGAATAAAGAATCAAACATCCAGGTAATAATTTACAATATTTATGCCCCTAACTCATGTGCAGGAAAAAAATATGTTGGACCCTCCTTCACGAAGAAAGGAGCAATCTGCAGGGAAATGTTGTTCTAGCTGGGGACTTAAATGTCATCCTCAGCCAAGAAGAAAAAAGAGGAGGCTCCTTAGTCAAATATCCCATCAGAGAAATGGTGGATGACATCATTTTGGAATGGAACCTCATAGATGTGAAGCCCTCATGAGGAAAATATACCTAGAACAACAAAAGGACTAGGCTTGAGCACATGGCTGCCAGACTCGACCGTTTCCTTATCCAGGACACTTTCCTTGTGATAGGTCTGAATTTGTCCTTTAATATCCTTCCATTTGGAGGATTGGACCACAAACTAATTCTTCTTGAGCTGGAGAATGACAAGAACTTGGGGCCAATTCTATTCATATTAAGTTCTCAGTGGGCCAAAAACTCTGAATTTTCTTAAGATTGTAATAGAGACTTGGTCCCTTCCGGTCACTGGGTCTCCCTTCTACATATGGGAGGAGAAATTAAGAAGAGTAAAAAAGAATCTAAAGTCTTGGGCCAAATCAACTCCCCCACCTGACCTAGCCAAAACCCACGCAGCCACTACGCTGGCAACCCAATAGTCCAAAATGGAGGTTGGAAATGTGGATGTTGAGGATATCCATTTAGAGATCAAATTGCAAGCAGACCTTCACAAGGCATGCAGGCAGGAGTCAGACTGGTGGAATATAAAATCAAGGAGAAAATGGCTGAGGGATGGAAACAGAAACACCAGCTACTTCCGTAAACTGGCCGAGGTGAGAAAGAATTACAATCGTGTGACTGAAATCCACACCATTGACAGGCTGATCACCAATTATGAAGATATTAAAAAAGAAGCGTCCAAGCACTTCCACGACCTGTTCATGGCCCAGCCAACTCCTGAAGATGCTGAGATACTAATCCTCATCCCTAGAGCCATGAAGAATAAAGATAATCACAACTTGAACAAGAAATTCACTATGGAGGAAATAAAGAAAGTAGTCGATGGCATGGAAGAGGACAGTGCCCTGGCACCTAACGGTTTCAACGCCACTTTCATTAAAATATGCTGCGAGATTTTCAAAAAGGATTTATTCAAAATGATCTCCAAGTCTTAGAGAAGTACTAAAATAGGAGGAAATACTAATTCGGAATTCCTAGCCCTCATCCCTAAAGAGAGGAAGGCAAAGTCATTCGACAGGTTCAGGCCAATCTCCTTGTGCAACATTGGCTATAAAATAATCACTAAGATCATGGCAAGCAGACTAAAAAATATCCCGCCTTACTTAGTCCCGGAGAACCAAGGTGGCTTTGTCAAAGGAAGAAATATCGGGGACAATGTCATCCTAGTACAAGAGGCTATCCATTCTAGCCTGAAGAACAGAGACAAAGGAATGGTGGTGAAGCTCGATTTAGCAAATGCCTTTGACAGAGTCATCCATTCCTTCCTTTTTCAGGTAATGAGGAGATTTGGATTTGAATCATACTTCATTAGCTGGGTCAAGGCCTGTATTAGTACCCCCTGGACAGCCCCGTTAGTTAATGGAAGATTTGGGCCCTTCTTCCAAGCCACGAGAGGTCTGCGGCAAGGATGCCCACTCTCCCCCCTACTTTATGCCATCCAGGCTTATGTTCTAAGTTTCCAGTTGGAAGCTGCCAGGAATGATTAGGATCTCCCTTGTATCAGGATGGCTATAGGATCTAAAGACATTAATCATGCGCAATTCATGGATGATACTCTCCTTCTTGGAGGATCCAGCCAGATAATTGCCCGCTGGTTCAAGACTGAAATCAATCATTATTGCCTAACCTATAGTAGCAAACTCAATTTAACGAAGAGACAAATCTATGGATGGAATATAAATCCCAGGGACATGGTAGATATCTCTCGGGTTCTCAATATGGATGGAGATGTCTCCTGGGAGTCATTCAACTACCTAGGGGTACCTATTTTAAAAACCAAGTCCAAGAGCTCTACCTGGTCTCCTATAGTGGACAAAATCAAAAGGAAAATCATTGGTTGGGGCACTGCCTAGATAAATATGGTAGGGAAGGTAATCCTCATTAAAGTAATCCTGAATAGCTATATGATTTATCAATGTTCACTATTCCTTGCTCTGGTTAAAATTATCACTCAAATTGAAGGATTGATCAGATCCTTTCTCTGGAAAAGGGGGGATAATGGAGGTAAAAGAATTGCCCTGGTAAATTGAGAAATTGTCAAACTCCCAAGAGATCAAGGAGGCCTCCGCAACAGAGATTTAAGAATCCAAAACTTAGCCACGGGATCCAAGCTACTATGGGGCATGCTTGACTCCAGCCAGGCCTGGTGCAGTCGTGTATTGAGAGGTAAGTACTTTCCTAAGCAATGTCTTAGATGCCTCGGTGGGGATTCAGCAATAAGAAAAGGATCTCTGGTCTACAAACTATGTATCAAAGCGCTGCCTCTCTTCAGAAAAGAGATGCACTAGGTCCCAGGAAATGGGAAAATCCTCATACTTTGGCAAGATGTGATCTTCAGCAAAGAGCCCCCAAAAATTCCTTGTCTCCAATGCTGGATGGAATTGCAGGGGATTCATATAGTATGGGTTATCTCAATGTGGAAGAATGAAGTCCCTAATCACTGGGATGGATGGGTTCTACCAAAGTGCCCTGTCGACTTAGAGGGTCAAAAAAACCAGCTTTTAACCCATCTGGTTGGGATAGCCCGTTTATCCAAGCTCAAAAAATACAGTCGTGGCTAGGGTCCCAGAAATTACTCTGCATCCGAAGGATACAAGTGATATGCTTCCAATATCAATGTGTCGGTAAATCCTAAATTATGGAATCACCTATGGAGTACCAGCAGGCTGCCGAATATCGATCTATTCACCTGGACGCTGTTGCATGAGAGAATTCTCACGAGGGAGAATCTGATCAAGAAGGGGTTTGCTGGGCCCTATCGCTTCCCTCTTTGTGTTGATGCCGCAGAGAATATCAATCAATTATTTTTAAAATTCTCATATGCGACCTCAGTATGGACCGAAGTGTTAAATCGCTGGGGAGACAAAATTCAAATACCGGACAGAATCCAAAATTGATTTCTCAGCTGGGACAGTCTATACCAGGGAGAGCTCACTAACAAAAAAGGTCTGAAGGCCTATTGGATGAAGCTTCCCAAAATTATCTGCTGGTGTCTCTGGAATGAAAGAAACCATAGAATATTTCAGGATATAAACCAACCAGCTTGGAATATTGCAATAAAAATCAATGCTTTGTTTAAGGAGGTAGTTAGCATATCCAAGATCCCAGACAATAAAGATAATTTAACCGATAAAGAAAGAACCTGGATCCAAAGCCTAAACATCAAGGGTGTAAATTATTTCGCTGATATTAAGCTAAAGGATTGGGAGATCAGAATGGACAAGACTCAGTTTGAGAACTGGTTAAGAGAAAGAAAGATTTTTAAACTTTTCTTTGATGGGGCTTCCAAAGGGAACCCGGGAAGAGCAGGAGGAGGAGGAGTTATAATTGATCCTGGAGGGAAAATAGTGGCTGAATACTCCTGGAATATTAGATATGAATCCAATAATATGGCCGAGGCTTATGGACTCTGGAAGGGCCTCATTCAGCTAAAGGAAAAGGGAGTGGGTGCAGCTATTGTATTTGGTGACTCCAGGTTAATAATTCAGGCCTTGAATGAGGGTAACAGGAGTAAGAATGATCGATTAGCAAGAATGATAAAGAGAATAAGAATCATGATCAAATCGTTCAGGAAGATTAATATTTTCCATATTCTCCGGAATCTCAATGTATTGGTAGATGTGGCAGCCAACAATTCTATGGTTGTTGGCCTTCATGAACTTGTCATTAATAAGGTAGTCAGTTTTGATATTCCTCCTTAGTCCTGCTGTCAGCTTTCTGACTATTAGAAGCTGGGATTAGAGACACCTATTGTAATTATTTTCCCTTTTCAGCACTTATTCACTTATTCTGGCAATATAACCTAACCATTTTTGTTAACCATTTCATAAAAATAAATAAGGTAGCAGGACAAAGTGCAACTCTCTAACAACATCACTTCAAATCCAACTTCCTGGTCAATAATGCCTAAATAAAAATTAGAAAAAAATAGGAGGTTTGAACAGGTTGCTCTGGATTATGAGGAAGACCAAATCACATATTTAGGATGAATAAAAGATATCCATGGCTCCCATAAAATATATGTAATTTCCACCATAGCAACTCGGTACTAAAGCATTCTATTACTATCTAGGAGAGCTCATATTGTATTTTGGTAAAAAGCATGATGTTCTAACTCAATACCGTCTTTTCTTCTTACTACATTACTCCTATTGCATTTCCACCCTTCCACACTGCATAATGGAGGAAGTTTGTCCCTAATCAAGATACAAATTAGGGTTCCTTTAAAATCAATTTTATTTTACATTGAGGCCCAAAAAATTGAACCTTTGGGAGTTTCAAAATATCTTTAGAAATGGTGTTTCATAGTTGACTTGATGTAGCAGTTCCATTGTGCACATGTTCCTAGGAGGATTGGGCTTCCAATGGTTAGTTTTTATGATTTGCCATGATTTTTAGGGATTGGTAATGGAATTCCCTAGAGGATATGAATAGTTTGGCATTGTTTTGGGATCTTTAGAGCAGTTGATCACTTGATGGAGTGGATCACCCTCCATGTTTATCATTATTGTACATATTTTAAATTCTGAGGCATAGGGACCTTACATGCACCTTCTTCAAGGTCACTCCACATTGTTACCCTTGTTTTTAGAGAGGTTTTGCTGGCATTTGCAAATTGTTCACATAATAGAACATAATTTGAGGAGATGTTATACTTATATTTGTATGATGTGCTATTACTCATGTACATTGTACTAGGTCACACCATCCACTGAGCAATTGATTTGAGGCATGGAACTCATATGCATACTCTATAGGATTCCTACCCTATTTGATGGAGTTAGTCAATACCAGAGTTACATATATCATGTCGATGAATATATTGTCGAGGGTCCATACTATAATTGATCTCCCCTTGAACATATATACTCATCAAGAGACATTGTTTCAGGAAGTCCCTTTTGTTCCTTATTTATCTCTTCAATAACAATTTCACCTACACTCATGTTTGATGCATTTACCTCAAATATTTGATTGGATGATGTACATGATGGAACAACACCACGGGAATTTGCAACAACTTCATTCACATTTGGGACTTCATTGATTTGAGTATGGTCCTTTTTAGCTTTGATATGGCATCCTCCACCAACAACTATTGTAGGTACATGACCCTCATCAAATTTCACTTGAAATTATCTTTTGTATGTTTTCTTAACTAACCTATCTAATTCAGGTAGAACTATCAAATAATAAAGCTCCTGTACTTTGGGAATTATCCATTGTGTCAATTCCTTGGATGCTAATTTCTCTACAGTCATGCAACAAAAACGCTCAGGGGAAATTTCACCTTAAACAACACATGCTCTTAACTTAGGGTTGTTTCTATCCTTAATATTAAATAGAAAGTACCTTACCTTTTTGATGTATTTTCCATTAATATTGTCATATAATATGAAAAATTTAGCTTCAACTTTAACCGATACAATCAATGCTAGCTCAGAATTTTGGATACCCTACTCACGCCCTTCACTTTGACTCTCCTCTTTCTCTAATTTGACCCTTTTGAAGGGATTTGCTTCTTCCTCATTATTATATGGTGCATTTAACTCAAAGCTAATCTTAAGTTCATTTTGTGCCTATATGAACCTTGTCTTAAGAAACCTAAAGAAATTGGTGTTTCTACTAAAACCTGGTTTCGCTCAAAGTGTTCCCTTTCTGATTTCAAAGTTTTTGATTATTCCCCATGACAATATTCATCAATCATGGTGCTAAAATCAGTTTCTCCCCCTTTAACAACATGAGAGAAAGGTCTTGTCTATCTATGTATGATAATCCAAAGTACACGCATATATCAAGGTAGAGACAATCATGTTTGAAACTATGTCTAGAGAGAACATCCTCCAAATATATCAAAATAGAAGGGCTTCACAAGACAACACCCTTCAAAAAATAAAATACATATGCTAATTGGAATGCCACACTCATTCTTTGCCATCATTTAGCAAGGTAAGTTGAAGCTAAAGATGTATTTGAAAATAAAGGAAAAGATAACACAACATCTATCCTAACAACCAAGTTCAAGCTATATGGAAATATGTTTGTTTTCATTCATTCATTTCAATATACTCAGCTAACAACCCTAACTCTTTTCAAACCCCTCAGCTTAAAAAATTACAAACCTAGAATACAAGGGAAAATGAATAAGGACAAAAACTTGATGGTAGATGAAATTTCACCAATAATGTGTGGATGGAAAATGGAATGTAATTATAAATTCAAGGATGTGGGAAAGAAAATACCTGGCAGGTAATAGAGGAAGTGGATCTTGACAAAGTTACGGACTACAGTGTCGACTCAAATCCACCACGTGACACTGAACACATCTCTTGCTAGCCCTGACCTGAACCTCTCCTTAATATTTGAAAACTCCATAGCGAATGGTCCTCCAGTACATTTAATTCGATTTGACTATTTTTCTCTTTTCTATTCTTTCTTCTCTGGTCGCATATGGTTTTCCATTCAATCAAACAGGAATGAAGATAGCCTAAGCTTCGAATCATTAACACAAACATTTATTATTATTATTTTGGGCACGGTAATTTGGTAATGTAAATTTGTGGGTCTATGGCTAGCGAAGTGACCTATTGGGTGTTAGATTATGGAAAACTATAAGGTTAATGGAAATGTTTAGTTTTAGTTTTCTTTCTTTGGAGAGGATATTTTCTAGTGATTTTTTCTCTGGGAATAAATGAATGTGAATTTTGAAGGACGGTGCTAGTTAGAGTGACTTTGTGTATGATATTTTAGCTATCAAGGTTTGATAAGATTGTAGATATAGGCTTCAGTGATCCCATGCCTAACAATATTTCTCTAAAGCAAGGCCTTTTTTCATGACCATTATGTAAATCCACAAGTTGGGTTTGTCCTGAACAAGATCATTTTGAGATAACATGTTGTGTTATGATGAAATATCCCACCAATATTAAGGCAATTCCAAATAAAAACTTGAACCTCGGAAGCCAACTACTCCTCCTTCCTCTACTTAGGAAATTCATAAGTAAAATGTGGATTCAATGTTTCCCCTAAAAGTCCAAAAAAAAATTGTGATCACCATATACCATGTCATATGGTGTCATTTTGGTAGCATCATGTTAAGTGATATTATGCCACCATTCAAAAAGAGGTAATGACTATGCTTATTAGTGTTTTTTTAAGCCAAGAATATCAAATAGCTTAATTACATTCTATGCTAAGGTTTAGTGGGGTTTTTTATATGCCAAGGTCATGTCCAAATTAACATATAGTTGGGTTGCATTAATTCATTTTTGTTAATATAGGGATGTGTAAATGTATGTTATATATATGTTAGAATTTACTAAATTCTAACACTGTAGATGGATTCAAAGACCCCTACAGTGTTAGAATTTAGTAAAATGTACAAATTCATTGTCAAATTTGTAATTTTTTTCATTTCTAGAGTGACAAATAAAAATGACCAAATAAATGACCAGTTGTTATGTGGTCATTTTTAATCTAGATGTCTCGTGACCAAATTTGGTCATTTATCTTGGTCGATTTTAGTTGGTTTTTATCCTGTGACCAAAAGTGGTCATTTATCTTGGTCGTTTTTAGTTATCTCACTTAAATTTATAACTTTTGGTCATTTACTCCTTGAAAAAAACTGTGGTGACCAAAAATTTTGGTCTCTTGGTCACTAATCTCTCATTTTCCACTAGTGGTTTTTGTTATGAAATAAATGAATCTGATGATGACTACCGCATGGTAATCACGTAAGCATAATAATTTCATATAAATGATAATCATCATAACATCATAACATAATAATCAAAGCATCTACATAGGCATGTTAATCATCGTAACATCATAATCAAAGCATAAGTATACGCATGATAACACCATTGTTAGAATATAATCCATTGAAGGGATAACATCATTGTTAGAATATAATCCGTCGGGGGGATAACATCATGACTCCCATATAATTTATATCTTCTGAAGCTGTGAACTGAAGTTGCAACACTATCATTGTATCACTTTAAAACTTAAAGTTGAGATTTTAAGATTTTAAATCACCATGGCAGAGACTGTAGACCTGCAAGGTTATTGTTTTTCCTTTTATCTCATTCTCTTTGTCATATTAAGTTCAATATTGTAATTTACACTAATAGTTGCAAAAGATTCAATATTTGGCATCAATAGTTGGTGCCACTCTCTCTGGCAAAGATCATTCCAAAGGAGAAAGCAGAGGAAGAAAATTCAGAGGCAGAGGGGGCAGAAACAACTTCAGCAAAAGATCAGATTTGTAGTGTAAGCATTGTGGAAAGACTGGGCACACATCAGATCAGTGTTGGGCTTCATGGGACTCCATTAAAGACAAGCATAACCAGAAGAAAGATGATAATAAAAATAAAGATGCTAGTAAATCTTCTGATTCTGCTCATTGTATTGTTGCACATTGTAATCTTGGAATTAATGAAATGACTTCACTTTCATCTTACAAAGATTGTTGGCTGCTTGATACCGGTGCAACATCACACATGACATTTAGAAAAGACTGTTTTGAAGAACTTAATGAAACAATAGATGGCATAGTTTACTTTTCATATAAGTCAAGTCTTAAACCAAAGGGAATGGGCACCATTCGCTTGAAGATGCCTGGATTCCCTGATTTCTTGTTGAAGAATGTTATTTATCTTCCAGAGTTGCAGAGAAGCCTGCTGTCCTTGGTGGAGATTCGACAGCGAGGCCATTCGATCCACGTGTTTGATGGAATTGTAGAAATAAAAAAAGTCCTCTGACAACCAAGTCATCATGACTGGATACAAAGATGGGAAGCTACTAAAGCTAAAGGGTTCATCTGCAAGAGTTCATAACTATGCCTACCTCTCTCAGCATGGAGAAGGTAATTTGTCATCTAGTTCATTATGGCATGCAAGATTTGGTCATCTAAATTATAACAGTCTTCATTTGTTGAGAAAGAATAGTCTATTTGGTTTTCCCACCATTCCCAAAGAGAAGAACAAATGTGATGCATGTATATTAGGGAAACATAGTAAGCTTCCATTCCATGAGTCTAATTTCAGAGCAAGTAGGAAATTAGAATTAGTGCATTCTGATTTATGTGGCCCAATGCCAACACCTTCAGCAAATGGGAATAAGTATTTTATGACATTTTTTGATGACTACTCAAGAATGTGCTGGATTTACTGTTTAAAGACAAAATCAAAAGCATTTCTAGAAAAACAAGCACAATCAAAGACTTTCATGCATTGATAGAAAAACAAGCACAATAAAAAATTGGGACACTTCGTACTGATAATGGGAAAGAATACACTTCAAATGCTTTTGAAAATTATCTTCGCCAACATGGAATTGCACATCAGACTACAGTTACCTACAATCCTCAACAAAATGGTGTAGAAGAAAGAATGAATAGAACCATAATGAATATGGTTCGCTCAATGATGTTTTTCAAGAATGCCAAAAACTAATGTTTTTGGGTGATGCAATAAAATGTGCAGCCTATTTGAGAAATAGAAGTCCCTCAAATGCTCTTGATAACAAGACTCCACATGAAATGTGGTTTGGCCATCTCCCTTCAATCAGGCATCTCAGAGTTTTTGGTTCCACCTGTTATGCCTTGATTCCAAAGGAGCAAAGAAACAAGCTTGGTGCTCGAAGCAGAAAATTCATTTTCCTGGGGTACGAAGAATACTCCAAGGCATACCATATATATGATGAGGTAAAAAAGAAATTTGTTATTTCCAGAGATGTCATTTTTCTTGAAACTAATAAAAATGACCAGTCCATTGAGAGATAGCTTGATCATTTGGAAATTTATCCTCATTCAAAGACATATTCTGAAAATGAATATGAAATTCCAAACCTTGAAGGGGGGATTCCTATTCTGGATCAACCTCTGGAATTTCCATATGAAGCACCAACTCCCCCACATGAAGAAGTTCCTGCTACTTCACCTGAATAAGAGGTTCAACTGGATGATGTGATTGAGAGAATTGAAAGACTCTCAATCAATGATGAAGCACCACCAGCTGATCAACTAGGACCATCATGGAAGATTCCTAAATGGGCCACAAAGACACTTGAAAGTGTCCATCCGGATGAAGTTGGAAAGACGGGAACGAGAAGTTAGAAAAGACATGAAGATGGAGGAGGAGCAGATAATTCAGGTGATGCCATGGATGTATCATTTGATTGTGAATTTAATTTATCTGCTAACTTTGAACCAAATTCCTTTGAAGAAGCTTCTGCTCGGGTTGAGTGGAAAGAAGATATGCAGAATGAGTATGATGCACTCATAAATAATGGAACTTGGAAGCTGGTTGACCCTCCAATTGGAACCAAACCAATTGGCTGGAAGTGGGTGTACAAGAACAAATGCAGATCATATGGCTCACTTGATAAGCACAAAGTGAGGCTTGTAGCCAAAGGCTATGCACAGAAAGAAGGAATTGACTATGAAGAAACATTTTCTCCTACAACAAAATGGGCTACCATCCAAACCTTACTCTCTTTAGCTGCTCAAAAAGGGTGGAAAGTTCATCAAAAGGATGTGGAGACTGCTTTCTTGAATGGAGACTTGAAAGAGAATGTCTTCATGTCTCAGCCAAAAGTCTTTGTTATGAAAGAAAAAGAACAAAAGGTATGCAAGCTTGTCAAATACTTGTATGGCCTAAAACAAGCGCCTCGTGCATGGTATGAAAAGTTAACCGAGCATCTTTTGAAGTTAAACTTTGAACATTTTGATCTTGATGATGCAACACTGTTTATAAAGAAAGTTGGAAGATCTGTTGTGTATCTTGTGGTGTACGTAGATGATCTTTTGATGACAGGGAACAATGAGAGCTATATAGCATCCATAAAGAAAGATTTGAAAAAGATATTTGAAATGAAATATATGGGACATCTCCACTATTACTTAGGAATTGAAGTCACTCAACATCCTAAGTACATATTCCTATCTCAGGAAAAATATATTGGAGAACTACTAAACAAATTTTGCATGATAGAATGCAACCCTATATCTACTCCAATGAAACAGAAAATGAAGCTCACATCAAGCGAAGGAAACGAATTTGAAGATGCGACCAAGTATCGATAACTTGTAGGAAGTATTATATACCTTACAACAACTAGACCAGATATTTCTTATGTTGTTGGCATACTTTCAAGGTTCATGCATAAACCTTGTGAAGGACACTGGCTAGCTGCAAAAAGAGTTCTAAGATACTTGAAGGGGACTCAAGAAATTAGACTCAAGTACTCTAAAGTGGATGACTTCAAACTTATTGGGTACTCAGACTCATATTTTGATGGCGATAAGGAGACAGGAGTATCAAATTCTTGGATACACTATGAGTCTTGGATCAGCAGTTGTCTCATGGAGATCATGCAAACAGTCAGTTCCAGCAGATTCAACAACAGAAGAAGAATATGTGGCTGTAGCTGAAGCAACGAAAGAAATAGTATGGCTCAGGAAGATACTTGATGATTTGCAAGAAAAATAAGAAAATTCCACTCCATTATTGGTCGAGAATACTTCTGCAATCAAGCTGGCTAAGAATCCTAGATTCCATGATCAAACCAAACACATCAACACAAAGTATCATTTGATTCGACATCATGTAGATGCCAAGACATTCCATCTTCGACATTGTTCCACAAATGATCAAGTTGTAGACATCTTCACCGAAGCGCTTGGAAGAGAAAAGTTTGAAATATTCAGAAACATGCTCGGACTTACAAACACCCCTTCGGATTAAGAGGGGGATTGTTAAAATATAATCCGTCGGGATTAAATTATGTAAATAAATAAATAAATAGTTATGTAGGAAGCTTAACAGTTACATAGGAAGGTGAAGCTCAACCACCACGTGAAATGTATAAATGAATGCATTAGCATTGGAATAATATTGAATCGAGAGTTATACCTATCAATCATAATATCATAATTAGAGCATAATCCTAATAACATCATAACATCAGTAAATAATCACATATAACATTCCCAAAATATAGTTTATGAAGTATAGTTGAGTCCACAGATAATAATTAAATACAGTGTAATAAGTCTGAGTGATAAATATGCCTGAGTCAAAATATGGGGCACTACATACACCCACCCTTCAGGAAACTTTGTCCCGAAGTTATGGTCAAAATAGTGAGGGAAAATCTCGACGCATAGTCTTTGTGTCCTCCCAGGTAGCAGATCCTCGGCTATACTTGTGCCACTGGACCTTAACTTGGTCCACGTGTTGACTATGAAGCTGTCGAACCCTATGATCCAGTATACGTAATGGTTCGGCCGTGAAGGTTCCCTCGTCCGAGACCTGCAAGTCCTTCCAATGAATCTTGTGAGACTCATCGGCTATGTAATGTCGTAATACTGAAACATGAAATACATTATGAGTTCTATACAAGTGGGGTGGCAGTGCAAGATGATAAGCTACCGGTCCAATTATTTCAAGAATCTCAAATGGCCCTATAAAGCGAGGTGACAACTTGGTTCCCTTTCCAAACCGAATGGTACTTTTATTCAGTCGGATGCGTATAAATACGTGATCCCCTACCTCATAACTTCTATCAGTGTTGTGTGCATTAGCATAACTCTTTTGTCTATCCTGTGCTTCTTTAAGCCACTTCCTGATCTATACCACTTTCTCTTCCATCTCCTGAAGCAACTCAGGCCCGACTAAAACACGATCCTCCAACGTGTCCCAAATGAGTGGAGTCCTGCAAGGTCTCCCATACAATGCTTGGTATGGAGGCATACCAATGGAGCTGTGATGACTGTTGTTATATCCAAAATCCATTAGAGGAAGATATTTCTCCCACTATGTCTGCTGATCTATAACATACATCCTAAGCATGTCCTCCATCACATGATTCACCCTCTCTATCTGGTCATCTGTGTCGGGATGATAAGCTGAGCTTAAGTTTAGCTGGGTCCCTAATGCTGGTTGCATGCTTGTCCAAAATCTAGAGGTAGACTTAGGGTCTCGGTCAAAAATTATCTTCTTTGGAACTCCATGAAGGCATACAATTTCATTTATGAATACCCTTGCTACATCCATCACATCATAAGTTTCTCTCACTGGAATGAAGTGGGAACTTTTGGTCAGTTTGTCAACCACCACAAGTATAGCATTATGTCTCGAGGATGTGAGGGGAAATCCCACAACGAATTCCATGGGAATGAGTTCCCATTTAGTCTCAGAGATACCATGAGGCTATAGGAGACCGGCTGGGTGTCGATGATCTACCTTGACTTGCTTACACTCTAGGCATTTTGAAAAAAATCAACTACATCACTCTTCATACCAGCCCAGAAGAAGAGCTTCTTCATGTCTGCATACATCTTCTTCACTCCAGGGTGCGCACAATAATGTGCCCTATGGGCCTCACTAAGGATTGGTTCCCTGAGATCACCTTCCTTAGGGATATATATCCTCCCTTGGTACCGCAGCAACCCATATTCCTCAATATGGTACCCATAATACTTCGACTCACACTTCTTCCCACTCTGACTATATAAGGTTACCTTTATATACCAACCATCTCCCAAGAGTTTTTCGAGCAATTTCTCCTTCAAATACACTCTCAAGGGAATTAAGGAGAAAATCCTCGGCCTTTGGCTTAGATAATCTACCACCACATTCTCCTTTCCTTTGATATATGAGATACCAAAGTCATACTCACTCATGAACTCACTCCATTGTTATTTCCTGGCATTTAGATCCCTTTGTGTAAAAATATACTGCAAACTCTGATGATCTATTTTAAGTGTGAAACTTCTGCCAACCTGGTAGTGTCTCCATAATTTTAGTGCCAGTATTACTGCTACCAATTCTAGATCATGTGTGGCATATTTCTCCTCATGAGAATTCAACTTACGAGATGCATAAGCTATTACCCCACCTTCCTGCATTAGAACTGCTCCTAACCCTTGCTTCGAGCCATCTGTACATACCATGAAGTCTTTATCCATGTCTGGTACCCACAAGATTGGTGCACTTGTCAGCAATCTCTTTAATTCAGCAAAACTAACATCACATTCATTGGTCCACGCATATCGAATTCCCTTTCATTGCAAGGTGGTGATGGGTTTTTCAATCTTGGAGAATCCTTCCACAAATCTTCGGTAATACCTTGCTAATCCTATGAAGCTACGCACCTCATGTGCATTCTTCGGAACTATCCAATCCTCAATGGCCTTCACCTTTTCTGGGTCCACTGAGAGCCCTTCTCCAGAGATGATATTCCCTAAGTAGTGAATCTCCTTTTGGAAGAAAGAACACTTCGACAATTTACCAAATAGTTTATGTTCCTTTAAGCAAGTTAATACTAACCGCAAGTGCTCCTCGTGCTCCTTCTCGTTCTTAGAATATATAAGAATGTCATCTAAGAATACCTGAACAAAGTGGTCCAAGTAATTCTAAAAGACACTATTCATGAGGCTCATGAATACTGCTGGAGAATTGGTCAAACCAAATGGTACTACTACGAACTCATAATTCCCAAATCGAGTTCGAAAAGTAGTCTTAGAAATGTCATTTTCTTTAATCCTAAGCTGGTAATACCCCGACTGCAAATCAATCTTAGAGAATACTGATGTGCCTTTCATCTGATCAAATAGGTCATCAATTCTTGGTATAGGATACCTGTTCTTCACTGTGGCTTTGTTCAAATCCCTATAATCTATGCACAGTTGCAAAGATCCATCCTTCTTCTTAACAAATATCATTGGTTCTCCCGATGGTGAGATACTAGGTCTAATTAGTCCCAAGTCTAGCAACTCTTTTAACTAGATCTGTAACTCTCGAAGCTCAGGGGTTTTCATTCTAGAAGGTGTCTTTGAGATCAGCTCTGCACTGGGTTTCAGTTCGATCGTGAAATCAAGCTCTCGTTCTGGAGGTAGTTGTGGAGGTTCTTCTGGAAAGACATCCTTGAACTCAGATAATACTGGGTAAGAATTCAAGGAAGGTCCTTTACTATCACTCACCGTCTCAACTACAAAAAACTGGCATCCTTGTCTTAAACACCTTTTAGCTTTCATTGTGGTGATGAAACGGAGGGATATTTTCCTCTTTCGACCTTGGATTCGAATTGCTCGACCCTCATCATCAAGGCACAAGACTTTCTTTGCATAGCAATCCATGAAATATCTATGGCCTTCTAACCAATCCATGCTGACTATGACATCATAGGTGCCCAAATTGGTGACATAAGCATCTAACTTAGAGGTGCATACTCCCAAGTCAACTTGACACCCCCTTACCTTAAGACCTATTGCTTGTTTAACCCCTGAAGCCATCTCGACCGATTCAAAATCATCATGCTCGCATGCTACCAAACCACATTTATCTAATGCATATGGTGAAATAAAACTATCTGTTGCACCAGGATCAAATAAAATTTTAAGTTTGACATTGTTTACTTACCATTGGATTCTACTGCGGTGGACTGATGTTCTACCTGGTGGTTGTGAACAGCTGCATGAATCTGATGAGTGTTATCAGAATTTCCCATGGATTATTTTCCTTCCTTCTTCCTGTTGTTGGTCTACCCCTTAGGACAATCCCGCTGAAAATGAGGACCTCCACATCCCCAACAAGAGACATTAGGTGGTTCTTGCATGTAGTTGGGAGGAGTCCTCTAGGATGTGTTCCTTCCCCTAGATCCTCTAAAAACTCTTGATCCTCTATAGGAATTTCCCTGTGTTCATCCTTGGTTCCCATGGTTTGTTGACGAAGCCTACGATACTGATTTAAATGAAGTGTTACCTCTCGGGGTGAACCTGTTACCATAAGGAGGAGGTCTGGATTGTCCTCCTCTGAAGTATGGTCGTGGGACCTTCCCTGTAACATACTGATTGGATCCTATCAACTTGCTTCCTCCCTTTGCATCTCACATATCCTCAGCATAGTGAGCATACTCAATTGCCATGGAAACTGAAGATGGCTTCCACATCCGTACCGCGGCCTTGATCTTGTAGTTGAGTCCATACACAAATCGCTCCACCTGTCGATCATCCGAGTCCAAGTATGGAACATACTTTACCAGTTCCATGAATATAGCTTCATAATCTTCCACTGTCATGTTTCCCTGTACCAAAGCATGAAAGGAACCCGCCTGTTGTTCCCTATAATAAACCGGAAGATACTTCATGTTGAACCTCTCCTCGAATAACTCCCATGAAACAGACAAAGGAGTAAGATGCAATTGTTTCTCGAGGTCTGACCACCAATTTAGGGCATTGCCCTTTAGCTAGAAGATGGCCATTCTAGCCTTAGAACTTGAAGTACACTCATTTAGTGTGAAGCACCTCTTCATACCCTCGAGCAATGCTATGGCATGCTTACCCAGTCGTCCTCCCGAGAACTCAAGAATTTTGATCTTCTGCAGCTCTCTAGAAATATCCTGAAGTGGTTCTTGCCTTGGGCCCTGTGCCCTCTCAGAGTTTTCTCGGCTCACCTATGTGGTTTCTACCTCTACAATCCTCTCCGACTGTCTGTTTAGTGTGGCCATGATGGTTTCCAAGGATGTCAATATCACCTCCATCTTAGAATTGGAGGTTGTCCTTGGTGGTGTGGGTGGCGGGGCCTATGGTTGCGGTGAGGGTGTCTGACCTCGACCTCGACCTCGACCTCTATGTGTTTGAACCATGATAATTCTTGGCATATTCAACAGTATTATGCCATTATTATCTCCATCTAATAATTGCAGAGATAAAATTTAGTTATGCAATGCTTATATTTATGCATAGAGACATATTGTCAATATTTGCGTAAAAATTGCATAGTCACTTTCATTAAACGATTTCATCTTGGGGTTTAATCTGTGCCTTAACATTCAGCTCATAATTCTAGTCTCAACAGTGTCTTGTTTTTGTTATTTCACATCCATCTTGCCTCTTCGACTATTAGTCAAAGTCTTGGTAATTCCTTAAGTTTAATACTTGAATTTCCAATAACATAGACTAACTAACGTTACTCTATATAAATTTTAATGTTATCTATATTGTTAGGTTTACAATTAACATTCAACTCCCAACATTTAACATTTAAATGTTATTTCTAACTAATTAATATTAGATTAAAGCAAAATAACATTAAATACTACATTTAATTACCCTAACATCTATTTTAATGAGAACCTTTATCTTAACTTAATTGAACATAGCATCTAATTTAAATATTAAATTACAAACCACTTATAACATCTAATTTTAATTTAATAATAAATTAATTACTTAAATATAAAATTATAGTAAATGTTAGTAAATTAACAAGTTTCCATGTTAAATAGAAATAATAATACAAATTTATAATAGATTTTATTTGAAAACCTAATAGATAATCATTTGAGATAGAATTGAGATCGAATTCATCATTACTCGGACAGGATGGCCTTTATTATTATTAACCACTAATTCTATCACTATATATATATATAACCATAGAGGTACAATGGCATATGAAAATAATAAATGCAAAACTAAGGGCCATAAATCTGCAATGTGGGGTTTACAACACACTTATCTTTAAAATTTAAATTTTTGTAAAAGAATAAAATAAAATGAAATGAAAACATGTAAAATATTGCAAACAGATACATGCTGGTGCAAATAGATACACATGTTACTCTGCATGGAATCATGAGGAACAATTTTGGAGTTTAAACATTGACTTGAAATTAATAAAATTGATGTAGCCAAAACAAGCCTACCTAACTGGAGGAGTTGTTTTAGTATAGTTTATCAACAAAAATATCCATACATTTATATGTATGTTTTAAAGGACTACAAAAGGAAACTAAACTGATTATTTCTATGAATTAATACTAAGAAAAATATATAAGTACTTTAAAGTATATACATGTAAATATTTATCAGTTTGCTCCATGTTAAAGTCTACCATAGTTACAAAATGCTCCAAAGGCTTCCACATATTGGCAAAGCAATACTAAACTACCAAATTAAACCCTGGGAATGCAAAATCCCCAACTCCCCTCGAAAAGGAAAATACAATTTAACATTATGCGTTTTTAAATCTGTTTTAATGATAATAATTTTACAATTGATTATGGATTCAATTGCATTTCCAATACTGGAGAAAAGACAACTAGAGGCTTTGGCTTATTATTTTTATGAATATATAAATATACATATATTACATTAATGAGATGTAAACTTTATTAATTATCTAAAGCTTAATACATTAAATACTTTAAGGATTTATAATTTATAATAAATTATTTAAAATAAATAATAGACCGATTCAATTAATTAAAAAAATGCTTAATAACTTTTGTAATTTTCAAATTTTAATAGTGCTCATTCATTGGAGTAATTTAAAATATAAAGTTATGTAAAATTATATCCACCTTCCAGAAGGCTGCCCTACCTTACTCACGTTAAGGTATGGTGCATGTAAGCCACGCGGGCACATGCATGAGGCTCCCCCTGCATCAAGCTCATGTGCTAGTAATCCACGAGTCCTTAGTTGAATAAGGATGGCTTTTAAAAAGGTGATAATCCTTCCACACCCGCGTTCCAATATCTCATTTTTTTTTCAATCGTTTCCAAATGGAGGAGCTCTGCAACTCGAGCTAAGTTCCATGGCAAGGGTTTGGCTTACACTGGGTGATATCCTTTCTCTTGTATGGCAGCCCTCCGATCCCTTCCTCCAATTTCATGTTAGGTTTCAGTGCCTGGATACCTAACCAGGAGACGGTGGGGGAAAGACGAGCGCAGTGAGGCCAGTAACAGCTTATGGCAGAAAATCCCCATGGAGCGGTAAGGCTAACAGTGGGGGGGGCTGAGCGTGAGCCAGGTTGGGATGAGGTGTCGCACTCGGGAGAAGTGCATAGCCCCACTTTATTCCAATTTCAAAGGGTAAACATGAATTTCGATGGCAATGAATGGCTGATATTAAAAAAAATCCCGTATGTGTTAGAGTGATA
Source organism: Pseudotsuga menziesii (assembly GCA_001517045.1). Lineage (NCBI taxonomy): Eukaryota > Viridiplantae > Streptophyta > Pinopsida > Pinales > Pinaceae > Pseudotsuga > Pseudotsuga menziesii. Next base: position 301,352 of record LPNX010526061.1, on the reverse strand, counting down.
TATGGCAGTAGAGAGGAAAACCTGACTTTTTAAGGCACTGGTCATTGTAATTTTCAAGTCTTTAACCGACTGGCCCCATTGCAAGTCTCTTGCATAGGATTTTAATTGAAGGTCGAGACAGGGCAGAGGGAGTCAACCGCAGAGTCAAGAGAGCCAGACGATGGTGGAGCAGAGAGGGAAAACCTGAATTTTTATCGCACATTTTTATACACAAACGGAATGCACATGTTGAAGAGGGAAAGGAATGCGCAGGCCACCGAGAAGTAAATAATCTGACTATGAATAATTAAAGGCACCCATATGTCACTGGAAATAATATAAAACCCTGTTAGAGTGGACGATTTTAATGATGGTGCTGCTTCCACTATTACATCGAGCTGCGAACGATCGAGAGCCCTTAACATTAGATTTCCTACAATTTGGCTTGGGAAAAACTCGATTTCAAGTCTCCTTTCATAGCCTTCAAAGCAGTCTGGTGGGGCACTCTTTGAATCTGATATTTGTGCTACGTCGGGAGGCGGAGTAGCTGGTGAGCTCTCCACTGGGCTGTCTAAAAATGGCAATGGAGGTGAGCCTGCCATTGCTGATTATCGATGAAGATGCGACAAAAATTTTAATGGTTGTTTCAAGATATTCCCACTTGTTCATTCATTTATATACTCTTTGGAGACCATAAGTTTCACACTAACGGTTGAAAAGTTACGTTCTCTACAAAATAATCGAACTAAAATAGTTACATTAAAACCCATTAAAGGATAAATTCAAGTTTTTTTTTAGACTAATTTGGTAAATTTTTGGGCGGAGAGGCCCTATGTTCTATAGGTCAGTATGGCAGTAACGTTTATTTTCTAAATGTTTGGCACAAGTGATGGCGATCTGGGATTCAATGCATTCATATCTGAGGAGGACACAAATGCAAATGGTGGGTGTAACTCCACCCCACAATGATGAAGAGTTAAAAAATGCCAGCTGCTCCTTAGCATGCTGTACAAGAAGGGAATCCTAGGAAGAGACTACCATACCAATTTATTTATCTCCTTCTACTGCCGAATAAGCTTCACTATTTGATCCCTACGGAAGAGGTAATATTACCCACCCTCGCATGACTTCTCCTCTTTACTAAACTAAGGGAAATAAAGAATATAAAATGAAATATTCTAAAGACCGAATTTTCAGAAGCAAAAAAAAAACACGGGCGGTTGGATTAGGTTTGTTTTTATTACTATATAAAATGTATAATAGAGGTTCGGAATAGTGTCGATTCATTAGCATAGGAGTTTATATATTCTATATAGAGTATATTATCCATGTATCAACCACTTGTTGAAGGAGATTGCATACATAAAATTTAAATTGAAAACAATCTATGTAGTGCCCTTTTGTTTTTTGTTTTTTCAGGTAATTTTTATTTTTATTTTTTTTATTTGGGTTATGAAAGAAGAGGGTTCTGCACAGAAGATAATTCTAGGTATGCTACTAGAATTCAGCTTATAGTCTTTAGGATAATTTTTTCCTCAAAATATTCACTCATTTTGTGCATTGTAACTTAGAACCTCCTTCTACTTGTGTAATAAATCTTCAATTTACCGAAACACTCTACATCAATTTATTTATTTTACTGTGTGTAAAATTTTAGTTTTGATTTATCTTCCATATAATGTTTATTTTTCTCCTAGAGGGCCCCTTTAGGTTCCAGTTTTAGAACCTAGGGCTCTGATACCATTTTGTAATGCTCTACTTGCCAGGCAGAGCACTAAGTCCTAAAATGTAACAACAAATGACATTTATCCTTATTCTAATTTTCAGGATTCATTTATTTGTGCATTAATGAGAGAGTTACACCAAAAAATACCCGAACTTTAAGCAAGCTGAAGATAGTCCCTGAATCCTTACTCCGGTAGCCTTGCCTCTCCCTTGTCTGAGCCTCGTCTAAACCTTGATGCCAATTCGGATGATCCACCCTGCTGACCAGCGTTGAACTTGCTGGCCCTAGGAAACCGACGGGTTTCCAAGCCCCCGATCCCACGTGCCAATAAACCCAATAGCAACTTCCTTTTTTACGAGTGTAATTCTTCCTCTGGGGTTAACCCCCTCCTCCAGTTTTCTTCCCCTCTATTCCAGCACCTTCTTTCCTCCCTTCTTCTGCAAAATTTCTCTCCAAGATACTCTCCAAAATAATCCCCCCCTTCAACCATTCGATCCCGCTCCTTATACCTCCTTCCCCTTCCTTCTTCCACTGCCTCTCTTCTTCCACCGCCTCCTTCATATTTAATATAATAAGTATTATTTAGTTCTTTCTTGGGCAGTTCAACCAGTTTCGATTATTTAAGATAATTGTTGTATGTAAATAAATTTTCTTGAATTGTACAATTCTTCGCCCCTGATGAGATGGTGGGAAATTACCAATGCTTATCCTATTGAATTGTACGTGTTAAATTTAAAACATAACCAACTGTCATAAAATTACACCAATATTGTTTGTTAAGTTTTATGCTGAATGGTAAAATAATGGCAATAATAGTATTGCCAATTAGTATATGTTATTAATAACTTATTAATAAGTACTTAATAATAAACACTAATAATATACAATAATAATAATAGGTAATAATAACAGAAATAAAATAATAATTAATATTATTAATCAATAAATAATTAATTGTAGTATTATTATTAATTGATTGAAATGATAACATCGAAATGCTTATGTTTATTGTTAAGTCCCCTCGCACATTGTTTCTTAATAAATAAGGTACATTTACAGGTTTAAATAAATCACAATTACTTAGTTAACCCATCCAAATATCCAAGGTTAATGTTTTTCAATTAATATATCATACTAGCGTGCATGTGTGAGGTGTGTATGCATGGATAGTACATGCACAGGCTGCACATATACTATAACCAAAACACCTAAATTCTAGCTGATACAAATAATATTTCACGCAACAAGACAAATATACAGATATAATATGATTTCTTTGACATTCAGAGTTATTTAACAGTTATGTTCTTATTAATCAGTCAATTAATATTGGCACCTACCATCACTAATCTGGTATCATAAATTTCTAACACTCAACAATAATAACTAATATGTCAAACCATCCTAACCTACGTCCGCATCCTCCCTTTCCTTCCTCCGCTAGTACAAAGTGGATGCCAGCTGTACTGACCTTCCCACATAGAACCTGAGAGCGGTAGCGTCAGCTAACTAGAATACCTAGCCTCTCCTAGCAGGCATCCGACCATCGTCATCACAAAAACTTGGGGAGCGTGTCCTAGCACTGCCCTCCCACGACCTCGGGTATCAAAGTGACATAGGGTGGGAAATACATCCATCCCTTTCAACATCCTGGGTATATACTCCATCAAACCATATTGCGTTGCTATCGATTTTATTGGTACGTGTCATCGTACCATCACTTGGAAATTAAGGCTCTCTTCAAGATATGTATTAATTCATACTTTGCATCACACACTTGGCTATCACGTAGCCCCTGTACCCTGCAGGTTAGCACTATGCAAACATGCATTCATAACAATATTAAATCAATAGTTGGTCCATATTATCAAAATTATTTCCTTTCATCATATAAAATCATAAAATCAATCGCAGCATGGATGGGTGCCCATGTACCACATCATACATATCACATCATATCAAGGATTGCAATCAAATATATGTTTTTGTTATGAAATAAATGAATCTGATGACGACTACCGCATGGTAATCGCGTAAGCATAATAATTTCATATAAATGATAATCATCATAGCATCATAATCAAAGCATCTACATAGGCATGTTAATCGTCGTAACATCATAATCAAAGCATAAGTATAAGCATGATAACATAATAATATCATAATTAGAGCATAATCCTGACAACATCATAACATCAATAAATAATCACATATAACATGCCCAGAATAGAGTTTATGAAGTATAGTTGAGTCCACAGATAATAAGTAAATACAGTGTAATAAGTATGAGTGATAAATATGCCTGAGTCAAAATATGGGGCACTACATACACCCACCCTTCAGGAAACTTCGTCCCGAAGTTATGGTCAAAATAGTGAGGGAAAATCTCGACGTATAGTCTCTGTGTCCTCCCAGGTAGCAGATCCTGGGCTATACTTGTCCCACTGGACCTTAATTTGGTCCACGTGTCGACTACAGAACTGTCGAACCCTATGATCCAGTATACGTAATGGTTCGGCCGTGAAGGTTCCCTCGTTCAAGACCTGCAAGTCCTTCCAATGAATCTTGTGAGACTCATCGACTATGTAATGTCGCAATACTGAACCATGAAATACATTATGAGTTCTGTACAAGTGGGGTGGCAGTGCAAGACGATAAGATACCGGTCCGATTCTTTCAAGAATCTTGAATGGCCCTATAAAGTGAGGTGACAAATTGGTTCCCTTTATAAACCGAATGGTACTTTTATTCGGTCGGATGTGTATAAATACGCGATCCCCTACCTCATAACTTCTATCAGTTCTGTGTGCATCAGCATAACTCTTTTGTCTATCCTATGCTTCTTTAAGCCGCTTCCTGATCTGTACCACTTTCTCTTCCATTTCCTGAAGCAACTTAGGCCCGACTAAAACATGATTCTCCAACCTATCCCAACTGAGTGGAGTCCTGCAAGGTCTCCCATACAATGTTTGGTATGGAGGCATACCAATGGAGCTGTGATGACTATTGTTATATGAAAACTCCACTAGAGGAAGATATTTCTCCCATTATGTCTGCTGATCCATAACATACATCCTAAGCATGTCCTCCATTACCTGATTCACCCTCTCTGTCTTCCCATCTGTCTCTGGATGATAAGTTGAGCTTAATTTCAGCTAGGTCCCTAATGTTGATTTCATGCTTATCCAAATTATGGAGGTAAACTTAGGGTCTCGGTCAGAAATTATCTTCTTTGGAACTCCATGAAGGAGTACAATTTCATTTATGAATACCCTTGCTACATCCGTCACATCATAAGTGTCTCTCACTGGAATGAAGTGGGAACTTTTGGTCGGTTTGTCGACCACCACGAGTATTGAATTATGTCTCGAGGATGTGAGGGGAAATCCCACAACGAAGTCCATGGAAATGACTTCCAATTTAGTATCAAGAATATCATGAGGCTGTAACAGACCGGCTGGGTGTCGATGATCTGCCTTGACTTGCTTACACTCTAGGCATTTTGAAACAAAATCAACTACATCGCTCTTCATACCAGCCCAGAAGAAGAGCTTCTTCATGTCTGCATACATCTTCTTCACTCCAGGGTGTGCACAATAATGTGCCCTATGGGCCTCACTAAGGATTGCTTCCTTGAGGTCACCTTCTTTAGGGATATACATCCTCCCTTGGTACCACAGCAACCCATCTTCCTCAATATGGTACCCATAATACTTCGAGTCACACTTCTTCCCATTTTGAATATCTAAGGTTACCTTTATATACCAACCATCTCCCAAGAGTTGTTTGAGCACTTTCTCCTTCAAATCCACTATGAAGGGAATTAAGGAGAAAATCCTCGGCCTTCAGCTTAGAGCGTCTGCCACCACATTCTCCTTTCCTTTGATATATGAGATACCAAAGTCATACTCACTCATTATCTCACTCCATTGTCGTTTCCTGACATTTAGATCCCTTTGTGTAAAAATATACTGCGAACTCTAATGATCTATTTTAAGTGTGAAACTTCTTCCAACCAGGTAGTGTCTCCATAATTTTAGTGCCAGCATTAATGCTTCCAATTCCAGATCATGTGTGGCATATTTATCCTCATGAGGCTTCAAATTATGAGATGAATAAGCTATTATCCCACCTTCCTGCATTAGAACTGCTCCTAACCCTTGAATCGAGGCATCGGTACATACCATGAAGTCTTTATCCATGTCTGGTACCCGTAAGATTGGTGCACTTGTTAGCAATCTCTTTAATTCATCAAAAGTGACATCACATTCATTGGTCCACTCATATCGGATTCCCTTTCGCTGCAAGGTGGTGATGGGTTTAGAAATCTTGGAGAATCCTTCCACAAATATTTGGTAATACCCTGCTAATCCTATGAATCTACGCACATCATGCGTATTCTTCAGAACTGGCCAATCCTCGATGGCCTTCATCTTTTCTAGGTCCACTGAGATCCCTTCTCCAGAGATGATATGCCCTAAGTAGTGAATCTCCTTTTGGAAGAAAGAACGCTTTGACAATTTACCAAATAGTTTATGTTCCCTTAAGCAAGTTAAGACTAACCGCAAGTGCTCATTGTGCTCCTTCTCATTCTTAGAATATATAAGAATGTCATCTAAGAATACCTGAATAAATTGGTCCAACTAGTTCTAAAAGACACTATTCATGAGGCTCATGAATACTGCTGGAGCATTGGTCAAACCAAATGGTACTACTAAGAACTCATAATGCCCAAATCGAGTTCGAAAAGCAGTCTTAGAAATGTCATTTTCTTTAATCCTAAGCTGGTGATACCCCGACCACAAATCAATATTAGAGAAGACTGATGCGCCTTTAATCTAATCAAATAGGTCATCAATTCTTGGTATAAGATACCTATTCTTCACTGTGGCTTTGTTCAAATCCCTATAATCTATGCACAGTCACAAAGATCCATCCTTCTTCTTAACAAAGATCACTGGTGCTCCCCATGGTGAGATACTAGGTATAATTAGTCCCAAGTCTAGCAACTCTTTTAAGTAGATCTGTAACTCTCGAAGTGTAGGGGTTGTCATTCTATAAGGTGTCTTTTAGATCGGCTCCGCACCGGGTTTCAGTTCAATTGTGAAATCAAGCTTTTGTTCTGGAGGTAGTTGTGGAAGTTCTTCTGGAAAGACATCCTTGAACTCAGATAATACTGGGTAAGAATTCAAGGAAGGTCCTTTACTATTTCTCACCGTCTCAACTACAAACAATTGACATCCTTGTATTAAACACTTTTTAGATTTCACCACAGAGATGAAACAGAGGGATATTTTCCTCTTTCAACCGTGGATTTGAATTGCTCGACCCTCATCATCAAGGCACAAGAATTTATTTGCATAGAAATCCATGAAAGATCTATGGCCTTCTAACCAATCCATGCCGACTATGAGGTCATAGGTTCCCAAATTGGTGACATAAGTGTCCAACTTAGTAGTGCATACTCCTAAGTCAAACATCAATACCATGAGTAATTTTACATGTGAGTGCTCAGATCAAAACATATTCTCCATCACTGGAGGAGTCTTCTTTAGCTTTCTTTTTTACTGGTTCATCATCTTTTGTAATGTGAGAATGTTATCTCGTCATCTTTCCTTTCTTCTTGGGACAATCTCTGACAAAGTGCCCTTTCTCATCACAAGTGAAACATCTCAGCTGTGAGATGCCCTTCTTTGGAAATATTATATTCTTGTGAGAATATTATTTCTTCTTGTTCTTTCCCTTATTAGAATGAGTTGTTAGGGATTGATTGTCATCATTGCCAATATTCTATTCTCTTGTTACCAATAGAGCTACTTCTTGTGTGAATTCCTTCCATAGCCTACTCAATTTGGTGAGCCTTCTCCTAGCACAAATTCCTTGAATGAAATATTCCCATGAACTTGAGAGACCATTCAAGGTAGTCATCACCAATTCTGATTCTTAAACATTGTCTCCAATAGATTCTAGTTGTTCCTTGATCTCTGATACCCTTGGAAATCAAGATTGTATGATTTTTGAACTTTGTCGCCTTCTTCACACCCTTGAGTTGAGTCTTCAAGCTCATATTTTTATTGATATTCTTTCCTTCATATAATTTGGTCAAAGAATCAAGCATATCCTTGTTATTATTCAAGGAGAATACATGTGGGATCAAATGGTCCTTGATAGAGTCTATGATAATCCTCTTCACTTTGACGAAGTTCTCCTTATTCTTAGCTTTGTCCTCATCTCCCTATAGATATGCAACTTCTTCTTTGACGTAGTTTTCCAAATCATGATCTCCTAGAATAAGAAGAAATCTATACTTCCATGCCTTGACGTTCTCAACTCCTTCAATATTTTCCTCAATATTGGTACTATTTGTTATCTTGATAAAATGAGATCCTCAAATGGAAAATAGAGAGAATAGAGCTTACCAATGAGATTTATTCAACTGGATGCTTGCTTTATTTCCTTTATGGAAAACTGCTTCTGGTGGACATAGGGTTTGACAGAGAAATCCTAATTTTTCAACTTTGGTGACTTAAAAATATGATTTGATAGAAATATGTGCCTCCTCAAGATGACTTGAGAAGTGTACTCCTTTTCCAAAATATGTGGACATAATTTCAAAATATTGGATGCCCTAGTTTTCTCAACACTAGTGTTAGATCAAAAATTGAAAATATAGAGAACTGGAAACTGTCTCCATAGAGATATGTTCGCTTAAATGGAGATTTGTATGGTCATCATTTCTCAACTGATCCATGGAGGGAAGTGCCTGGAATAGGAAATCCTAGTTTCTAACTTTCAGCTGTTCCATCTGCACAAAGACTTCTTTCAAGGCAGTTATTATACCATGTTAGAATGTTAATGGTTATACAATATTTAATATCATTTCATCATAACCATGGCATTAGGATTATTGAAATAATGACAATAACAACAAGACAAAAGAATAGAACTATTTTCCTCTCGGAAACCATAAGGAAGAAAACCCAACAACTTATTTTGTATAGATTATGTCACCAAGTGCAATGTCAACGAAGGTAATATCAACCTCAAAGACAATAGTATCTACTTATTATATCCAGTGAGAATATTATCTCTCTCTTGTGCACTTGCTTAATTGAGAAGTGTGTCCAAATGAGAGGAGAACCCTTTCTATTTATACTCATGAAGTGAGTGATTTTTTACCTCGCTGGACTAACTTGTTACTCTTACAGGGCTGACTTGTTACTCTTAAATCACTTTCCTTTATGTGATTATTTTAACAATGTATCACATAAA
>LPNX010526061.1:279918-292103 GCA_001517045.1 Pseudotsuga menziesii | reverse complement strand
ATCATATTAAATATCATGGTAAAATACCATGCATACCATAAACCACTAATGTTAAACCCATCAATAACCAAATACACCCATCAATAAACCATTAATGTTAGCCTATGTATTGGTTTATTAACTCAAGGTTAATTTAACAATAAAATCATCAATTTTGTTGATTTTGTTGATGGGTGCAACTTTTCCTTAAAAATATGCATGAATGGAACTAAAAAATGGATAATTCCCATATGCACCCCCTTAATTTAGTTAAATTTAATTAAGGAGCACTCTAGATTTTTTTTCTTTCCCAAGGAAAACCTCACAAAGAAACCAAAGGGATGCTTCCCCATGTTCATGGATGGAATCCCTAATAAAAATTGTTGGGGTAGACTAGCGTAGCTCACCTCCAAGGATCCCTCTCTCTTCCCTAAAATATATATATGGAGGTAAATTCAAACATGAACTACAATAGGAACTTGTAACCCAATGGGACTAAGTTAGACTAAAACAAAAAACCTTATGCTCAAATCCACCTTGAAACATTTTGTTCCACTTTGACCATTGTTGGTGCACCAAAATGACAAATATATAAATACTATTCTATTATTTGAACCTATTATTCGCATAAAAATAGGAAGGACCACAATCCTATAAGAAGGCTCATTCACACAGTGTTATAAGTCTTATATTGTTCTCACAGGTTTAGATTTGGATGGAATGGATCTAAATTTCACCTTTGGGGAGGATATTGGAGAGGTTATGACATTGTGATCTTCTTCTTCTCATACAAAATAATTCCCAATTTGCACCTTTATATCCACTTGCTAGATTTAACTATGGATATTGAAGAGAACCATTAATTACATTGAAGACCTTTGGGCTAGAGAAAGAAATGGAAGAAATAACATAAGGAAAATATATTAAAACCATCTCACCACTAAAAGGTATGGTAATAGAATCTTCTCACATGGCATGTATATTTTCTAACATTGGTTTATTGTTGTTTTCTATAATGGTTTTCTTTTTCTCATTAAACCAATCAACTATATCTATAATGGTTTCTACTTATTTTTTCAAGTGATATATATGCTTTTTCTATTTTAGAGTGGGGAAGATGTTTTTTCTCTTACATGCAGGATTCTTGAGTTAGAATTTTTTCTCTTGCTCTTCCATTTCAAGCTTCAGTTATCCTTAAAGGATCATACATTACATTTTTTCCCTCTTCTCTTCTCTCTTCAAACCCTTAATTTACATGTCTTTCTTACTTAATATACTAGATTAAACCATATTTCTTCTTCATTGCCACTATCCTTCCAATAATGAGTGGATATCTAGTAGTAGATATACTAAGTGAAAAATCTTGTCAATGCCATGCTTCTCATGTTCATCGATCCATACGTAATAGGTCAACAAAATATAGAATCCATAAATCACTTTTTAACAGTAGATTTGGATATTTCTTATGCCATCTAGATATACACTTTGCATGAACACATTTCATCCTTCTATACTACATCAATGATAATTTTTCCTTTGAACAACCAATGGATAAATTTATAAGTTAGTCAAAAGTAATATGATTCCAAATATATCATAGATATCATTTTGGATGACTTTATTACATCATTGTGTAGTATGGGCATGCCATTCATTGGTTTTGGGATATATCAGATAGTTGGAAAAATATGACAAGTTAAAATATGAGAATGTCAAAGTAAAATTGTACCTTGGAAAAAGCAAAATAATTCTAGATAAATGTTATAATAATACTTATAATAATAATAAAAAAATGATAAAATTTTAGGGGACATACTCCTTCAAACATAAGAATAATAACAACAACTTAATGAAAGGTTAGGGAACATACTCCTTTAACTAGTGACCAGTGAATGTTTATAAGTATATGATCATGAATTCATTGTAATCATCATGTTATCAATTATTATTAATCAAAGGTTAATAATATCCATGTTCCAATAAAATAAGAAAGAAATCCTATAGTTCCATTGGAAACCATGGTGAGGAAATCACAGCCTAAAACCTTGAAGCTCAAAGGACTCATAAAAGATAGAAATGTAATAGTGCTCATGTATTCTAAGATTACTCATAACTATATATATATCAATTTTGTTAAAAAACTAAACCACTTGGTGTACCCTTCCAAGGACCTCCTACTTATCATTATTGATAGACAAAAGGTTGAAGGGGTAGGTAGATGTCATAGAGTCTCAGTTGAAATTCAAGAAATGGATCTACAAACAAGTTTCTATGCTCTATGACTCTATGAGATGGATATGGTGCTAGGTGAAAAATGGATGATGCAGTTGGAAACTTATAACATCCTTGAAGAACAATTTGTGATTTTAATTAGCAATAAAATTATAAATTATACGTTGTTGAAAGTTCCACTATCAAGAAAAATAAATTTCAATTAATGAAAAAGGCCTAAGAAGAACATACAAACACACAACAATGAAAAAAAGGAAAATGTGTTACCAAGAAGAGTCAAGGTTTTACAATAAACAATCATGTCAAAATACTTCAAATATGATTCAGACAATACAAAAGTACCTCACTAACTCTCAAACTAAACAAACTTGATGCCACCATGCAAGAGTGTTTAGTTAGAGAGACTCATATTTACCATGAATTGATGACAAAAAATCCCTTAAGTGGGTGGAAATATTATAAACATAATAATAGGAAGAATAATAATAATATAATTAACTTAATGAAAATTCAAAGGGCACATACTCTTTCACCTCGTGACCAGCCAATGCATATAAGTATATCATCACAAGGCTCATCGTAGTCATCATCTTATTATTTTTTATCAAATAAAACATTATTCAATGTATATTATTATATATTGACATAAATATCTTCAATCAATTATAATAAGCATGAACTTATTTTCTACACCAAATATCAAGCCTTTCTTACTCATAAAAAAATTGTTCTCCTAGGGCACTAAGTTTCCCTTGGAGAAGCTTCAAGAAAATTGGAAGAGGAGGAAAAAAATATTTTCCATGCCAAACACATGGAATTATATTTTATTTATAAGAGTACCCATATTGTAGGACATGTATTCACAAACTATGGAACTGAAAAGAAAAGTTATCCAAATACAACCTAGTAAATAGGCCTTGTCTACATGACTGTAAGAATAAGAATGTGTTAATTTTGATTAAGAGTAGAATATGGAATAATTTGAATGCTAAGATTATCTCATTAAGCACACACTTTGAAGGTCTACTAAATAAATTGTGGTAGTTTATGAGGTTGTAAGTCACTCTAGGTCTTCAAGAACTTATTAAAATCTTAGAAGACACATTCATATGTCCGCTTCTTGTATCTAGATTTCTAGCAATTCTTAGCTAATAATCTGATCGTAACATTATTTTTAAGAAAACCAGTTGTATAATCTGCTTAATATCATAATGTTTTTATGCAAGAATATTAGTCCACCATCCTACCAATAAACAAGTTTAGATATAAATCAATTACATTACTCTCCTTACATGATATTTATTATGTGGTTAAGATAAATAGGTAAAATTTATTATTATTATTATGCTAAGTAATTTAAAATGGATAACATTTTTTTCTTGAATCAATATAGCTTAACAATAAAAAATTATTTATTAATATTATAAATTATATTAATATATGTGTGTGTGTGTTAGAGAGAGAGAGAGAATCAATTGGGTGTATCATAAGTACTCGTTGGATGGGTACTATCCTTTTGATATTGTAAGTGATATGTGGAGCTTATAATGAGAGTATTCTTGTGATGGTTGTGTGACTCTATTTACTTGTTTAAGGTTTACCCTAAGTACTATCTTGAAAAAAGGGAAAAATAGCTAAAGGTTTTCTCCAAGCATTTCTTTCTTAAAAAATATACAATCATGTGATTAATGTATATAGAACATATTAATAAAATGTATATAATATTACAATATATTTATAATATATAAAATGCATCAAAATTCCACTCAAAAATATTATATATTTTATATCATTATATCTACCATGATAAAATAAGTTTTGATGATTAATACACATAAATGTAGTTATCTTTATAATATATGTCAAAAATTTACTAAAAGTAAATATATCGAGTGAAAGGCGCATAAGATTAATAGGTAATATAATTATATCATATGCATCAAGATTTTATCAAAAATCATATATATTTTATGTAGTGAATGATAGTGGATATAAACCTTTCATCAAAATCTTTTCAATGAAAGCCAATGAACTCTAAATGGGGTATATGTAACATATACACCAAGTTTAGAAATTACAATTAATAAATTTTGAGATATATATTTTTTAATAAATTAAATTAATATATATATATATATATATATATATATATATATATATATATAAAAGTTAAAAAACAAATATGATTTTTGTTTATGTTTTAATGATTTTTTAGCTAAAATTTGTTAAAATTGTTGGAATTGTAATTTTAGGTTATTGGAATTGTATAATTGAGATGTTTAAAAGTAATTAATAACCTTGAATCTATTTTTGTAAGCAAAATTCCAATTTAGATAATCAAAATCATAATGTCAATAAAAATTGTATTGTCAGATTTTTATAAAATTAGTTGAAAAAATACAAATCATAAAACGTTTAGTTTACCCCCACACACACGTGTGTGTGGGGACAATTTTTTTTAATGTGGAATTTCTTTTTTTTAAATATTATGTTAAATTAATTTTTTAAACAAACAAATTATGCAAGGATTTTCTTAAGAGTACACTCATTCATGATCTATTGTATGAGTCATGCGATTAATATTTGTTTTGCAAGCTAGTACCCATGTATTTTTGAACGGGTGAATTTAGGTAAGGAGTGCCTTAAAAATACACCCAATAAATAGTTTAAATTATTTTTGAGAAATTTCAATATCTATAATCATTTCAAAAATCATATAAATTGTTGTATCTTTGTTAAACATTTAGTGATAACATTTCTATTGTTTTGTATTACATTGAAAAAAAATCCATATAGTATTGTTTTGCCAAAGTTTTGAATTAAAAAAAATATGGAATGGAACCCCTTGGATCATTTGACAAATTTCATTGATAAGGAAATGGAGAGCATGCTTGTTGGATGGATCCTTTAAAGAAAATGTGAGAAGATTGAATCAGATCTTAAGGAATCTTTACGATTGAAAATAATGTATGTTGGTGCTAACTAGAGTGTCATATTATTAATTAAGGATAGCATGAATAAAGACTCACCTATACATCATCTTTCACACATTACTTGTTTTCTTAATTGCATGTCTCTCTAATTGACTTTGTCCCCATGACTCACTTGTATGAATCAATCCACAAATAAGAATGCAATATTTTCCAATTACGAAGGTTTATGCCATTGATGTGTAGGGGTTAAGCCATATATTTTTTATGCCTTTTGGGATACATGTTTGGTTGTAATATTGATCCTTAGGGTTCCTTAAAGTTTTTCATCAATTTTCCTCTCCAAATGTTGATTAGCATCAACTTCAATTCAATGATTTCCTACCCATGCATTGGAATCATGTTGGTTGTAGGTTTGATTCACGTGTCTAAAATATTTTTTCTACTCTTTGATTATGATTGTTGTGAAACAAAAACAAGGTCCATGCACAAAGAAGTTTGTGTTTTTTTCTATTTTAACGTTTAATTGCAAAGTTTAAAGGTTTGTAGAAGTTGGTTGTTCTCCACTTGGGAATACCAATTGCTATTGAATTCGATTTCAAATGTTCAACTATTATTTCAGTGTTCGTATTTAAGACACATCTTGAATATCATCCACAAAGTCCTGGATCCTCCAATTTAAAACTCCCTCTAAAAAAATTCAATAGCTCCATTGTCGCCATGTTTTAAGTCGAGAAGTGTCTTTTAACAAGTTTGTTTGTACAAAAGTCTTTATGTCAATTCAAATTCAATGTTTAGAGTAATTGTAGTACATGGAATATGTGGAGAGATTCCTCAACTTGTTTGGAAGGAATTCACAACTTGTAGCCTCTATTATATAGCTTTTTAAGATAATAACACTATAAGGAAAACACCATTCCGCACAGGTTTTAAGTGTTCCTTCGTTAAAACCTCCACCATTGGTAATGGATGACTTCGTAGATGTTTTAACGAATTTCAACTATAAATTAAAAAATTGGATGGCCATAGGTTATAAAATATGTTTTTATAATTGTGCATTATTCTTAACATGATGCACCACCATGTTTCACATAAACACAGAAGGATGCATTACACATACACAAGCATGAGTGCACATACTTTAAATGTGTATACCTATGTGTTTCATTTATATAAAACCTAGTGCATGATTATGATTCAAAAGACCGTATCAATATAACTTCAAACCTCTCGTCGATAATCTCTGATATGAGAAAACCTATCTACCTACACACTAAAAACTTAAAATTTGGTTGATGATAGTCTTAGATGTCTTCTTTTTGAGAGCTTCAATTTTGAATTCTATTTAGAGGTCACATAGAAAAGTTACGATACTCCTTGAAGATTACAAAATGAGAGTTGAACATACTAGTCTGAGGCATTTCACCATTAATAATTGAATTGGTTACAAAAATATATCATTAAATCTGTCACACAGAGATATAAAGGGATAACTTCATCCTTTTCTCCTCCAAATAAACACTCTAGGGATTGAGAACAATATACATGAGAATATACCACTACAAATGACTAAGTACAATTCTAGAATGCAATGTACATGAAGACCAAGAATGAGACATGGGAAGAGGGAGAAGAGTTGGAGGACATTTGCATATCTATGAATATGATGGTAGAATAGTGGCCAACAAAAAAATATTCCAAGGATAGAATATTGAACCCTTTCTCAAATGAGAAGTTGTGTACACCAAATCAAGCATTCATAACATGATAACGTGATGCAAGAGCATAGGCCCTAAAAATCCACATGGTTGATGGGGATTTAGGAGGTCTTATATTTTACTGAGGGATTTGGTTCTCAAAATTATAATTATTGTAATTTCCTTTTGTTTTTATGAATTCTAGAATATAAGCTGAAATAAGAGGATGTGATCTCGTAGAGATAAGGGTCAGTTGAGATTGTAAACAAATCTCTTCTGTTGGGGAAAATTTGATGGATATAAAGATCTTAGATATCTTAGGATAATTAGAATGATTTTAAGGTTTTTCAGCAAGTAATGTGGATCTAAAAAAATTATGTTTGTTTCTTAAATTGTATATATATGGTAAGTCTACAAATAGAGGGGGACACAGGTCCTGAGGTAGAGGACTCCAATCCATGTATGATCAAGCTATTGATATAAAATTTATGTTGTTAATGAATATTTAGAGTGCATTAAATTTGGAAATAGTTGTGTGCTTTTGTGAGTTAATATGTGCATGACTAATTGGATAAATGATGAGCATCCATACATAAATTTGATAAGTATTTATATCAAATCTAGTGCATAATTCTACTGCAAATCTTGTTTCCTAGAATTGTCTAGGGATATGGATATATGTTGTGATGAATCACTTGAGTTTTTTTTATTAGGAAATATTGTGATCTGGGACTTTCCAAATCTTGTGTACTTAAACAACTATGAATATTGAAGACACAAATTTATCTTATTTTTTGACTACTTGAATTTTTTTTGTTTTGTTGTGAGAACTATTTTGTGTCAATTTCTCTCACTAAGTTTCAGATTCAAATATTGTATTTCACCTTTCACCAGGAATCATCATACCCAATGGCATTAGAAATTGGTGTTTTTCTCTGCTTATACTGTGTATATTATTGCCCAATGTATCACTGCATTGGTCACATAAAAATCAGAACTTATAATTGCATATTTGAAAGAATGTATTTGCAGATTTAAAGTACTTGCTTGCATTACTGAAAAAGGATTTTACTGTAGATATTAATATTTGAATTTTAGATATGATAGAGATAACCCCTTGAGTCATAAAATCACAAACATTTAAGTGAGAGTGACCTCCACATCACCCCTAGACTAGATTTTGGGGACTCTCAAATATTATCTTCTTTGACACTATTTTGAGGGGTATATCTCGAAGATAACACGGATTAGATTCTAAAACCCTACGCTACTTCAAAGACTCAGCCATGTCTAAGAAATTTTTAGAGAAAGTATTAAATTTTAAAAACATAAAATTAATCATATGAATTCTTGTCCCAAACATAGGACGATATGACCAAAAGAATCGAGCAAGTGCCACCTTAACCTTCTATTAACCAACACGTATTTTGGGTTTGTTGTGTTCAATGAATTTTCAAGCACATCGATACATATTAGAGACAAAATTTTCTCCATAGAAGAATCATACCCAATTCCTTCTTTAAAATCACTCTAATTCACAAACATTGCTACCAAAGGAGCTTATTTTACTCGAGCATCATCAATTACACATATGACTATACTAGTTCATGTCGATTCCTATACTTTACAATCTTATTTGGACACATTGATATATTTCAAAGAAAGTCTTTTGTATTTTAAAAAGACAAATTATTTTTTGTAATTAGCTTTCCCTCACATGAAACCAAAATAATAGAGTAAGCATTGTCATGTTCTTGATCACTTAGTATCCAACACATATTCAAGGTCTGGCATGTGCAACAAAATTTTTGGAACATGAAAAAATTATAGCAATACTCTATTTCTCCTCAACTAAGGGTGTACACATTCCTCTTTCAACTCAACCTAGCACCAACACAACTACTAACGTAGCTCACCATTGTTGCAACACCATTAATAATGTTTCTTATCAAACAATATCACATCGATATATCTATTCTTGATATATGTGACACAACTCATAGTTCTTTCAAAATATATGTGCATTGAATAATTTATGTCATTTGAATAATGTCATACATTTGATATTACGACATACATTTGAATAATGTATGTCATAATATATGTATGTCATTTGAATAATGTATGTCGTAATATCATTTGAATAATTTCTAAAAGCTAGCACTTAAAGAGTGGTTCAAGTTTTCTAAGGTAAACAACATTAGAAATTCAATTGCTAAAAAATCCTATTGTTTTTAAGAAATTTGCTCGAGAAAATAATAAAATGTCATTATTAATATGGGGGAGATCCTGTCACATTATGATTGCCACCTTAGTCACATTATGCTAGCCAACATAAAAAAAAAAACATTATGTTAACCCACATAAATAAACCATCATAGATCTATCTTAAAGCTGGATCTAGAAAGCACCCAGAGGGATCCAATTTCTTTAGGTGTAAGTTATGTTTATCTTAAATTTTTAAATGTTCATAAAAAATTACACCTCAAACATAATGACCCCTTTAGTGTTTGGTAAGTCAGGTTTTAACATGGATCTTTTAATTACTTTTCATTAACTTTTATTATTGGGTTTTTATTATTTGATAAATTAGGTGACATGTTTTTCTCTATATTCTTTGTGTTGGTGTAGTGTTATGTTAAACACACATTGATCTCATCAATTTTATTTGGATGACACTCATTTATTCTAATCAATAAGCCATAATCAAATATATCAAAATTCTACTCTAAATCCACACCAAAATATATCTAAATTTTATTATAAAAAATGTTTTATTTTATTATGGTGAATTGTAAAGAAAGTTAGTTAATTTAAATTATTTTAAAAGTAATTAAAAATAAAATAAAATAAAAAGGATAGAATATTAGAAGAAGCTTGAATATATTTTAAAAAAGAAATTAACATTTCCATTAATCATTACCACTTAATATATATTAGAGAGAATAAAAAAACAAATTACAAAAATATAAATGGTCATTTTCTAAAGAAAAAATCTAATAAATTAGCATAAATCCATTTTAAACCTGCTTTTATCAAGCACCCAAAGGGATGTAATTTATGGATCTATGCTATTTTATTTTATTTTATTTTATTTAATCCCATAAGAGCACCGTGGATTCATATATTTATATAGTGTCCACTCAATCCAAAATAAATTCACCAAATAATAAAACTAAATGAAAAGTAATTAAAAGATCCGTGTTAAACCCAAATTTACCACTAAAGCCATAAAAATGTTTGAGGTGTAATGTTTTATGAACATTATGAACATTTAAAATTTTAAGATAAAAATAACTTACAACTACGAAATTGGATCCCTCTGGGTTCTTTCTTGATCCAAGTTTAATATGGATCTATGTTGGTTTTACACAATACATGTCATGTGTGTCACACAACCTCATTTAACTACTAAAAAAATAACATCTAAAATGGGGTTTAAGTCTTGAAGGAAATAATATAACTATTAATTAAACTAGAATGTCTATGTTGAGCAATTACCCAAGCCTAGGAGAAAAATAAGGAAATCAAATACTTTCTAGCTTGCAAGATGCAAATGTGATATAAGCCTATCTAATTCCTTCATCCTCCCCCCAACCTTCATCCACCTCCATGGCCCTCACTCTATCCCCTCATCCTTCTCCTCCCCCCACTTCCCTTCTCCTCCCTCCTCCTTCTCCACTTCTGACCATGCCCTCCCCCCACTCTCCTCCCTCCTTCCCCCCTCTCCCTTCCACCCTCTACCTCCTCCTCCTCCTCCTGCCTTCTCCTCCTCCTCCTCCACCGATAGTCTCCTCCCTCCCCTCTTGTCCTCCTCCTCCTCCACCCACCATCTCCTCCCTTGGCCTCCTCTACCGTCCCTTCTTGTCCTCCCTCCCTGCCTCCTCCATCGCCCATGCCTCCTCCTCCACCAACTCCTCCTCCTCCCTCCTACTCCTTCCTTGCTTCCCTTCACCCTCCTCCTATTCCCTCCTCTTCCTGCCTCTCCTCTTGCTCCTCTTCATCCCTTCTCCTCCTTCCTCACTTCCTTTCACCCTCCTCCTATGCCCCCCATCCTTCTCCTCCTTCTCTTCCTTCTCCTTCTTCTCCTCCACCCTTCTCCTTCCCCACTTCCCTTCACCCTCCTCCTTAACCACTTCTCTTCTCCCTCCTCATCCTGCTCCTTCTCCCTCCTCTTCCTTATCCTCATCTTCATTTCCAACTTCCCTTCACCCTCCTCATATGCCCTCCCTCTCCTCCTCCTCCCCAATTCCCTTAACCCTCCTGATATGACCTCCCTCTCCTCCTCCTCCCCACTTCCCTTCACCCTCCTCATATGCCCTCCCTCTCCTCCTCCTCCCCACTTCCCTTCACCCTCCTCCTCCCATTCCCTCTCCTCCTCCTCCTCCTCCTTCCCCACTTCTCTTCACCCTCCTCCTCCTCCTCCTTCCCCACTTACCTTCACCCTACTCCTCCCCCTCCCCACTTCCCTTCACCATCCTCCTCCTCCTCCTCCTTCCCTACTTCTCTTCACCCTCCTCCTCCTTTACTCCCTTTCCTCCTCCTCCTTCCCTACTTCCCTTCACCCTCCTCCTCCTCCTCCTCCTCCCTCCTCCTCTTTCCCCACTTCCATTCACCCTCCTAATCCTCTCCTCCCTCTCCTCCTCCTTCCCCACTTTCCGTCACCCTTTGCCTCCTCCTCCTCCCTCTCCTCCACCCATTGTCTTCTCCCTCTACAATCCTCCTCCTATTCCCTCCCTTCTCATCCTTCTCCCTCCTTCATCCTCCTCCATGACCCGCCCTATCCTCCCTCATCCCCGCTTCCCCCTCCAACCTCTCCGTCCCCCTCCTTCTCACACCCTCCCTTCTCCTTCTCCTTCCTCCTTCCCCACTTCCATTCTCCCTCCTCCTATGCCCTCCCTCTCCTCCTCCTCCTCCTCATCCTCCCCCACTTCCCTCTGCCCTCCTCTTATGCCCTATCCTCCTCCTCCTCCCTTCTCCTCCATCTCCTTCCCCTACCACTTCCTCACTTCCCTTCACACTCCTCCTCCTCTTCTCCTCCCTTTCGTCCACCCTTCTTGTTCCCCACATCCATTTTCCCTCCTCTTATGCCCTCCCTCTCATCCCTCCTCCTCCTAGTCATCCCTCTCCTCCTTCTCCTCCACCCACCTCCTTCCCCACTTCCCTTCTCCCTCCTTCCCCACTTCTTTTCTCCCTCCTCCTCCTCCTCCTTGTCCCTCCTCCTATGCCCTCTCCTCCTCCTCTCGTCTCCTCCTTATCCTCCTCCTCATTTCCTACTTTCATTCACCCTCTTCCCCCTCTCTTCCTCTCCTCCTCCTCATCCTCATTTCCTACTTTCATTCACCCT
>LPNX010526061.1:259764-279524 GCA_001517045.1 Pseudotsuga menziesii | reverse complement strand
CCTCCTCCCCCTCCTCCTCTTCCTATTCATATTCTTCCTCCTCCTACACCTCCCCCTCCCCCTTCTCCTTCACCTCCTCCTCCTACACCTCCCCTTCCCTTCCCCCTTCACCTCCTATTCTTCTTCTTCACATACACTACAGAATATGACAAAAAAAAGGATATCATATGTTAACAAGATCTAAGAATAGCAATCATTAATATTTCGTTATATCTATAGATATTTGAGTAGTAGTATTAATGTGTTTTAGTTAGTAACCCATTAGGAGAGAAATTTTTATGATCCGCCATTTACAATTTTAAACCTACAAACAAAATTATTATGATGCACTAATTAAATATTATTAATACTTTACTCCAATGAATAAAAGTTAAAAAACATAAAAAATTAACATAACTACAATTTGTTAAATAATAATTATAAAAAATATATTTACATTTAGAAATATATATATCTCTAATATTTATATATTTAAACATTATTAATTAAACATATAAATATATTACCAAAATATGCAATAAAACAATTAGAATGGGTAAGATGTATGATAGATTAAGTTATGATTATAAACTCAAATTATTGTGTTCTTTAAAATAACTCATACCCAAAAACAATTAAGACTTTTGACATACTTTACAAACCTGTAAAAAATATACAATTTTATTTTGACAAACTTTACAAAAAATTGAAAAATATACAAACTTTTGGCCTGCACTCTTTTGATAGACTTTACAAACAATTAAAAAATATACACAACACATTTTAGCAGTATTGAAAATATTAAAAAAATATACAAAATGTGTAAGTGTAAAATTACTGTGTTAATACAAAATGTGTTAACCTAATTATGTGACATCCCTATGTATAAAATTCTATATCACAATTCATGATCACTTGAATTCAACAGAAAAATGAACAAACTATTATTTTTGCATGTTTCATAATGTTGTGTAATGTTTTAGTTGTCTTTATGCGTTAAATTTTTTTTTATAAATTATAAAAGTAATAACAACAACCAAATCATATCAGAGACGGCTTAAATGACAACAAAAACAGAGATATTTGTACTTGTAGTACAACATAGATGAGTGCTCAAAAATTGACAAAATATCAGAGTTCCAAAATTGAATTCTTAGCATACACCTGCACTTTCACTTTCAGCAATCACATAACATTAAAGTTTCCTGCACCAATTAACAAAACATCTTGCAACTTCTCTTAGAAAGGAAGTTTTCCTGCCATTTTATATTAATATGTATAAATGCCTGCAATTCAATTCAAAAAAATTTATGTAAAGATTTAGAGTATGAGGTGATAGATTGTGGATGACCGTTTAAGTTTTCTTTGACAAAAGCAGAGCCTAGATTAAGTTTTTTTGGTCCAATTAGTTCAAATTTCAAACTATGAAAATGTACACACTTGCATTCAAATCTCAAGAATACAAGGTTTTCAAAACACTTCAAATAAAAATAAAAACACTAACATCTAAATTCTTGTGTTTCAGGTGTAACGATGTATAGACCATCACGCATGTTTTTCCATAGCCTGGATAGGGTTCACCCAACAATCAACATTGAACAAGTTACATATATATACAACCTACTCCATCATAGAAAAATGCCAAGTTACATATAATAAACAACCTACTCCATCCTAGAAAAATGTCAGGCTAATAGATTTTGACAATGGGCATAGAGAATGCAAATACTAGCCTCTCAAAACACTTCAAATAAAAATGTCTTTATATTCAATGTAAACCCACAATTATGTGCAATGAATGTAACTGATCAATGTAAGCCTACCTGCACATTAAGAATTTAGACCATCAATATCTTAAAAAAAAATCCATTCTAATTTTTGACCATCAATATCTTTAAAAAAAATCCATTCTAATTTTTAACTGATACAGTAGAAGTTGAAGGAAACCTTGAATTGAATTGAAAACAACATTTACATCTCTCCTCTTATGGTAGAGTAAAGCAGAGTAGAGCAATCAAATATCCTCTCATGTGGCAGAGCAGAGCAGTCAAATATGCAGTGCTGCTGCTGAATATGGGGCATCCGATCCATCTAGAAAGCACGAAATGAAACGAAAGAAAACCATCAATATCTAATATCACAAGATGGACAGTAACTTCAAAACATGGAAATTCACAAGGTGGACAGTAACTTCAAAAAAGTTGGCAATGGCAATAATCTATGAGATGGGCGCATGAAAACTGGTCGGCCTCCAATTCAAATCTTGTATTTCCAGATATATATTCAGTATTTTATACTGAGTCAAATTGGTAAGTGTTTCTAAACTTTGCATTATAAGTTCTATAAGTTCTAGATTTTGCTGAGATCAGCTTTTCAACTTTGGGAACTCTATTACATCCCATGCTCGGCTGCAACAAAAACTGTGTATACAATAGCCACCATTACCAACTTGAATTAGAAAACCGTAATGAGAAACGATCGAAATGCACATGCATCTCCAAGCCGCAGTTTGTGGTGCTGCTCACGTTTTCACGTTGGAAAGGGTTCAGCTGGAACTAGGCATTCTAAATGCACGTAGCAGGATTCATATATTGCTTTACAGACGTCAAATTCTGAAATGGTAGAAAGGTTTAGGGTTACAAAAGCTCATAGGGGATAGCGCCAAATTTCATATTATTGACGCCATCGACCATAATCTGATCTCATAAGCAACAGGCAGCTTCCATATTTTGAGATTCCACTGCCCAGTAGCATGTTCAACTGGAAGATTTGGTAGATTTGACCCGCTGCCTGTACTGAAGGGAGAACAATGCAAAGGACTCTGGAGATCTCACATGAATCTACAAACAGAACAAGTTGGGCAATCTTCTGAAATGATGAATAGAACATTGAATATTCGTAAATTTTACCATAATTACTTCAACTGTCAGATATAGAAGAAAAATCGAGCAAGTGAGGAGATACATGTTTTAAAGAACTTATACCATCAATATCTTAAAAAAGAAAAAAGAAAGCGACAGTTCAGGGTTAAGGGAAAACGTGACGAACTTCGATGAGATGAAGGGTTAATGGGACGTTATACAGATGTAGAAGGAAATTTCAAATACATTATTTGTACGAGTGAATGGCATGGGTTTGGGAAATGGTATAAAGGTTTGGGGTTACAAAAGCTCAGAGGGGATATCGCCAAATTTCATATTTTTGTCGCCATCGACCATAATCCAATCTCATAAGCAACAGACAGCTTCCATATTTCGACATTTCACTGCCCAGTAGCATGTTCCACTGGAAGATTTGAGCCGCTGCCTGTAAACTTCAACGCTGACTATAATGAAGGGAGAAATATGTCAAAGGACTATGGAGATCTTACATGAATCTGCAAAAAGAACAAGTTGGGCAATCTTTTGAAATGATGAACAGAACATTGAATATTCGTAAATTTTACAATAATTATTTCAACTCTCAGAAATAAGGGCAAATCGAGCTAGTGAGGACATACATGTTTTGAAGAATTTAGACCATCAATATCTTAAAAAAAAAAAAATCCATTCTAATTATTAACTGATGTTTTCTTACCGTAGATGTTGAAGGAAATCTTGAATTGAATTGAAAACAGCATTTACATTCCTCTCCTCTCATATGGCAGAGTAGAGCAGAGCAGAGAAATCAAATCAGAGCAGTCAAAGATGCAATGCACGAAACGAAACGAAAGAAGTCCGTGAAAATGAAAAGACGTACCATCAAAATTTCCATGGCCATGGAAAGAGGAGAGAAAATTGCAGAAGCGGAGAAGTTGCAGATGCCAAAGATATAGAGATCACCATGCCATCGAATGGATTGCCCGCCTGGTCGTTTTAAAATAAGATTGGATTGCCCGCCTGCCATCGCTGGTTCTCTCGAGTCCCAATTCAATCCGAAGTGTAAAATGCTTAAAAAGAAACAACAGGGTTCTCTCCACTGTCAATTCAATCCGAAGTATATAGAAAATAAAAAATTGAAACAAATTTATCAAATAAAAAAGAAAAAGAAAAAAATAAAATTAAGCAACGGCTACCCAAGAAAAAAACAATGGAAACAAATTTGAAAATAAAATAAAGCAACGGCTACCCAAGGAAAAATGGAAACAAATTTATGAAAAATATATATTATTTATTTGTCAAAATACATGTGTCAAATTGTGTTTCTTAAGGGGCAGAGGGAGGGGCTTTTTCTAGGTGTAGAATATTTACAAACATTGTGAACTTTTTATAATTGTGCTTTTTATATCAAATAAAAAATGAAAACAAATTTATCAAATAAAAAAGAAAAAGAAAAAAACTAAAGCAACCGTGCTTTTTTCAAGGTGTAGAGGGAAGGCTTTTTCTAGGCAAACATTGTGAACTTTTTATAATTTATTTATTGAAATCTATATTATATATTTTGTTATAATTTATTGAAATTTAAATATATATATTTTTTAAATTATAGTGTGCTAAATTGTGTTTAGTCAATTTAGCCAATTTATAAACATAATAATGTTGTTTATTATCCAAAACAGGAAGATATAAAAGTAATTACTATGTTTATAAAAAAAATGATTAAGGAAAATATGTTGCATTGTTTATATTAGATAAGTTAAAGATAGATAAATGGTTAATGTTGTAATTTTGTTCATTTATGTTTAGTTTTGTCCACATATTTTGCCATGTGTGTAATTATTATTATACAGCATTTATGTTAATACTAGCTACATTTCTATTACCTATATTTGCAAATATGGTTTGTTATTGGCATTTGTAAATGTGGTTTGTATTGTCATTAACTATTATCGACTATTTATTGGCATTAGCTATATGTGAATCTCATCACCCTAGTTTAACTTTGTAATTAATTCCATTTCAAATGCCCATGTGCATGAATTTCTCTTTAAATACATCCACATCACATCCCTATGAGCATGAATTCATCATAGCAATATTTTGCAAAAAATAGATCAACCTACTAAAACAATTTAATACCCAAAATATCTATTGGTCATAAAGTAAGATCATTGAATTCCTTTTATATCTAAGATTGTAATATAAGTTCATTCACATTGTTGGTGGTCAAGAATTAGTTGGATGGGAACGAGCTAGTGTATAGATGATTAGGTCAAATATAGTTATATTGCGTGGGAGCCCTTTTTTTCAATTCATGAAGTTTAGATATGAAAAAGACTGTTATCATCTATCCCATTTCTTACTGACTATAAAATTTCTTGTTAATCAACGAAGTTTGGTCTAGTTCTTTATTGCTCAAACTTGAGAAGACTATTAGGTTATTCACAACACTAATTACCTAGTTCCAATAAATTATTAATATTTTGGCAAACCTATGAACTACACAATTTTGAACATTTATGAGCATTAGCCCAACATTGTAGCAATTGTTTCCAATGTGCTTTCTATCTTGGAAGTTGAGGTGGGCATTCTTTTGGGTCACTTCAATTGAAATATTAATAATGTTAATAATCATTGGCTTGCAATTGAGGAGAATGAGAGTAATGTTGGGGGTTAATGTGGAAGCAAATAAAGAAGAAAAGGAGGACAAGAATTCTTTTAAATAATCATAATAAGTATGGTAAACATGAAAATGAAGATGAAAATCAGTAATTCACAATTTGTATCCCATATTACAAAAAAATAGTTTTTCTATAGGAAAAATGAACACGGAAATCGATAATTTGCAAGGAAATACATGTGGAACACCGCATCACAAATGCCATAATTAACCAATGATTAATGACTATCCCAAATGAAGGTGAGATGTTGAAATCAATGGTCTTTACACTACCTACCCACCAACACATGCATGCACATGCATTTGTAAAGATATGTGGCAAGCATTTTCTAGACATTATCATTATATAATGGTGTATTTGAATGTTCCTTCACATAAATACCTTAAGAATCTATCTTGCAGTCTCGACCTCCTCCACATCTTCTAAGAATGTGGGGATTTTCATATTAGATTGTTTCGACTCTGCATTGTCTCCCAAAATGTGTTCATCCAAGAAAATTAACTCAACTTCTTGTTCCTTCCATGTATGTGTGTGGCCCCATACGTTATGGGTGGTCCTATGGGAAATGGGGGTAAACTATTCTATAAATAACCTCAAATATTATGATGATTGGATCCGAAAATGGATCTGAACTTACAATAACGACAATGAACCTATACTCTATTGTGCGATAATATTTTGTGTTTAAACACTTTAACATAGATTAAATCAGCATTCAAAGTATTTAAATACTACAACATATGATTGAAATTGACTAGAATAGAAAAAACACACACAATGAAACACAAAAATTTACATATAAACTTATACAACAAACAAGCATTCATTGAAATACCATGCATGTTGTATTCTTATATTATGCATATTACAAAACATTCCAAGCTTAGTATGAATCTATGAGACACTATGGCCTTCTATAGTTCTGTACAATATACCTATGTCTCTATGGTTTATCAACATCTCCTCCACACTCATAATCATACTATGTAATAGTGTATGGCTAGAGAAAAAAATAAACCCTTTGTCTGTTGGGAATGTGTTATTTGTTTTGTATGGGGGATCTACGATTAGAACAATATAGTGCTTTGTCATATGCGTTGGGTGTTACATGTGGTGCTAGCTCAAGGGGTGATGCACGATGGGCGAAGGGCATGTAGAAACCTCCCTCCGTGCTCTGCGAAGTTGATAATGGAAAAAGGCTACCACTACTTGTCATTACAAGATGAAGGTGAGGAAAAACTTTTGGGCTATTTTTGGGTTTTTTCCTGAAAATATATAATTTACTTTTGATTAATGTAATAGGGAATTAATCTAATTTGGGCTAATGGATTGGGTTTTTGGATGTTGTAGAATACTTATATATTATATTGTGAATGGTCAAGAAACACAATGAGAAAGATAGAGGTGTGGCTCTAAGCTTTGTTGGTTTTTCTTATTGAGGGTTCCATGATATATCTATGTGTATTGTGTGTGTGCCATTGTGTAATATCTATTTTGCTTAATAATTTTATCCATTATTTCAATTCATAGGTTTAAAAATTGTGTGTGGTATCAGATCTTTATTATTGGCTTTTAGGGGATTTCTTTGTTTTTGAGGGTACAACATGTTTGATATATCTTGGGTCTTTAATAAACCTAGGTCCATGGGAGATTTGCAACAGTGATTTGTGTGTTGAAAAAGATTGGAAAGTAGTTTGAGAATTGAGACAGATAGAACTTTGATCTATGGAATATCTTCTTGTAGATCAAGAATAGTGGAATTTTGTGTATCTATGTACACAACATACTGGATCAACAAAGTCCGGAAGTAAAATTCAACTTTGCTTATCAGATTCAATATTGTTGAATGTATCTCGCAAATATAGTTTTTGAAACTATGGAATAATCTGGGGAGTTTGTATCAATCAAAGTCCCTAGTAAACAAGTGGTTTCTTCTAAAGAAGACGTATCACCTCAATATGGATGACAACGACAAAGTGACGAAACATCTAAATTTATACAATATCCCGGTAAGTCAATAACCTATGTCAGGATTAAAATGGAGGAATAAGATAAATTCATTACATTATTATGTTATTTTCTAGATTCTTCGGATATTTTGAATGTAGAAAAAGGTAGTGCTAGTGAGACTACCTTAAAATAACTTTGAAAAAATAGTGGTGTCTCTACTATCAAAGGAAATGAGGAGTAAAACCATGGATACATTGAAATTTCTACTTAATTATTTATGTTATTCAATATTTAAGTCAAATTTACTTCATATCAAAATAAATGCATGCATAAGGATCACTGAAACAAATAAATTCACAACATACACAAAGATTTATATTGGGAAACCCTCTTGGTGGAGAAAACCTGCAGAACCTCTCCAATATAGATTCGTCAACAAAGTACAATGTCAATACAATGAAGAGATAAATATCTCTCATAGAAAAATACCAAAGAAGCAAAGATAAGATAAGATAACCCTTAGATAAGTCTTCCTTTGACTGCTCTCTCTCTCTCTCTCTCTCTCTCTTGCACTTGTCTCACTCGCTTGAGTGAAATTTTGTTGTATGTTCAAATGAGGAGAGTGTCCCATTTATCTATACTCTTTTTTGGCTGAATTTTTCACTAAAATGGAGGAATAAGATAAATTCATTACATTATTATGTTATTTTCTATATTCTTTGGATAATTTGATTATAGAAAAAGGTAGTGCTAGTGAAGCTACCTTAAAATAACTTCGAAAAATAGTGGTCTCTCTACTATCAAAGGAAATGAGGAGGAAAACCATGGATACGTTGAAATTTCTACTTAATCAGTTATGTTATTCAATCTTTAAGTCAAATTTACTTCATATCAAAATAAATGCATGCGTAAGGATCACTGAAAGAAATACATTCACAACATACACATAGATTTATATTGGGAAACCCTCTTGGTGGTGAAAACCTTCCAGAACCTCTCCAATATAGATTCGTCAACAAAGTACAATGTCAATACAATGAAGAGCTAAATATTATATATCTCTCATATAAAAATACCAAAGAAGAAAAGATAAGATAAGATAACCCTTAGATAAGTCTTCCTTTGACTCACTCTCTCTCGTGAACTTTTGTTGTATGTTCAAATGAGGAGAGTGTCCCATTATCTATACTCTTTTTTGGCTGAACTTTTCATTATAGGGTTGACTTCACTAGGGCAGTTTTACCGAGTGTTGGTGAAGTTTTAATTAGTGACCGGTTCTCTCTGTTTGGTTCTCCATAAGAGTAAATGGACAACTTTGGCATGCTTGACACCTAGCCTATATGCAGAAGGTCATTTCTGAGCTATAATCATCAACAAAATTTCTATGAAGTAAAAAATACTTGATTTTATGAGACTACTTGATGATGTCTTGGTTCACTAGTGAGCTCGAAGAATTATTAAGTCGTATAGTAGGTTTTATCGCTCTATGATATTTGCTAATCGAATGGAATCACTGAGAAAGGGTTGAAGCCCAATTCAAGTAATGGGAAACCTTGCTGGAATAGTTACCTTATATCAAGAACCTACGTTGAAAATAGTTGTGCCCTGTATCCTTTCAATTATAAACCATCGGCAGGAACCATTTGAATGACTAATTGACTTTTTCTTCGATTGTTAGAATCTGAGATTAAAAAATGGTTGCAATCCTTTTTATTTCTTGTTTGCTATTAGATCGAAGAATTTAGGATTAAATGTTTAAATTTTGTTGTTGTTTTAGTGTTGTCATTTAGAGTTAAAGATACTCTATCATTTTTGCGTAGGAGGATTTGGGTTTGGCATGCTGATTTAAGGTTTCTAGAAATATGGAGGCTAGAGAACATGGGATCGATGGTACTTTAATAAGGAGAAAAATGATAAATTTTCACTTTGGAGACTAGATGGTATCCATTCCAAGACCAATTTGTGGAAATCTTATTGCACTTTTATCAAGGACATTTGGCCTACATTGAAATAAATATATAATGTCAATTTTTAAGAGGTCTATCAAGAGACAATGAAATTATGCTTAGCTTTCAACATTATATCTCTCAAACCTACATTATATTTTACTATTTTTCATATATTGATTTTATGCACCTTGAAAAATAAATCCTACAAAACTTTTATCAAGGACATTGGCATGCAACTCAAGATGCAAGTGAATTCACCTTATTTTTTTATTTGGTGTGCATTGAAAAAAATATATTATCCTTTTTTATAAGTCTATCAAGAAATGATATAATTATGCTTAGATTTCAACATTGTATCTCTTGGACCTACATTCTCTTTGAACTTTTTTTGTATGTTTATTTTATGCACCCAGACATGTTGTTAGACCGGGTAGTTATTTGTTTTCTCATATAAATTTTCATTATGGGGGGTTTTATTCTCTGATTTGATATGTAACTATGAACAATATGACAAAATATTGTTTGAATTGTTAGTGCCTTCATGTTGGAATCTACTTTGTTTATCGACTACAATATGAGTAACCATCTTTAGTACTTGCAGTGTATCAAAGCTCAATTGGTTATATTTATCATTTTCAATAAAATTATCACTCATGTTCTATGTGAAGCCTAGTTAGTTATATTAATTGTTTTCAATAAAACTATCACTTATAATCTTCGTTTAATATATCGGTTAGAATGATACAAATGCTATTTGAGTTCATTTACTTTGAAATCAATCAAATCTATATGAGGAATTGGTCTCCTTGATCATACTATATTTCTTGGATAATATCCAATCCAACAACTAAATTTTTATTCATGGAAAGAATTATTTTTGTTATAAGTGTCATATTAACAATTGATTGTCCCGGTCCAATTTGCTTATACAAGACTCGGAATCAATCTAACCAACTACATGCTGAAAATGAAATTGTTATTTTCATTGCTAAAGTTGAGAGTGAATTTGATTGAAGGTTTCAACTTGTTTCCCTTTAAATTTTCAATCTTTGTATTTTTATTTTCATTTTGTTTACTTTTATTCATGGTGCATCCCTATTTGTGCTTTGTAGCATAAAAAATTGTTTGAATTGAATATAGTATATCAGTTTATAAGAATCTATCTTAGGGTTCTCAACTACTAGAATAATTGGCATAACTATTGAATCAAAAAAATGTCTACCCATGTTAAGGTTTTAATTACACGGAGACACAAAAATGTAAATTGTATGCTCTTTATTGCTAATTTTAACATACCAGTGAGAAAGAGATGATAATTCAAGAAGTTGCAAATAACAACAAATTCTCTTGCAAGTCTTCCATATCCCAAAAATCATTCTTTACAGTCTTTGTCCTATGGAAAACCATGCAAAAACCATATGTTAGACTTGATTTAGTTTGTATTTAATAGCCAGAATGGCTTAGCACCAACCATCTAATCAGCTAGTCATAAAAGATGAGTGACACTTATAAATATCTCAATACCTCTATATCCACCTCATTTCATGATTTTGAAATATAAAAAAAAGCACACCTAGTGTAATTGATGGATTTGGTTGAATTTCATTGAATAACTATGATATTTGGTACATTAAGCATTTTTTGTCACTTTGATATTTGCACGGACCATAAATAGGCCATTTTACTATGAAAGAAATATGCTAGTAATTTTCTTGAATTATATCATGCCACTTTAGTGCTGGTTAAATTCCATTCTAATTAGTTAAACATACTTTAACTAAGATTTAGGAGAGGATTTTATTGATTTCAATCTAAGGTGCACTTTCCTTGACATTTTTCTCAATCCAATTTAAATAACTTGCATACATGTACAAATGGTTTTTTGTGGGAAAAAATTGAGAACCTAAAATTTTGTTATGTTTGTTAGGATATCTACTAGAATCATGATTTATCTAGATATTTTTTCAATATTTGAACACATGGAATTATTATTTTTATGGGAAGACATTCCTTCCTCTACATGCTTTCTATTCTATATCTATAAGAGATTCCAATTATTTCAACGTCTCTCGATAATGCACCATTTTATTAAGGACAAGCAATGCCAACAATTTCATATAGGATGCACATTTTGATTATGAAAATGGGAAACTTACTTAAAAAGAAGTGCAAATTGTATAAAAAATCAATAGATCAAGACAAAGACAACCATACATGGCCATCTATAAAAATAATCCAACACTCAATATATATTTTAGATAGAAGGAAAATATGTATAGAGTTATTATACAATACTTCTTATTTGCGTATCTTACAACATTATAGAAATATACCTTCAACTGAGAAGCGTGAAATGACCTAGTTCACATACTAAAACATCTTAAAGATTTCCGAAGGATTTGGTATGTAATGTACATTGCAATATGACCAAGGTTTGGCACACAATATGCAAATAAATTAAATTTCTACCAAGATAGTCTCATATATGTGTTTGAATCAATAACAGTGCATTTATATTTAGAAAAATATTAGGAAACATGGAAAGGTAAGTGAAATAAAATCACAACCAGTGATGAGTACAAATTGTTGTGTGACTAAAGGCTTTGGTTTTATAATTTTGGAGTCATTAAAGAATATTTAACATAAATTGTTGAGAGAGTTTATAATCATTGCTACCTAACATGATATTCAATAAATCAAAATGTGTATATCACTTAAAATTTATGATAGTATTCATAGAGGAATGGGAAATCACTACTAATTAGTAAACAACTTTCTTGACAATTGAAAATTACAAGTTCCCAATCAAGAATATGCATGGCATAAAGTGTTCAAGAATGTAAATCTGGAAGATATTATTATTTTATTTTGTACATCCTTGGGAAGATATTCATATTTTATTTTAACATGTAAATAACCTTTAAGGAATGAATTTAACCCCTCCGATAAATTCATCTTAGAAGAACCCAAAAGAAACAGTAAAAAATGAATATTTAATGTTTCCATTGAGAAGTCGACCTCATAAGGAGAAATTTATTCATGGGACAAGTATAAATAGAGGGTAACACTTCTAATTTAGATCACATCACTTAATCAAGAAATTTTGAGAGAGAGAGAGAGAGAGAGAGAGAGAGAGAGAGAGAGAGAGAAGAACAAGTTAGCTTGAGAGAAGAGTAGCTTCATTGAGGCATATTATTCTTGAGGTTTCTTATATTATCTATTCTTGGGATATTTGTGTGGAATACCTTGAGCTCTTCATTGTACTAGATTGACATTTTACTTATTGATGAGTATATAATGAATAAGTTGCTCACTTTTCTTCCCTTTAAGGGTTTCCTAGAGGACAAAATTTTGTGTCTCTTTTATGTCATTATTGTCTTTATTTAAGTGATACTATTTATTATTATTGTGATATAATATATTTGGTTAAACATATAATATAACTAATATTCAAGTACAAATTATAACATGGTATGAGAGGTATCCTAAAAGAATTCATTCTGCAATGATTTGATAAAAGTTAGAAACTAGAGATTCATGTTCTGGGCTCTTCCATCCAAAGATCATCTTAAAAATGAGGCCAAACCAACTCTCCTAAAGAGGGTGTGCTTTCTTGTGGAGGAATATTCCATATCTAAGAATTTTCAATTTTGACCTCATCTCTACTATTAAGGAAATCTAGGGCATCATATTTTTGGTAGTTTTGTCCATAGATTTAGAATAATAATACCTTTTCTCAACTTGCCTTAGGGAGGTGCACCTTTTCCTTGGATAAGAATTCCAATATTTACAAGTTGGAAAATTAGGGTTTCTTTATAAAACCCTAGGTCAACAAAATTCAGAAGGACATTGAAGCTAGCACTTTACTCTAGCATCTCAATTGGTAAGTCCTATAAAAGTCTTACCTCTAGGCCACATAAGAACTTGTCCATCAATAAATGAAACTAGGAATCCTCGTACATCATGAATTGATATGGAAAATATATTTTTATTCAATTCATGTGCATAGAGGACATCTTTCATCTTGATATACTTTCCTCAGTCTAGCTTGCATGATGCTTCTCCTACCCCTTTTATGGGATATTGATAGTCATCTCCAAATTTCACCTTGTATGGTGAGTCTTATTCTGTCATGTGGGTGATGTGATGCTTGAACATGGTCATGTGATTGGAAGCACCACTATATGCAAGTCAAACATCAATACCATGAGTAATTGTACATGTGAGTGATCAGATCAAGACAAATTCTCCATCACTGGAGGAGTCTTCTTTAGCTTTCTTTTTTACTAGTTCATCATCTTTTGTAATGCGAGAATGGTATATCTTCATATTTCCTTTCTTCTTGGGACAATCTCTCACAAAGTTTCCTTTCTCATCACAAGTGAAACATCTCACCTGTGAAATGCCCTTATTTGGAAATAGTATATTCTTGTGAGAATATTATTTCTTCTTGTTCTTTCCCTTATTAGAATGAGTTGTTAGGGATTGATTGTCATCATCGTCGATATTTTCTTCTCTTGTTACCAATCGAGCTTCTTCTCATGTGAATTCCTCCCATAGCCTACTGAATTTGGTGACCCTTCTCCTAGCACAAATTCCTTTAATGAAAGATTCCCATGAGAGACCATTCAAGGTAGTCATCACCAATTCTTATTCTTAAACATTGTCTCCAATAGATTCTAGTTGTTCCGATGATCTGTGATACCCTTGGGAATCAAGATTGTATTCTTTTTCAACTTTTTCACCATATTCACACCCTTGAGTTGAGTCCTCAAGGTCATATTTTTATTGATATTATTTCCTTCATATAAGTTGGTCAAAGAATCAAACATATCCTTGTTATTCTTTAAGGAGAATACATGTGGGATCAAATGGTCCTTGATAGAGTCTGTGATAATCCTCTTCACTTTAACCAATTTCTTCTTATGATTAGCTTTTTCCTTATCTCCCTATAGATATGCAGCTTCTTCTTTGAGGTAGTTTTCCAAATCATGATCTCCTAGAATAAGAAGAAATCTATACTTCCATGCCTTGAAGTTCTCAACTCCTTCAAGATTTTCCTCAATATTGGTACTATTTGTTATCTTGATAAAATGAGATCCTCAAATGGAAAATAGAGAGAGTAGAACTTACCAATGAGAGTTATTCAACTAGATGCTTTCTTTATTTCCTTTATGGAAAACTACTTCTGGTGGACATAGGGTTTGACAGAGAAATCCTAATTTTTCAACTTTGGTGAGTTAAAAATATGATTTGATAGAAATATGTGCCTCCTCAAGATGACTTGAGAAGTGTACTCCTTTTCCCAAATATGTGGACATAATTTCAAAATATTGGATTCCCTAGTTTGCTTAACACTAGTGTTATATCAAAAATTGAAAATCTAGAGAATTGCAAACTGTCTCCATAGAGATATGTTCCCCTACACGAAGATTTGTATGGTCATCCTTTCTCATCTAATCCATGGAGAGAAGTGCCTCGAATAGGAAATCCTAGTTTCCAACTTTCATCTGTTTCAGCTGCACAAAGACTTCTTTCAGGGTAGTTATTATACCATGTTAGAATGTTAATGGTTATACAATATTTAATATCATTTCATAATAACCATAGCATTAGGATTATTGAAATAAATACAAGAAAAACAATACAAAAGAACACAACTATTTTCCTCTAGGAAACGACAAGGGAGAAAACCCAACAACTTATTTTGTATAGATTATGTCACCAAGTGCAATGTCAACAAAGATAATATCAACCTCAAAGACAATATTATCTACTTATTATGTCCAATTAGAATCATTAGAGGAAATTTGGGGTCTAAAATGGGCCTTATAAGAAACCGTGCCAAAATAAGTTTTTGTGAGTTGGAATTCAAGAACCAATAGAATTTCAATAAAATAAGTCAACCATAATGGTTGAATTGGCATATTTGTCATTAAAAAAAACTACTTTTTTTGTTCGTATTTTCGACATATCTCATTGTGTTTTTACTCAAATTTCGATCGGGAGAGCTTGTTGGATGAGGAATTTGATTTTGCATCCAACGAGTACCCCCACTGCATACTTTTGACGGACCCCGCTACCCCAAAAACAAGAAATACCTGAAAAACATGATGATGACATCATCATCACGTTTTTTCAGGTGTTTCTTGTTTTTGGGGTAGCGGGGTCCGTCAAAAGTATGTAGTGTGGGTACTCGTTGGATGCGGAATCAAATTCCGCATCCAACGAGCTCTCCCAATCAAAATTTGAGTAAAAACATAGGGAGATATGTCGAAAATACAAACACAAAAAGTAGTTTTTTTCTTTCTTCCTCCAAAATTAATTAATATTATTTTATTATTTTAACCATTATTTTATTATTTTAACTATTATTTTATTATTTTCCTTAGGAGGCCCATTTTAGACCCCAAAATTCCTCTAATGATTATCTCTCTCTTGTGCATTTGCTTAATTGATAAGTGTGTCCAAATGAGAGGAGAACCCTCTCTATTTATACTCATGAAGTGAGTGATTTTTTACCTTCCTTGACTGACTTGTTACTCTTACAGGGCCGACTTGTTACTCTTCAATCACTTTCCTTTGTGTGATTATTTTAACAATGCATCACATAAATGGATCTTCATCAAATCCAATGAATTAGGGAGATAAAAAGAGAGACATTTTATAATTTGTCCAACCAAACAAAAGAGCAAGTTGCATGAGGCATTTTAAAATGGATTTCTCCAATCCTTTAAACATGATTCATCATATTAAATATCATGGAAAAATACCATGCATACCATAAACCACTAATGTTAAACCCATCAATAACCAAATACACCCATCAATAAACCATTAATGTTAGCCTAATTATTGGTTTATTAACTCAAGGTTAATTTAACAATAAAATCATCACTTTCCTTGATTTTGTTGATGGGTGCAACTTTTCCTTCAAAATATGCATGAATGGAACTAAAAAATGGATAGATCCCATATGCACCCCCTTAATTTAGTCAATTTAATTAAGGAGCACTCTAGATTTTTTTCTTTCCCAAGGAAAACCTCGCCAAGAAACCAAAGGGATGCTTCCCCATGTTCATGGATGGAATCCCTATTAAAAATTGTTGGGGTAGACTAGCGTAGCTCACCTCCAAGGATCCCTCCCTCTTCCCCAAAATATCTAAATGGACGTAACCTCAAACATGAACTACAATAGAAACTTGTAACCCAATGGGACTAAGTTAGACTTAAACAAAAAACCTCATGCTCAAATCCCCATTGAAAAACTTTGTTCCACTTTCACCATTGTTGGTGCACCAAAATGACAATTATATCGATACTATTCTATTATTTGAACCTATTCTCCGTATAAAACTAGGAAGGACCAGAATCCTATAAAAAAGGATCATTCACACAATGTTATAAGTCTTATATTGTTCTCACAGGTTTAGATTTGGATGGAATGGATCTAAATTTCACCTTTGGGGAGGATATTGTAGAGGTTATGACATTGTGATCGTCTTCTTCTCATACAAAAGAATTCTCAATTTGTACCTTTATATCCACTTGCTAAATTTAACTATGGAGATTGAAGAGAACCATTAATTACATTGAAGACCTTTCGACTAGAAAAAGAAATGGAAGAAATAACATAAGGAAAATATATTTAAACCATCTCACCACTAAAATGTATGGTAATAGAATCTTCTGACATCCCATGTATATTTTCTCACATTAGTTTATTGTTGTTTACTAGAATGGTTTTTTTTTCTCATTAAACCAATCAACTGTATCTATAAGGGTTTCTACTTATTTTTTCAATTGATATATATGTTTTTTTCTATTTTAGAGTGGGGAAGATGTCTTTTCTCTTACATGCAGGATTCTTGAGTTAGAATTTGTTCTTTTTCTCTTCCATTTCAAGCTTCAGTTATCCTTAAAGGATCATAAGTCACATGTTTTACCTCTTCTCTTCTCTCTTCAAACCCTTAATTTACGTGACTTTCTAACTTAATACACTAGATTAAACCATATTTATTCTTCATTGTCACTAGCCTTCCAATAATGAGTGGATATCTAGTAGTAGATATATACTAAGTGAAAGATCTTGTCAACGCCATGCATCTCATGTTCATCGAGCCATCCATAATAGGTCAACACAATATAGAATCTATAAATCACTTGCTAGCACTAGATTTGGATATTTCCTGTCCCATCTATATATACACTTTGAATGAACACATTTCATACTCCTATACTACATCAATGATAATTTTTCCTTTGAACAACCAATGGATAAATTTATAAGTTATTCAAAAGTAATATGATTCCAAATATATCATATATATCATTTTGGATGACTTTCTTACATCATTGTGTAGTATGAGCAGGCAATTCATTGGTTTTGGGATATATCAGATAGTTGGAAAAATATGACAAGTTAAAATATGAGAATTTCAAAGTAAAATTGTGCATTGGAAAAAACAAAATACTTCTAGATAAATGTTATAATAATAATGATAATAATAATAACAACATGATAAAAGTTTATGGGACATACTCCTTCAAACCTAATTATAATAATAACAACAACTTAATGAAAGGTTAGGGAACATACTCCTTTAACTCATGACGAGTGAATGTTTATAAGTATATGATCATGAATTCATTCTAATCATCATGTTATCAATTATTATTAATCAAAGGTTAATAATATCCATGTTCCAAGAAAATAAGAAAGAAATCATATAGTTCCATTGGAAACCATGGTGATGAAATCACAACCTAAAACCTTGAAGCTCAAAGGATTCATAAAAGATAGAAATTTAATAGTGCTCATGTATTATAATAATACTCATAACTATATATATATATATATAAATTTTGTTAAAAAAACTAAACCACTTGGTGTACCCTTCCAAGGACCTTCTACTTATGATTATTGATGGACAAAAGGTCAAAGGGGTAGGTAGATGTCATAGACTCTCAGTTCAAATTCAAGAAATGGATCTACAAACAAGTTTCTATGCTCTACGACTCTATGAGATGGATATGGTGCTAGGTGGAAAATGGTTGATGCAATTGGAAACTTACAACATCCTTGAAGAACAATTTGTGGTTTTAATTAGCAATAAAATTATAAATTATACGTTGTTGAAGGTTCCACTATCAAGAAAAATAAATTGCAATTAATAAAAAAGTCCTAAGAAGAACATACAAACACACAACAATGAAAAAAAGAAAAATGTGTTACCAAGAAGAATCAAGGTTTTACAATAAACAATCATGTCAAAAGACTTCAATTATGATGCAAACAATACAAAAGTACCTCACCAACGCTTAAACTAAACAAACTTGATGCCACCATGCAAGAGTGTTTAGTTAGAGAGAATCATATTTACCATGAATTGATGACAAAACATCCCTTAAGTGGGTGGAAATGTTATAAACATAATAACAGGTAGAATAATAATAAAATAATTAACTTAATGAAAATTCAAAGGGCACATACTCTTTCACCTCGTGACTAGCCAATGCCTATAAGTATATCATCACAAGGCTCGTTCTAATCATCATCTTATTATTTTTTATCAAATAAAAAATTATTCAATGCATATTATTATATATTCACATATAAATCTTCAATCAATTATAATAAGCATGAACTTATTTTCTACACCAAATATCAAGCCTTTCTTACTCATAAAAAAATTGTTCTCCTAGGGCACTAAATTTCCCTTGGAGAAGCTTCAAGAAAATTGGAAGAGGAGGAAAATAATATTTTCCATGACAAACACATGGAA
The DNA here is from genome assembly GCA_001517045.1 of Pseudotsuga menziesii. Lineage (NCBI taxonomy): Eukaryota > Viridiplantae > Streptophyta > Pinopsida > Pinales > Pinaceae > Pseudotsuga > Pseudotsuga menziesii. The sequence goes on along the minus strand of LPNX010526061.1, from coordinate 260,322 downwards.
TTATATTTTATTGATAAGAGTACCCATATTGTAGGACATGTATCCACAAACTATAGAACCAAAAAGAAAAGTTATCCATATACAACCTAGTAAATAGGCCTTGTCTACATGACTGTAAGAATAAGAATGTGTTAATTTTGGTTAAGAGTAGAATATGGAATAATTTGAATGCTAAGATCCTCTCATTAAGCACACACTTTGAAGGTCTACTAAATAAATTTTGGTAGTTTATGAGGCTGTAAGTTTACTCCAGGTCTTGATGACCTTATTAAAATCTTAGAAGACACATTCATATGTCCGCTTCTTGTATCTAAATTTATAGAAATTCTTAGCTAATAAGTTGACCTTGGAATTATTTTTAGGAAAACCACTTGTATAACCTACTTAATATCATAATGTTTTTATTTAAGAATATTAGTCCACCATCCTACCAATAAACAAGTTTAGATATAAATCAATTCCATTACTCTCCTTACATGATATTTATTATGTGGTTAAAATAAATAGGTAGCATTTATTATTATTATTATGCTAATTAATTTAAAATGGATACATTTT
>LPNX010526061.1:229087-259669 GCA_001517045.1 Pseudotsuga menziesii | reverse complement strand
GGGGGGGGGGGGTAATGAGTCAATTGGGTGTATCCTAAGTACTCATTGGATGGGTATTATCCTTTTTGATATTGTAAGTGATACGTGGAGCTTATAATGAGAATATTGTTGTGATGGTTGTGTGTCTCTATTTACTTGTTTAAGTTTTACCCTAAGTACTATCTTGAAAAAAAAGAAAAATACCTAAAGGTTTTCTCTAAGCATTTCTTTCTAAAAAAATATACAATCATGTGATTAATGTATATGCAACATATCAATAAAATGTATATAATATTACAATATATTTATAATATATAAAATGCATCAAAATTCCACTAAAAGATATTATATATTTTATATCATTATATCTACCATGATAAAATAAATTTTGATGATTAATACACATAAATGTATTAATAATATGTTATCTTTATAATATATATTAAAAATTTACTAAAAGTAAATATATAGAGTGAAAGGCCCATATATAAGAGATTAATAGGTAATATAATTATATAATATCCATCAATATTTTATCAAAAGTCATATATATTTTATGTAGAGAATGATAGCTGATATAAACCATGCATCAAAATCTTTTCAATGAAACCCAATGAACTCTAAATGGGGTATATGTAACATATACACCAAGTTTAGAAATTACAATTAATAAATTTTTAGATATATATATTTTTAATAAATTAAATTAATATATATATATATATATAAAAGTTAAAAAACAAATATTATTTTTGTTTATGTTTTAATGATTTTTTAGCTAAAATTTGTTAAAATTGTTGGAATTGTAGTTTTAGGTTGTTGGAATTGTATAATTGAGATGTTTAAAATTAATTAAGAACCTTGAATCTATTTTTGTAATCAAAATTCCAATTTAGATAATCAAAATCATAATGTCAATAAAAATGGTATTGTCAAATTTTGATAAAAATAGTTGAAAAATACAAATCACAAAAAGTTTAGTTTACCTCCCCCACACACGTGTGTTTGGGGACAATTTTTTTAATATGGAATTTCTTTTTTTTAAATATTATGTTAAATTCATTTTTTAAACAAACAAATTATGCAAGGATTGTATTAACAGTACACGCATTCATGGTCTATTGTATGAGTCATTCCATTAATATTTTTTTTTGCAAGCTAGTACCCATGTATTTTTGAACCAGTGAATTTACGTAAGGAGTGCCTTAATAATACACCAGATAAACACTTTAAATTATTTTTGAGAAATTTCAATATCTATCATCATTTCAAAAATAATATAAATTGTTGTATCTTTGTTAAACATTTAGTGATAACATTTCTATTGTTTTGTATTACACTAAAAAAAAAAATCCATATAGTATTGTTTTGCCAAAGTTTTGAATTAAAAAAAAATATGGAATGGAACCCCTTGGATCATTTGACAAATGTCATTGATAAGGTAATGGGGTGCATGCTTTTTGGATGGAGCCTTTAAATAAAATGTGAGAAGATTGAATCAGATCTTGATGAATCTTTATGATTGAACATAATGTATGTTGGTGCTAACTAGATTGTCATATTATTAATTAAGGCTAGCATGAATCAAGACTCACCTATACATCAACCTGCACACATTACTTCTTCTATTAATTGCATGTGTGTATAATTGAATTTTTCCCCATGACTCACTTGTATGAATCAATCCACAAATAATAATGCAATATTTTCCAATTACAAAGGTTTATGCCATTGATGTGTAGGGGTTAAGCCATGTAATTTTTATCCCTTTTGGGATACATGTGTTGTTGTAAGTTGAAAGGTTTGTAGAAGTTGGTTGTTCTCAAATTGGGAATACCAATTGCTATTGAATTAGCTTTCAAATGTTCAACTATTCTTTCTATGTTGGTATTTGAGACACATCTTGAATATCATCCACATAGTCCTAGATTCTCCAAATTAAAACTCCCTCTAAAAAAATTCAATAGCTCCATTGTTGCCATGTTTTAAGTCCAGAAGTGTCTTTTAATAAGTGTGTTTGTACAAAAGTGTTTATGTCAATTAGACTTCAGTGTTTAGAATAATTGTAGTACATGGAATATGTGGAGAGATTCCTCAACTTGTTTGGAAGGAATTCAAAACTTGTAGCCTCTATTATATATATTTTCAAGATAATGACACTATAAGGAAAACACCATTCTACAGAGGTTTTAAGTGCTCCTTTGCTAAAACCTCCACCATTAGTAATGGATGATTTGGTAGATGTTTTAACGAATTTCAACTATAAATTAAAAAATATGATGTCCATAGGTTATAAAATATGTTTTTATAATTGTGCATTATTCTTAACATGATGCACCACCGTGTTTCACATAAAAACATAAGGATGCATTACACATACACAAGCATGAGTGCACACAATTTAAATGTGTATACATATGTGTTTCATTTATATAAAGCCAAGTGCATGATTATGATTCAGAGGACCGTCTCAATATAAATTCAAACTTGTGGTTGATAATCTATGATATGAGAAAACTTATCTACCTACGCACTGAAAACTTAAAATTTGGTTAATGATAGTCTCAGATGTCTTCTTTCTGAGAGCTTAAATTTTGCACTGTATTTAGAGGTCACATAGAAAAGTTACGTTACTCCTTGAAGATTACAAAATGAGAGTTGAACATACTAGTCTGAGCAATTTCGCCATTAATAATTGAATTGGTTACAAAAATATATCATTAAATCTGTCACATTGAGATATAAAGGGATAACTTCGTCCTTATCTCCTCCAAATAAACACTCTAGGGATTGAGAACAATATAAATGAGAATATACCACTACAAATGACTAAGTACAATTCTAGAATGCAATGTACATGAAGACCAATAATGAGATAGGGGAAGAGGGAGAAGAATTGGAGGACACTTGCATATCTATGAATACCATGGCAGAATAGTGGCCAACAAAAAACCATTCCAAGGATAGAATATTGAACCCTTTCTCAAATGAGAAGTTGTGTACACCAAATCAAGCATTCATAACATGATAATGCAATGCAATAGCATAAGCTCTAAAAATCCACATGGTTGATAGGGATTTAGGAGGTCTTATATTTTACTGAGGGATTTCATTCTCAAAACTATAATTATTGTAATTTCCTTGTGTTTTTATGAATTCTAAAATATAAGCTAAAATAAGAGGATGTGATCCCCTAGAGATAAGATTGGTCAGTTGAGATTGTAAACAAATCTCTTTTGTTGGGGAAAATTTGATGGATATAAAGATCTTAGAGATATTAGGATAATTAGAATGATTTTAGGGTTTTTCAGCAAGTAATGTGGATCTAAAAAAATGATGTTTGTTTCTTAAATTTTATATATATGGTAAGTCTACGAATAGAGGGGGACACAATTCTTGAGGCAGAGGACTCCCATCCATGTATGATCAAGCTATTGATATAAAAGTTATGTTGTTAATGAATATTTAGAGTGTATTAAATTTGGAAATAGTTGTGTGCTTCTATGAGTTAATATGTGCATGATTAATTGGATAAATGATGAGCATCGATACATAAATTTGATAAGTATTTATATCAAATCTTGTGCATAATTCTACTGCAAATATTGTTACTTAGAATTGTCTAAGGATATGGATATATGTTGTGATGAATCACTTGATTTTTTTTTATTAGGAGAGATTGTGATCTGGGACTTTCCAAATCTTGTGTACTTAAACAACTATGAATATTGAAGGCACAAATTTATCTTATTTCTTTGACAACTTGAATTTTTTTTATTGTTGTGAGAACTATTTTGTGTCAATTTCTCTCACTAAGTTTTGGATTCAAATATTGTATTTCAACTTTCACCAGGAATCATCATACCCAATGGCATTAGAAATTGGTGTTTTTCTCTACTTATACCATGTATATTATTGCCCAATGTATTGATGCATTGGTCACATAAAAATCATAACTTCTAATTGCATATTTGAAAGAATGTATTTTCATATTTAAAGTACTTGCTTGCATTACTGAAAAATGATTTTACTGTAGATCTTAATATTTGAATTTTAGATATGGTAGAGATAACCCCTTAAGTCATAAAATCACCAACATTTAAGTAAGAGTGACCTCCACATCATCCCTAGACTAGATTTTTGGGACTCTCAAATATTATCTTCTTTGACACTATTTTGAGGGGTAAATCTGGAAGATAACAAGGATTGTATTCTAAGACCCTACGCTACTTCAAAGACCAAGCCGTGTCTAAGAAAGTTTCAGACAAAGTATTAAATTTTAAAAACTTAAAATTAATTATATGAAGTCTTGTCCCAAACATAGGACGATAGGACCAAAATAATCGAGCAAGCTTGCCACCTTAACCTTCTAGTAACCAACAGGTATTTTTGGTTTGTTGTGTTCAATGAATTTTCATTCACATCGATACATATTAGAGATAATGTTTTCTCCATAGTTGAAGCATACCCACTTCCTTCTTTAAAATCACTCTAATTCACAAACATTGCTACCAAAGGAGCTTAGTTTACTCCAGTGTCATCAATGACACATATGATTATACTAGTTCATGTCAATTTCTATACTTTTGGGTTCACTATGTGAAAACAATCTTATTTGGACACATTGATACATTTCAAAGAAAGACTTTTGTATTTTAAAAAGACAAATTATTTTTTGTAGTTAGCTTTCCCTCACACGAAACCAAAAGAATAGAGTAAGCATTGTCATTTTCTCGATCACTTAGTATCCAACACATCTTCAAGGTCTAGCATGTGCAACAAAATTTTGGGAACATGAAAAAATTATAGAAATACTCTGTTTCTCCTCAACTAAGTGTGTACACGTTCCTCTTGCAACTCAGCCTAGCACCAACACAACTACTAACATAACTCACCATTGTTGCAACACCATTAACAATGTTTATTATAAAACAATATCACATCTATATGTCTATTCTTAATATATGTGACACAACTCATAGTTCTTTAAAAATATATGTGCATTGAATCTACACTCTAACATAAGAGAACCACTACCAATTCTCTAACATAAGAGTACCACTATTGATGCTCTAACATTGAGATGTTTTTTTGTGTGGTTATATAGTGTTGGTGCACCATATATATACCTACCAACTGTTGTGGTGTGTTAGGATATATAGACTGCCAACATGTTAGAAGTTTAATTTTTGTATCTCATCGATGGATTGATAGAGGTGGACTAATATATATAAAAAGCATCGATCTTCTTGAAATTTTTATTTTTGTTCACTACACAATTCTCTTGATATATACCAAGGCACCCGAAAATGGTGTGAATATAGTGAAAAAGAACTGCTTAGTTATTTAATTTTTTTGTGGTTTTGGTGGTAGTGCCTTCAGTTCATCAACAGGCATCGTAGACCTAAAGTTTATGTGGGTTGTATGATGATCTTGATAAATAAAGGTGCACCATTTTTTGTGAGTCTTTATATTTATAGAGGAGTGTATTTTTGTTTTAATGTTTATGGTTTCAAGGCAGTGAGTTGAGTTTACTTGAACACATCATGGACATGTCTTTTTTGTTTACTACGCAGTGCTTTGTAACCATATTAATGCATTGTGATGATGGTGCATTTATATATTTAGATAAAATGGTGTACTTTTTAATTGTAATATAATATTTAGAATTTATTCATGCAATATAGTAGATTATTCTTTTCTAGTGTATATTTTCATGGATACATATGCTCAAATTATGATTTTTTATGATCAAAAAGCTCAAAATTCAAAAGATATCATTTAGGGATGTTTTTGATGAATTTGTATGTTTTATTGTTACTATTTAAGAGTGATTATGGTTGTTCTTGTTCCTAGCTTTTATAAATAGATTTGGGAAATGTAAATAAACAATGTATTGGTATCATTTCTTCCCTCGCATGATATATGCACATGGAATATCTCTTGTTTCAAAAGATGAAATGATGGATTGTTTAAATTATCAATTAAAATTTTGTTGAATAATACGTAATTATTTTGTTGCTAGTCTACATTTTGTGGGATTGTCATAGTTTTAGATGTTTAATTGTCAATGAAAAATATTTGAATAGATGGGTACTTGAATTGATTTCAAGGTGCTAAGGATATGGATTTTAAAAATTAATTTACGAATTTTTTAAATTAACTTTAGTTAACTAAAATTAAAAAGAATACTAGTTTGAAACATATTTTCCTATGTTATGCCATGTATTTACAAATGAATAGAATATTGGTTGAATCAAAGTTGATTTTAAATACATAATTCCATACCAATAAGGAAACATATTTGTTATACCAAAATTTGATACCAATGGCCATTAGTTAAGCAATGGATATCTTCCCATAGTATAAGCACCATGGCAAATTATTGTAAATAAATGATGGCCACTCATCAATTTCATAGGTGATATCAATAGATAAGTTTAATTCAGTGGGACTTCTATATCCATACCATAAAAAAACAAATTCAAACAACTTCTTAATATGGCACTAATATTGTTTGACCAAATCAAAACAAGCTCCTCTTTTTATGGAGATATTTTGACCAAAAAAAAATATGGTATTACAACATACATGTTATGTATGTCGTAATATCATTTGAATAATTTCTAAAAGCTAGCACTTAAAGTGCGGTTCAAGTTTTCTGAGGTAAACAACTTTATTAGCATGGGGGAAATCCTGTCACATTATTGAAATTATGCTAGCCAACATAAAAAAAACATTATGTTAACCCACATAAATAAACCAGCATAGATCCATCTTTAACTTAGATCTAGAAAGCACCGAGAGGGATTCAATTTCTTTAGGTGTAAGTTATTTTTATCTTAAATTTTTACACAATACATGTAATGTGTGTCACACAACCTCATTTAACTACTTCTAAAAAAGTAGCATCTAAAATGGGGTTTAAGTCTTGAAGGAAATAATATAGCTATTAATTAAATTAGAATGTCTATGTTGAGCAATTACCCAAGCCTAGGAGAAAAATAAGGAAATCAAAGACTTTCTAGCTTGCAATATGCAAATGTGATATAAGCCTATCTCAAGTCCTTCATCCTCCCCCCAACCTTCATCCACCTCCATGGCCCTCCCTCTCTCCCCTCCTCCTTCTCTTTCTACCTCCCTCTCCTCCTCCCACTTCCCTTCTCCTCCCTCCTCTTTCTCCTCTTCCCACCTTCTCTCCGCCCCCTCTCCTCCCTCCTTCCCCCCTCTCCCTTCCACCCTCTATCTCCTCCTCCTCCCACCTTCTCCTCCTCCTCCTCCACCAATCGTATCCTTCCTCCCCCTTCTCCTCCTCCTCCTCCACCCACTATCTCCTCCCCCTACCTCCTTTTCCCTCCCTTCTCATCCTCCTCCCTCCTCCTCTACCCACCATCTCCTCCCTCCTTTCCCCTCCCTTCTCATCCTCCTCCATCCTTCAACCTCCTCCATGACCGTCCCTCTTCTCCCTTCTCTTCCTCTTTATCTTCCACCCTCGTACCTCCCCACTTCCCTTCTCCCTCCTTCCCCACTTCATTTCTCCCTCCTCCTCCTCTTTCATTCTCCTTCTCTTCCTTCACCACTTCTCTTCACCCTTGTCCTATTCCCTCCCTCTCTTTCTCCTCGTCCTCATCCTCCTCCTCCCTCATGCCCCTCCTCCTCCTCCCACTTCCCTTCACCCTCCTCCATCACCCTTTCCTCCTCCTCCTCCACCTCCTCCTAGTCCCTCCCACTCCTTCCCTTATTCCCTTCACCCTCCTCCTATTCCCTCCTCCTCCCTCTCCTCCTCCTCCTCTTCATCCATTATCCTCCTTCCCCACTTCCCTTCACCCTACTCATATGCCCTCCTCCTCCTCCCTCTTCCCCTCATCCTCACCCCCTCCCTCTTCCCCTCCTCCTCCTCCTACTGCTCCTCTCTTCTCCCTCCTCCTATGTCGTGTCCTCCTCCTCCTCCATTCTCCTATTCTTCCTCCTCCTCCATCTCCTTTTTCTCCCCCTTCTCCACTTACCTTCACCCTCCACCTCCTCCTCCTCTCCTCCCTTTCCTCCACCCTCCTCCTTCCCCACTTCCCTTCTCCCTCCTCTTATCCACTCCATTGCATCCCTCTCCTCCTACTCCTCCCTCTGCTCCTTCTCCTCCTTCTACTCCTTCTCCTCCTTCCCCACTTCTCTTCTCCCTCCCTCCTCCTCCTTATCCTCCTCTAAATTTCCCACTTCCCTTCAGCATCCTCATATTCCCTCCCTCTCCTCATCCTCCCCACTTCCTTTCACCCTCCTCCTCCTTCCCCACTTCTCTTCAATCTCCTCCTCATCTACTCCCTCTCCTCCTCCTCCTCCTCTACTCCCTCTCCTCCTCCTCCTTCCTTTCTTCCCTCCTCCTCCTCCTTCCCCACTTCCCCCTACCCTCCTCCTCCTCTCCTCCCTCCCCCCCCCCCCCCCCCCCTCCCTCCCCCCCCCCCCCCCCCCCCTCCCCCCCCCCTCCTCCTCCTCCTCCTCCTTCGTCCTCCCTCCTCTTCCTTCCCCACTTTCCTTAACCCTCCTCCTCCTCCTCCTCCTCCCTCTCCTCCACCCACTGTCTTCTCCCTCTGCCCTCCTTGTCCTCCTCCCTCCCTTCTCATCCTTCTCCCTCCTTCATCCTCCTCCATGACCCACCCTCTCCTCCCTCCTCTTCCTCCCTCCTCTTCCTCCCTCCTCCCTTCTTACCCCAACCACCTCTCCTTCCCCCCTCTTCCTCACATGCTCGATTCTCCTCCACCCCTCTCTTTCCCCACTTCCCTTCTCCCTCCTCATATGCCCTCCCTCTCCTCCTCCTCCTCCCTCCTTCCCCACTTCCCTCCTCCCTCCTCTTATGCCCTATCCTCCTCCTCCTCCATCTCCTCCCCCTACCCCTTCCCCAATTCCCTTCATGCTCGTCCTCCTCTTCTCTTCCTTTCCTCCACCCTCCTCCTTCCCCACATCGCTTCTCCCTCCTCTTATGCCCTCCCTTTCATCCCTCTCCTCCTAGTCCTCCCTCTCCTCCTCCTCCTAGTCCTTCCTCTCCTCCACCCTCCTCCTTCCCCATTTCTCTTCTCCCTCCTTCCCCACTTCTTTTCTCCCTCCTCCTCCTCCTCCTTGTCCCTCCTCCTATGCCCTCTCCTCCTCCTCTCGTCTCCTCCTTATACTCCTCCTCCTCATTTCCTACTTCCATTCACCCTCCTCATAATCCCTCCCTCTCCTCCTCCTCCCCATTCCCCACTTCCCTTCAGCCTCCTCCTCCTCCTCCTTCCCCACTTCTCTTCGCCCTCCTTCCCCTCTCCTCCTCTCCTTCTCCACCTCGTCCTCCTCCTCCATCCTCCATCCTCCTTCCCCACTTTACTTCACCCTCCTCCTCCTCCTCTTCCCTCCCTTTTCATCCTTCATCCTCCCCCATGACCCCCCCTCTTCATCCCTCCTCTCACCTCTCCTCCTCCCTCCTCCCCCTTCCCCCACCTCCTCTCCCTCAATCATCCCACCTCTCCTACTCCTCCCTACATTCCTTGCCTCCTACTTTTCCTCCTCTCCCATCCTACTATTCCTACTACTCTTCCCCCTCCTATTCCTACTATGCTTTCCCCTCCCCCTCCTACTATTCATATTCCTCCTCTTCCTCTCCTCCCTCTCCATCTCCTCCTCCTCCTCCTCCTCCTCCTCCTCCACCCATCGCCTCCTCCCTTCTCCTCCTCTTCCCTCCCTTCTCATCCTTCTCCCTCCTTCAACCTCCTCCATGACCCTCCCTCTCCTCCCTCCACCCATCTCTCCTCCTCCCTACTCCCCCCTCCCCCATCTCCTCTTCCTGTGCCCTCCCACCTCTACCCCTCCTCCCTTCAACTACCTCCCCGCATTCCTTACCTCCTACTCCTACTTTTCATCCTACCCCGTCCTCCTATTCCTACTACTCTTCCCCTTCCTATTCGTATTATGCTTCCCCCTCCTCCTATTCATACTACTCTTCCCCCTCCTATTCCTACTCCTCCTCCCCCTCCTCCTATTCATATTCATATTCTTCCTCCTCCTACACCTCCCCTCCCCCTTCTCCTTCACCTCTTCCTCCTACACCTCCCCCTCCCCTTCCCGCTTCACCTCCTATTCTTATTCTTCACATACATGACATAATATGACAAAAAAAAGAACATCATATTTTAACAAGATCTAAAAATAGTAATCATTAATATTTTGTTATATCTATAGATATTTGAGTAGTAGTATTAATGTGTTTTTTTAGTTAGTAACGCATTAGGAGAGAATTTTTTATGATCAGCCATTTACAATTTTAAACCTACAAACAAAATTATTATGATGCACTAATTAAATATTATTAATACTTTACTTCAATGAATAAAAGTTAAAAAAACATAAAAAATTAACACAACTACAATTTGTTAAATAATAGTCACAAAAAAATATTTACATTTAAAAAATATATATCTCTAATATTTATATATTTAAACATTATTAATAAAACATATAAATATATTACCAAAATATGCAATAAAACAATTAGAATGCTTAAGATGTATGATAGATTAAGTTATGATTCTAAACTCAAATTAGTGTGTTCTTTAAAATAACTCATACCCAAAAACAATTAAAACTTTTGACATACTTTACAAACCAGTAAAAAATATACAATTTTATTTTGACATACTTTACAAAGAATTGAAAAATATACAAACTTTTGGCCTGCACTCTTTTGACATACTTTACAAACAATTAAAAAATATACACAACACATTTTAGAAGTAGTAAAAATATTAAAAATATATACAAAATGTGTTAGTGTAAAATTACTGTGTTAATACAAAATGTGTTAACCTAATTATGTGACATCCTTGTGTATAAAATTCTATATCACAATTCATGATCACTTGAATTCAACCGAAAAGTGAACAAACTATTATTTTTGCATGTTTCATAATGTTGTGTAATGTTTTGGTTGTCTTTATGTGTCACCAAAAAAAAAATTTATAAAAGTAATAACAACAACCAAATCATATTAGAGACGGCTTAAATGACAACAAAAATAGAGATATTTGTACCTAGCACAACATAGATGTGTTCAAACATTGACAAAATATCCAACACTCTCAATTCCTAGCATACACCTGCACTTTCACTTTCAGCAATCACATAACATTAAAATTTCCTGCACCAATTAACAAAACATCTTGCAACTTCTCCTAAAAAGCAAGTTTTCTTGCCATTTTATATTAATATGTATAAATGCCTGCAATTCAATTCAAATGTTTTTTATGAAAAGATTTAGAGTCTGAGGTGATAGATTGTGGATGACCCTTTAAGTTTTCTTTGACCAGAGCAGAGCGTAGATTACTTTTTTTAGTTCAAATTTCAAAGTATGAAAATGTACACACTTGCATTCAAATCTCAAGAATACAAGGTTTTCAAAACACTTCAAAACAAAATAAAAACACTAACATCTAAATGCTTATGTTTCAGGTCTAAGGATGTATACAATATCCCACATATTTTTGCCACAGCATGGATAGCGTTCACCCAACAATCAAAATTGAACAAGTTACATATAATATACAACCTACTCCATCATAGAAAAATGCCAAGTTACATATAATAAACAACCTACTCCATCGTAGAAAAATGTGAGGCTAATAGGTCTTGACAATGGGCATAGAGAATGCAAATTTCAAGAATGCAAGGTTTTCAAAACACTTCAAATAAAAATGAAAATACTAACCTCTCAAAACACTTCGAATAAAAATGGATGCAGAATCAATGTAAACCCACAATTATGTGCAATGATTGTAACTGATCAATGTAAACCCACCTGCACATTAAGAATTTAGACCATCAATATCTTTAAAAAAAAAATCCATTCTAATTTTTAGCTGATGCTTTCCTACAGTAGGAGTTGAAGGCAACCTTGAATTGAATCGAAAACAACATTTACATCTCCTCTCCTCTCGTATGGTAGAGTAAAGCAGAGTAGAGCAATCAAATATCCTCTCATGTGGCAGACCAGAGCAGTCAAATATGCATTGCTGCTGCTGAATATGGGGCATCCAATCCATCTAGAAAGCACGAAATGAAACGAAAGAAAACCATCAATATCTAATATCACAAGATGGACAGTAACTTCAAAACCTGGAAATTCACAAGGTGGACAGTAACTTCAAAAAAGTTGGCAATGGCAATAATCTATGAGATGGGCGGATGAAAACTGGTCGGCCTCCAATTCAAATCTTGTATTTCCAGATACGCTTTCAGTATTTTATACCGAGTCAAATTGGTAAGTGTTTCTAAACTTCGCTATAAGTTCTAAATTTTGCTGATATCAGCTTTTCAACTTTGGGAATTCTATTACATCCCATGCTCGGCTGCGACAAAAACTGTGTATACAATAGCCACCATTACCAACTAGAATTAGAAAACCGTAATGAGAAACGATCGAAATGCACATGCATCTCCAATCCGCAGTTTGTGGTGCTGCTTACATTTTCACATTGGAAAATGGTTCAGCTGGAACTAGGCATTCTAAATGCACGTAGCAGGATTCATATAATGCTTGACAATTTATTTAAAAAAGACGTCAAATTCTGAAATGGTAGAAAGGTTTAGGGTTACGAAAGCTAATAGGGGATAGCGCCAAATTTCATATTATTGACGCCATCGACCATAATCTGATCTCATAAGCTACAGGAAGCTTCCATGTTTTGACATTCCACTGCCCAGTAGCATGTTCGACTGGAAGATTTAGTAGATTTGACCCGCTGCCTGTACTGAAGGGAGAAATATGTCAAAGGACTCTGGAGATCTCACATGAATCTACAAACAGAACAAGTTGGGCAATCTTCTAAAATGATGAATAGAACATTGAATATTTGTAAATTTTACCATAATTATTTCAACTGTTAGAAATAGGGGAAAATCGAGCAAGTGAGGAGATACATGTTTTCAAGAATTTATACCATCAATATCTTAAAAGGAAAAAAGAAAGTGATAGTTCAGGGTTAAGGGAAAACGTGAGGAACTTCGATGAGATGAAGGGTTAATGGGACGTTATACAGATGTAGGAGGAGATTTCAAATACAATATTTGTACGAGTGAATGACATGGGTTTGGGAAATGGTATAAAGGTTTAGGGTTACAAAAGCTCCGAGGGGTTATCGCCAAATTTCATATTATTGTCGCCATCGACCATAATCCAATCTCATAAACAACAGACAGCTTCCATATTTCGACATTTCACTGCCCAGTAGCATGTTCCACTGGCAGATTTGAGCCTTTTCCTGTAAACTTCAACGCTGACTATAATGAAGGGAGAAATATGTAAAAGGACTATGGAGATCTCACATGAATCTGCAAACAGAACAAGTTGGGCAATCTTTTGAAATGATGAACAGAACATTGAATATTCGTAAATTTTACCATAATTATTTCAACTCTCAGAAATAAGGGCAAATCGAGCGAGTGAGGACATACATGTTTTGAATAATTTAGACCATCAATATCTTAAAAAAGAAAAAAGAATGCATTCTAATTATTAACTGATGTTTTCCTACCGTAGATGTTGAAGGAAATCTTGAATTGAATTGAAAACAGCATTTACATTCCTCTCCTCTCATATGGCAAAGTAGAGCAGAGCAGAGAAATCAAATCAGAGCAGTCAAAGATGCATTGCACGAAACGAAATGAAAGAAGTCCGTGAAAGATGCAGATCCATCTAGAAAGCACGAAACCAAATGAAAGAACTCCGTGAAAATGAAAAGACGTACCATCAAAATTTCCATGGGCATGGAAAGAGGAGAGAAAATTGCAGAACCGGAGAAGTTGCAGATGCCATAAAAACACAACAATACAATGGAGAAGTTGCAAATGCCAAAGATACAGAGATCACCCTGCCATCGAATGGATTGCCCGCCTGGTCGTTTTAAAATAAGATTAGATTGCCCGCCTTCCATCGCTGGTTCTCTCGAGTCCCAATTCAATCCGAAGTGTAAAAGGCTTAAAAAGAAACAACAGGGTTCTCTCCACTCTCAATTCAATCAGAAGTATATAGAAAATAAAAAGTAGAAACAAATTTATCAAATAAAAAAGGAAAAGAAAAAAATAAAATCAAGCAACGGCTACCAAGAAAAAATGGAAGCAAATTTGAAAATAAAATAAAGCAACGGTTACCCAAAGAAAAATGGAAACAAATTTATCAAAAATATATATTATATATTTGTCAAAATACATGTGTCAAATTGTGTTTTTTTGAGGGGCAGAGGGAGAGGCTTTTTCCCAGCGTAGAATATTTGCAAACATTGTGAACTTTTTATAATTGTGCTTTTTATATCAAATAAAAAATGGAAACAAATTTATCAAATAAAAAAGACAAAAAATAAAGAAAAAGAAAAAAATAAAGCAACCACAAGAAAAAATGGAAACACATTTATCAAAAATATATATTATATAGTTGTCAAAATACATGTGTCAAATTATGCTTTTTCAAGGTGTAGAGGGGAAGTCTTTTTCCAAGCAAACATTGTGAACTTTTTATAATTTATTTATTGAAATCTATATTATATATTTTGTTATAATTTATTGAAATTTAAATATATATATTTTTTAATTATAGTGTGCTAAATTGTGTTTAGTCAATTTAACCAATTTATAAATATAATAATGTTGTTTATTATTCAAAAGAGGAAGATATAAAAGTAATTACTATGTTTATAAAAACCATGATTGGGGAAAATGTGTTGCATTGTTTCTATTAGATAAATTAAAGATAAATAATTGGTTAACGTTGTAATTTTGTTCATTTAGGTTTAGTTTTGTCCACATATTTTGCATGTGTGTAATTATTATTATACATCATTTCTGTTAATACTAGTTACATTTCTACTACCCATATTTGCAAATATGGTTTGTTATTGGCATCTGTAAATGTGGTTTTTATTGTCATTAGCCATTATGGATTATTTATTGGCATTATCTATGTGTGAATCTCATCACCCTAGCTTATCTTCGTAATTAATTCCATGTCAAATGCCCATGTGCATGAATTTATCTTTAAATACATCCACATCACATCCCTATGAGCATAAATTCATCATAGCAATATTTTGCAAAATATAGATCAACCTACGAAAACAATTTAATACCCAAAATATCTATTCGTCATAAAGTAAGATCATTGAATTCCTTTTATATCTAAGATAGTAATATAAGTTCATTCACATTGTTGGTGGTCAAGAATTAGTTGGATGGGGACTAGCTAGTGTATAGATGATTAGGTCAAATATACTTATATTGGTTTGGAGCCCTTTTTTTCAATTCATGAAGTTTAGATATGAAAAAGTATGTTATCATCTGTCCTATTTCTTACCAACTATAAAATTTCTTGTTAATGAACGAAGTTTGGTCTAGTTCTTTATTGCTCAAACTCGAGAAGACTACTAGGTTATTCACAATAGTGATTGCCTAGTTACAATAAATTATTAATATTTTGGAAAACCTATGAACTACACAATTTTGAACATTTATGACCGTTAACACAACATTGTAGCAATTGTTTCCAATGTGCTTCTATCTTGGAAGTTGAGGTGGGCATTCTTTTGGGTCACTTTAATTGAAATATTAATAATGTTAATAATCATTGGCTTGCATTTGAGGAGAAGGAGAGTAATGTTGGGGGTTAATGTGGAAGAAAATAAAGAAGAAAAGGAGGACAAGAATTCTTTTAAATAATCATAAAAAGTATGGGAAACATGAAAATGAAGATGAAAATCAATAATTCACAATTTGTATCCCATATTACCAAAAAATAGTTTTTCTATAGGAAAAATGAACATGGAAATCGATAATTTGCAAGGAAATACATGTGGAACACCGCATCACAAATGCCATAATTAACCAATGATTAATGACTATCCAAAATGAACGTGAGATGTTGAAATCAATGGTCTTTACACTACCTACCCACCAACACGTGCATGCGCATGCATTTGTAAAGATATGTGGCAAGCATTTTCTAGACATTATCATTATATAATGGTGTATTTGAATGTTCCTTCACATAAATACCCTAAGTATCTATCGTGTAGTCTCAACCTCCTCCACTTAAGAATGTGGGGATTTTCATATTAGATTGTTTCAACTCTGCATCGTCTCCTGAAAAGTGTTCATCCAAGCAAATTAACTCAACTTCTTATTCCTTCCATGTATGTGTGTGGCCCCATTGTTTATGGGTGTGGTCCATGGTGGCGTCAGTTAGTGAAACCATGCCATAGCACGTTCATTCGTGGCATATGAAACAATACCCCTAATTTCAATAAATATTGGAAAATACCTCCCAAAGTTGTTTTTTTTAACCCCCTCCCAATATGCCTTCTCAAATTAAAAAAACCCCTATTTTCACTATATATTGTATGTATCCATTTTTTCATTTACATTTTTTATACCCCTTTATATATCTACCTAGTATATTGACATGATACCCCTCTTATGAACCCACATGAATTCTACAATGCACCTTGCTTCTTTCGATGTACATTGTGGATGCACATTACTTCTCCCACAATGAAATTACTCAACCACATATCATTATGATTTGTGGCAGATAATGGTATAATGAAGAGATGGTGTTATGATTTAATTCACGAGCTTGACCTCCACATGTGTCTCCGCCTGCTGGCTTCTCTCCTCTACCCACACGTCTCTGCCTTCTAGTTGCTCCTCTACCTGTGTGTCTCTACCTACCGAATGCTCCTTAGCATTTTCTCTCCACCGTGATCTCTACTCTCTTCTTGGTATCTTCATAGGTTTATCATCATGGTTTTACCTCTATGTGATTTCTTACGGGTTTACCATCATGATTTGTATATGTTTTTTTATCTCAGTGTGATTTCTTATGGGTTTTACCTCTGTGTGTTGGGTTTCTTTCCCTGAGTGACCATGAGGTTACCCTTCAAATGTGGATTGTGGATTTCTCAACATGACTGTTAGAGAGTATGATTGTGCTTAGTATGACTAAGTGTATCTTGTTCTAAGTGATTGTGTGTCCTTAGCATGACTGAATTACTTAAGCATGTTCTTTTGATTGAAACATCTCTTTCTGTTGACTAAGAGTCTAAGACATGTTTCTGTCTGCATTAACCCTCTCTCTCAAGGTACGTATATGGTTTACCCTATTTGACTTGTCCCTTCGGTGACAAGATCAAACTCAGAAATATGTTTGGGCTGATGCACAATCATGGCCTCCTTTAAAGACGCTTTAGATGCCACATAATACTGGAATAAATGAAAAAATATGACTTTAGGTGACAATTAGGGGTACTTACCTAACTTATTTGAAGATGAAGTAAAAAGAGAAAAGATAGGAAATTGAATCAGATTTCATAATATATAGCATTTATGCAAAGAAAATGTGTGTAAATGATTATAAAATTAGTTTCCGTGAAAGTGCATTTTCAAATTTTCAGCACATCTTAACATATATGTCCGTGCGGGTGCAGCAGTATCTGAGGTAAATGATGTCAATTTGGGATCAAATCTTGCAGGCATATAAAGGACATATGGGCCTATTGCAACACTATTTATTCAGAATTTTTCATGAAGTATTTTTTTCATTATTAATTATTGAAGTCACAAAATCTTGAAATTAAAACCTTATGTGTGGGTGCAACACTTTAGGGGAAAAAATTAATGAAATCCTTTATTTCTAAATATAAGATCATAGAGCTTGATCTCGTCTAGTGCACCATATAGTTTTATTGGAAAATGGTGATGGAAATCAAAAGTTATATAACAAACAATCAATGTATATATTTTCAAAAACTAAAGTGTGTCATTTAGAAAAATATTTATAAATAAATAAATAAAACATAGTTTTGAAGGAAAAAATTACATATTCAAAATCGTAAGATCGTACTCTACAATATCCTAGATTTTCATAAAAAAATATTGTGTATGTCATTGCAAAACATGCCATCTAAACTGAGCATATTGATAGAGTTCTAAAAGACAAGCAATAGCCCTGGTTTATTTGTCCTAGCCAATAGGTTTGGTAGTCCGAACCTATTTCCAAACCTAATGCCAAACCTTTTTCCTGCCAATTATTTTAATTTTAAAATAATGCATATGCATTATAGTTTATTCATATCGCATATGCAATATGCTAAAGCTATAACACATATGTATTTTGTCTTAACTAATTTGGTTTTTTCCTAACGCATCACTGTTCATCACCCTCATCCTCATCATCATCATCACCATAATCACCCTCATCCCCATCCTCATCATCATAGTCATCCTCCTCCTCCTCCTCCTCATCATCATTGTTCATCATCATCCTCAATGTCCTCATCGTCATCATCATCACCATCCTCATCCTCGTCGTCATCATCATCATCATCATCCTCATCATCATCATCCTCCTCCTCCTCCTCATCATCACCCTCATCCTCATCATCATCATCATGGTCATCATGGTCATCATCATCACCCTCATCCTCATCATCATCATCATAGTCATCATCCTCCTCCTCATCAACACCATTGTTCATCATCATCTTCATCATGACCCTCATCATCATCCTCATCCTCCTCATCATCATCATCACCCTCATCCTCCTCCTCCTCATCATCACCCTCATCCTCATCATCATCATCATCATCATCATCAACATCGTCAACATCATCATAATCATCATCATCCTCATCCTCATCATCGTCATCATCACCCTCATCCTCCACCTCCTCATCATCACCCTCATCCTCATCATCATAATCATCATCATCCTCATCCTCATCATCCTCATCATCATTATCACCCTCATCCTCCTCATCATCATCATAGTCATCATCCTCCTCATCATCACCATCATTGTTCATCATCATCTTCATCATCACCCTCATCCTCATCGTCATCATCACCCTCATCCTCATCATCATCATCATGCTCATCATCATCATCATCATCCTCATCCTCATAATCATCATCATCATCATCACCCTCATCCTCCTCATCATCATCATAGTCATCATCCTCCTCATCATCACCATCATTGTTCATCAACATCTTCATCGTCACCCTCATCCTCATCAGCATCATCATCACCCTCATCCTCATCCTCATCATCATAATCAACATCATCATCATCATCATCACCCTCATCATTGTCATCATCGTCATCATCATCATTACCTTCATCCTCATCGTCATCATCATCATCATCATCCCCATCCTCATCAGCATCATCATCATCATGACCCTCATCCTCATCAACTTCATCATGGTCATCATCATCATCAGCCTCATCCTCATCAGCTTCATTGTCACCCTCATCCTCATCATTATCATCACCCTCATCCTCATCATCATCATCATCATCATCATCACCCTCATCCTCCTCCTCCTCCTCATCATCATCATCCTCATCCTTATTGTTCATCACCCTCATCCTCACCATCATCATCATCTTCATCAACACCCTCATCCTCGTCATCATCACCATCCTCATCAACATCATCATCATCATCATAATCCTCATCCTCATCCTCATCATCATCATCACCCTCATCCTCATCATCATCATCATGGTCATCATTATCATCATCATCATCATCATCAACCTCACCCTCATCCTCATCCTCCTCCTCCTCCTCATCATCATCCTCATCATCATTGTTTATCACCCTCATCCTCACCATCATCATCATCTTCATCGACACCCTCATCCTCATCATCATCACAATCCTCATCATCATCATCATGATCATCATCATAATCCTCATCCTCATCATCATCATCATCATCACCTTCATCCTCATCATCATCATCATGGTCATCATCATCATCATCACCCTCATCCTCATCACCATCATCATAGTCATCATCCTCCTCATCATCACCATCATTTTTCATCATCATCTTCATCATCACCATCATCCTCATCATCATCACCATCCTCATCCTCATCATCATCATCATCATCATCACCCTCATCCTCATCATCATCATCATAGTCATCATCCTCCTCATCATCACCATCATTGTTCATCCTCATATTCATTGTCACCCTCATCCTCATCATCATGATCACCCTCATCCTCATCCTCATCATCATCATGGTCATCATCATCATCACCTTCATCCTCATCATCATCC
The DNA here is from genome assembly GCA_001517045.1 of Pseudotsuga menziesii. NCBI lineage: Eukaryota > Viridiplantae > Streptophyta > Pinopsida > Pinales > Pinaceae > Pseudotsuga > Pseudotsuga menziesii. The sequence continues at coordinate 239,547 of LPNX010526061.1, read as the reverse complement.
TCATCCTCACCATCATTGTTCATCACCCTCCTCCTCATCATCATCATAATCCTCATCCTCATAATCATCATTATCATCACCCTCATCCTCATCATCATCATCATAGTCATCATCCTCCTCATCATCAGCATCATTGTTCATCATCGTCTTCATAAGCATAGATAAATGTAAATTGCATATATTAATTGAGCACTAAATCGCATATGTGATATATCGCATATGCGTTTTGGAGAACATGTAAAAACCTGCCCATTCATTAAAAAGATGGAAATCAATTTCACATATGCGATATATCGGAGGTGCGTTATATTGCGTATGCGATATGTGTTTTATAGAAAATGTTGGGTGGCATCATGTGGGCCAGGCTTACTATATCAAAAGACATAATTCCTTTGAACCTGCGCATAGAGATCTGTTCAACATGCAATTTTTTATCATTACTTACATAATTCCATAGTTTTGTATAGGTTTGGGTGGATTTCAATGGGGAATGTACGTAATAGAGGACGAAAGGCAGCAAGGAAGGTGCTTACACCAGAAGAAGCGTAAATAAAAAACAAAAAAAGAGGGAAGATTCAAGAAATCGTCGCCATTCATTACATGAGCAAATAGTTCCCATTCCCCCTCAACAGATACTTGACGTAGAGGCTGAGGAACATAATGCAACATTAAAGGAAGCTGGTTATACGGAAGTTGATATTATTGATCCATTAGTAAACAGAAAATCTTGTGAAGAGTTCAATAGTTATGTTACTCCTGATGCAAATTTGACTCAGCAACAACCATGTTTGGTGGTTCAATCTCCTAATCAAAGTTGTGAGCCTGTAGTGGATGTAAACATCACTCCAACATTTCAAACGGAAACAAATTTTGCATCAAAATGAAAGAGAACTCCTAAATGAATACAAGTGGACGAGAGTGGATTGACTTCGATAGAAGGTAAGGTGGCTAAACGCACTATCCTTCGTCATTCTTCTCAAGTAATGAGACAATATTTTGATAACAAATCCGAATCCGGTAAATGCCAATCGTTTTTAGCTTTGCTTAAATCTAGAAATATGGCAACTATTAGAAGAAATTTAGGCATAACAACAATGAAGAATATTGAATCAAGTAATCACATTGTTAAATCTCTTGCTGCTGCATTCACATCGATTGGTAAAAAAACTCGCTCACAAGACTGTAATGTGGATCATCGTGTATTGGCTAAATCAATTGTATGTAGATCCACAAGACAACATCGTTTACTTAAATGCACATCACAAATTGTGCCTTTACATCCAAAGACACTTAAAAAATATTCAGTAAGAAGAGACAACCTTGATGTAGAGGGATAAATGGAAACATTATGGGAATTTAGCGGTAGGTTGCCCCGCAAAGACATGAAGTTAGTCGAAGTAGTGAAGGGCCTAGTGCAAACGTTTTGGCATGATAACACTAGGCCTTCTTCTAACACGAAGAATGTGTTAAAACATTGTAGGGGTTCTAGAAACACTGAACCTCATGTTAAACATTATCTTGACATGACACAAACTCAATTGTTCGAGATGTTTAAAGTTTCCCATGTAGAGCTAAGGCTCGGGCAAAGATCTTTTGAAAATGAAAGCCTTGGTATGTTAGAATCAATATCATCCAAAAAAATTGTTGCTTTAGATACCACATAGAGTTTGACCTATATTACCATACATTTGCACATATACGTCGTGTTTTGCATCCTAACCATGTGCAGGAATGCTCAAGTATAGTACCGCCAATGTCATCCAGAGATTTCATCCATAGAATAATGTGTCTGAGGCAAGATGGGTAGACACATTACTTAATACAATGTGTAGACGGTTCTTGCAACAATTGTGGTAGGCTATCATTATGGTCTGATTGCATCCATGAAAGTGAAGATCAAGCATTCAGGAATGCAAATGTCGAGAAGCAGAACTATCAGTATGAGACATATCAGCTAAATGATGGGAAAGAAAGCAGGAAGATTAAATTGGTGACTTCACAGGTAAATTGTTGAATATTGACAAATTAATATTCATGTACCAGGTGCGAGTATGTGATTTTATTTCATATTTTCATGGAAAGATCCAATAGTACATTCAAAATGTTGATATGGCATGGTGGCAAGATGAGCAATTCAGAATATGCCGGGACACCTTCCCTCTCGGAACAATACTATCACTGGTTGAATTTGCGGAAAATCACACCCTACAACCAAAAAATGAAATTCAAAGTCAATACTATCACTCAGAGCAGGTGAGCATAATGGTGCATATCACGTATCGACATGAACAAGATAGCAATGAAAAGAAACGTGTGATACTGAAAGAAAGTCACTTCTACATAAGTGACGACCAGACCCATGACATCCATTATGTGCAACATTGCTTTAAATTATTCTATGATCATGTGATTGCTATGGATATACCATTTTATCGTCATTTCATTTGGTCAGATGGTTGTGCTAGACAGTTCAAGATGCACATGTATTTGAATGGTTGTGTTTGTTGCACATAAAATACAAGGTGCCACATGTATGGAACTACTTTGAAACTGGTCATGGAAAAGGAGAGCATGATGGTGCTAGTGCATGCATTAAAACTGCCCTTCAAAGGGAAGAGATGAAGCTTACAGGTGCTCGCCTTCGAGACGCTGCATCTATAGTTCAATTGTGTGCATCTGTCATGGGAGAACAAGCAACAAGGAAACATTTAGTGTGAAGAATATTCTAGGAGGTGACAAATGTGGACCGATCACAAACACATTGGGTGAACAAAGTGCATGGAACTCGACAGTTTCATTCAAGTAGAAGCTTAGACAACTCGGCCCTACAAATTTGGACAAGATTGAAGGCTTGCTTTTCTAGTTCTTGTAGCATCGGTGAATGGGATGATTGTGAGCATATGGATACCGTTGATACATGGGATCGAGTGACACTTGCCACCAATTTCAATGAGGTTAATGAAATAGACCATTTGGAATATGATCAAACACATATTTCTACAGACTATGATCACATATCGGATCTCATACAAGCAGGTTCATGAGTAGTACCTAAATAAGAAAATGCATTTATGTATTGTTTACTCGACCTATGTAGAATTTAATTTATGTAGAAATTAGAAATGCAAGACCTTATTTACAAAATATATTGTTAACTCCACCTATTTCCTTTCACAGGTCAGATATATGCAGTGGTTGCCCCAAAAAATAATGAATGGTGTTCTGACTATTGGTTGGCATGTTGCTTAGAGGGAAAACAAACCCTTCTAGAACCTGTTACATATGATGAAAATATTTAATTCCCAACTAGCTCGATGGTTATAAAATGGGAGTACTTGACACTTGTAGCACAACAGAAAAGGAAGGGGTGGTATGTATATCAGGATTATAGACTAGGAGCTATTCTATACCACTTCGCCAACCTAGTAGTTGGTATAAACATCAAGCTGCGCACACTTGGTCACAAAAATAGGTCACATGTATGATACTTGCTACCTCATATAGAGCACGAAAGATTGATGGACACCATCGGCACCAGAGATGATCCGGATGGCCTACTTGTATGAGTGCATTGTCAGGTGCATTATTTAACCTTTAAAGTGAATTCCAAAGCACAATTTCAATTATTTAGCCTTACATTATTCCCAATGTAATAAACCTATGATTGACAGATACCATTCACATACATAATATTATTCAGAGGATACTAGACACTATAAACACAATCGTACAACCTCGGGTGAGTTATCTATAAATCATCTTTCCACATTTTCATTGGGTTCTCTTTTCTTTCTTATGATGTCACTAATGTCTATCCTTTCGTGTTCCTAGGATACAAACACCATCTATGGCACATTGGAGGTGCCAAGAATAGTGTCTTTAGATACCACCAAATAGAGTTCGGAAAATAACAAGCTCTCTAGTTGTTGAAATTTACATTTCTTGATGTTTTTAGTTTAATATACATTTAATTACATTGCCATGTACAAATTGGAAACCAACTAGGATTTCATACTTGCATGCACCAACTAGGCTTTCATGAACACCAATTTGCATGCACCAACTAGGGTTGACAAGGTATGAGATGGAACTAGGGTTTAGTGAGCAATTTTCAAGTTAAGAGATGGAACTAGAAACACATGATCACCAATACTTGCGTGCACCAACTATGCTTTCATGAACACCAATTTGCATGCACCAACTAAGGTTGAAAAGGTATGATATGGAACTAGGGTTTAGTGAGCAATTTACAAGTTAAGAGAGGGAACTAGAAACAGATGATCACCAATACTTGCATGCACCAATTAGGATTTCATGAACACCAATTTGTATGCTCCAACTAGGGTTTACAAGGTATGAGATGGAACTAGGGTTTAGTGCGCAATCATGCAAGTTAGGAGAGGGAACTAGAAACACATGATCACCAATACTTGAATGCACCAACTAGGCTTTCATGAACACCAATTTGCATGCTCCAACTAGGATTTACAAGGTATGAGATGGAACTAGGGTTCATTGAGCAATCGTGCAAGTTTAGTTATGACCTAATGATCCAGTTTAATACTCTAGGCCACTGGTATTAGAGACCCCTCTGCAAATCTTCCATGTAAGTCTTGTTGTTACATAATCCACGTATTCAAGTATTGTGTTATTCAATATCCAGCTTCTTATGATGCAGGTACCGTCTAAGTAGTGGTAACATTGCAATCAGTTTCTTCTAGCAGAGGTAGGAATTCACGTTGCTTCTTAATCATTATTTTCACCAGCGATAACCATGGATTTTTCTTAAATCACACATAGCCATACCTACATGAAAGTATTATTAAAGTTTGCAACTGGGACTCATATATATGTAGCTTCACAATCGAATTATCTCATTTCTTTTTCTATAAATATTACATGCATGTTATTATACATGGGTTGGTAATATTATTATTCATGTTTATTTTTCCATATAGATCATATAATTTTCCTATCAATATTGAGTTATTTGGCATAGGTTAAAAAATTGTGAATAAATAAAATTTGTGGTAATTGTTATGGTCACTTTATTCAATTATAATTATTAAGTTATAAAACTTGTTTGGAAGACACTGTAATTCTATTAACATTTCAGAGTTTCATGGATGTTAATATTTTTAACCAACTTTTCTATATTGACTAAAAGGAATTGCAAAAGATCATAGTATTTTATCTGCTGTTATCTTTTGGGGTATATGGAAAGTAAGAAATTAGGCCCGTGGTGGAGCTGCCTTATCTCATGTTCTTATAAGATGTATATTTGGTTTCTTTCCAAGGTATGATATGGAAATAGGGTTTAGTGAGCAATTTTCAAGTTAAGAGAGGGAACTAGAAACACATAATAACCAATACTCGCATGCACCAACTAGGCTTTCATGAACACCAATTTGCATGCTCCAACTAGGGTTGACAAGGTATGAGATGGAACTAGGGTTTAGCAAGAAATTTGCAAGTTAAGAGAGGGAACTAGAAACACATTATCACCAATACTTGCATGCACCAACTAGGATTTCATGAACACCAATTTGCATGCTCCAACTAGGGTTGACAAGGTATGAGATGGAACTAGAAATTGGTGAGCAATCATGCAAGTTAGGAGAGGGAACTAGAAACACACGATCACCAATACTTGTATGCACCAACTAGGATTTCATGAACACCAATTTGCATGCTCGAACTAGGGTTCACAATGTATGACATGGAACTAGGGTTTGATGAGAAATCATGAAAGTTAGGAGAGGGAACTAGAAACACATGATCACCAATACTTGCATGCACCAACTAGGCTTTCATGAACACCAATTTGCATGCTCCAACTGGGGTTGACATGGTATGATATGGAACTAGGGTTTAGTGAGAAATTTGCAAGTTAAGAGAGGGAACTAGAAACACATGATCACCAATACTTGCATGCACCAACTAGGCTTTCATGAACACCAATTTGCATGCTCCAACTGGGGTTGACATGGTATGATATGGAACTAGGGTTTAGTGAGAAATTTGCAAGTTAAGAGAGGGAACTAGAAACACATGATCACCAATACTTGCATGCACCAACTAGGCTTTCATGAACACCAATTTGCATGCTCCAACTAGGGTTGACAAGGTATGATATGGAACTAGGGTTTTGTGAGAAATTTGCAAGTTAAGAGAGGGAACTAGAAACACATGATCACCAATACTTGCATGCACCAACTAGGCTTTCATGAATAGTAATTTGCATGCTCCAACTAGGGTTGACAAGGTATGAGATGGAACTAGGGTTTGGTGAGAAATCATGCAAGTTAGGAGAGGGAACTAGAAACACATGATCACCAATACTTGCATGCACCAAATAGGCTTTCATGAACACCAATTTGCATGATCCAACTAGGGTTGACAAGGTATGAGATGGAACTAGGGTTTGGTGAGCAATCATGCAAGTTAGGAGAGGGAAATATAAACACATGATCACCAATACTTGCATGCACCAACTAGGATTTCATGAACACCAATTTGCATGCTCCAACTAGGGTTCACAAGGTATGAGATGGAACTAGGGTTTAGTGAGGAATTTGCAAGTTAGGAGAGGGAACTAGAAACACATGGCCATGTACAAATCAGAAACCAACTAGGCTTTCATGAACACCACTTTGCATGCTATCACTAGGGTTGACAAATAATGAGATGGAACTAGGGTTTACTTCAACTAATTTAGGGTTTGTAGGGTATGATGTATGTTAGTATGGTATGATGTTAGTATCATAGGGTATTGTAGGGTATGATATGGTATACATTACACATGCATGCATGACTTAGTGTTATGGTATATTGTTAGTATGTTATGTTATGGTATGTTATTGTATGTTAGTATGGTATGATGTTAGTGTCATAGGGTTTGTAGGGTATGATGTATGCTAGTATGGTATGATGTTAGTGTCAGAGGGTATTGTAGGGTATGATATGGTATATATTACACATCCATACATGACATAGTGTTATGATTGTTAGTGTATGCAATTTACTTAGTGTATGGTATGGTTATGATGTTAAAAAGTTGAGGATAGCCATAATGTTAAAAAGTTGATGAGTCATAAATTCTTCCTTTAAGTATTGGAAATTCATAAGTTAGCACACATGTGAACCACACATATCATTATATCACATAGGTTAACCACACATATCATGTTCCAAGATCAAGTCAACCATATATGTATAAATTTGAACCTCGCTTTATATTATATATGTATAGAAATAATGTTACAAAAATTGTCATGACACATGGCCATAACACAAGATAGTGGATCAAAAAGTACATCTATGTGTACATATGAACAAAAATGTACATCTATGTATGCCCTCTATACATTTATTCTGGTTATCCCCCCTTTCACTACCACCGCCAGTGTCTTCAAAGAAGTCTAGCTTTCTTTTTCGATTGCTCACTGGTGATCCCCATTGTTGAACAAGAGGGATAGGTCACATCAGTGGAGACTGCAGAAAAACCAAATTTTGTAAGTTAATTTACCAACCTTTAAAAACTCTATGTACATTTGTTCAAATTCCAAAACCAAAATAACATTTTTACTTACTGTACGTGAGTAAGTCATGGTGGGTCGTGGTGCCTCACTAACATCGACCCTGATTGGGTGTTCTTCAAGCACCACTTGCTCACTATCAAGCTGCATAAAAAAATATATATGCCAATGTCAAAAAATATACATGTAGCTTGGGGGGGAAGAGGTGGGTCACCAATTTGGGTCTCTTGAGGCACCTAATTAGAGAAAGAGATACAGAAACATACAAATAAAGTGATACATAAACATACTTGCTGGATTGTCAAAGGTAGGCCACCGATTTGGTGCTCTTCATGCACCGGTGCCTCACTAGGGGCCTGCATAAAATAACACATATGTCAATTTCAAATAAAATAGTGAATCTGAGACATATATACTACATGGATGGAAAATGATGTTACCAAAGAAAGTGAAACATACATGTACCTAGATGGGGGGAAGAGGTGGGTTGACAACAAACTCACTTTGGTGCACTTCAAGCACCATTGTCACAATAGGTTCCTGCATAAAGTAACATATGTCAAAGCAATACAAGTAAAATGATTTTTCCAAACAAAGTGAAACATAATTAAAAGCATATAATTAAAAGAAAATTTTAAATAATACCTGTGTTTGGGAATCTACCTTTGCATGAGAGGGAATAGGTTGAGATGCAATATACTCATCCTGATCACCCTACATAAAACATGTTGTATCAAAATTAGGATGTATTGAATGTTACAATCTATACTATAAATATGTAAATAAAGTTGACAAATTAACAAGTATAGTTCTTACCCATATTGGTGAAGAACCAAACCCATATGCAATATTGACAGCCACATCAATGTTCTCAATATTCATCGACAGACTATGCGACTCTGGTGTGCCATGGGACATCGGCTGTATATTTATTCACCTAATTTGTTTGATAATTAAATCGAAATAAATTGTGAAACAATTGAAAATTTTGATATGAAACAAAATATAATATGAAAATAATGAGTTTTACTTACAAAGCGAAGTAATCCATCATCTCGAAAGTCTGAAGTAGGGCCATAGCATATGCCTCCACACAATGTGCAAGGGTGTGGAGTAACACGACACTCTAAATGCTCTTCATCTCCTGTGTGATCTGTAGATGGGCTCGCCTTAGAAGTGCCAGCCCCTTGGTCTACATTGCCTTCGACATCAGTCTCATGCTGAAGCAATGTATCTTCCAAGTCAAATAATGCCTCCTGTGTATTCTCAATCACAGGACCTGCAGGAGGATATAGCCGAGGGGGTTTTGGTGTGCATGGAGGGCGTGGTACACAGTTAGGATCCGTCCCGGCACCTTCCATATCTTGGGGAATCCCATGACCAACACCCTAGAAGCCTAAGAGTTTTAATTAGTTAACATGTTTCCCTAGGATGAATTCTGCATACAACTTCCAGAGGAAATAAAATGGGATGTCCCTATTCCCATGAGGGTCTTCATCGAAGACCATATAGCAACGATCCATTCAATTGGCCTTTATACTTGGTTCAATGCACCAGTCTATGGAAATGTGTGGTCGACTGGTGGTGGAACCAATCCATTTCTAGGGTCTCAGAATAATGAAAATAATTGGTCTTTTGTAATTTTAAGGTCAAGGCAGAGCTGCTGGATGCGGTTCTCTGTGGCAACAAAAGCGGTGGTACAAGAGTCTCTAAGATTTTGGATCTTTCATTTAGTTTGTTTATTTCATATACTATCTATGATCTATATGATGTCATTCTCTCCCGTGTGATCAGATTTTGAAAATGCCCACATATTTTTTTTGAGCCACTCTGACTATGTCCTTTGGCTTCATTTCTGGTTATATGAATGTATATGGTTCTACTTAAGAATGTATCACTTTTCTTTCCACATCAATATCTTGTTCAACNTATATGAATGTATATGGTTCTACTGAAGAATGTATCACTTTTCTTTCCACATCAATATCTTGTTCACCTTTTCAAGGGATACTTGGATGCATTTTGTTGTTGAATTTGGTCCTCCTCTTTCAGCTCCCTCATCTCAGCTTAAAGCGGCCTGTGTATTGCCTTCCAGCTCCCTGCCAGTAGTGTGGTCTGTGTATTGCCCTCCCAGTTTGGATCTACGGTGTTGACAGCTTTCCAAATAACCTGTTAATTGTTTTGATGATCCAGTACATGAACAATGGGCCTATATCTATAACTAGCATTAACTCCAATAGTAATTTTTTTATCTTATAAATACAGGTCTTTGGTTCATGGTTTGGATCATTGAAATTGAATGAAGTTCCGAGTTTCAGATTTCTGGAAGTAATTGTCTTGTTTGTTATCATGTAGTATCAGGGCTGGTTTTTATCTTGCCTTTGTCCTGTATTTGTCCATTCTGGAAGATACTTGCTCTTTCTTTGTTTTGTGACTGCACTGTGTATTGTAGTATCAGGGCTGGTTTTGATCTTGCCTTTGTCCTGTATTTGTCCATTCTGGAAGATACTTGCTCTTTCTTTGTTTTGTGACTGCACTGTGTATTTTTCTGATCTTTGCACGCTCACATAAAATCCCTTGGACTTGCCTCCTTGGATGCATTTTGTTGTTGAAGTTGGTCTTCCTATTTGAGCTCCCTGATCTTTCCTTAAAAGCAGTCTATGTATCACCTTGAAGCTCTCTGCCAGTAGCAGCCTGTGTATTGCTAAGAAGCCTCCTGTCAGTAGTGGCCTGTGCATTGCCCTTCCAAATTGGATCTGCAGTGTTGTCATCTTTCCAAATAACCTGTTATTTGTTTCAATGATCCAAACCAGAACGACAGGCCTATAATTGTAACTAACTTTGTGAATTTTCTTACCTTCAGCCATCCTATAAATACCTTCTATCTTCGACATGTGTTTTATGGTTTTTCTAGATGTATCT
>LPNX010526061.1:145404-222631 GCA_001517045.1 Pseudotsuga menziesii | reverse complement strand
GAATGATGCACAAACTTTCATGATTTTTACAAATGCAAACACTCTATAATTCAGTCAGAAATCAGCAGTTAGGAGAATGCCGGTGTTTGTTAAAAATATAAACCCCAAACCCTTTAAAATTCTTAGTGTGAACACATTTCTTGATGACCATGCAATAGATAAGTCCACTTTAAATCAAAGAAATATTCCACAAGAGTGTGAGTCTATGCTCAAAGGAGTGATCCATCCAATCAAAGATATATCTCAAAGGAGTGATCCATCCAATCAAAGATATTGACAAGAATGCAACGAGGGAACTCTAGAAATCTGTTCAGGACGAATCCCTGCGAATTCTACAAGACCCCCAGCCCCTCTGCAAGCAGTTCCCACTTCGTTCCTCACAAAGGCATACATTTTACCTGACACGGTTTCGGCCAAGATTTTTCCAGAGTGCTTTGATAGCTCAGCAGGAATACTCCCTTCGAGGTTATTGCTGTTCAAATCTAGCCAGACCAAGCTCTTACAGTCCCCAAGCTCTGGAGGAATGGTGCCAGATAAAGAATTATTTCCCAGCTGTAATATCGCAAGCTTATCAAGGTTACCAATCCAGGATGGGATAGTGCCTGTCAAAATATTGCTTGAAAGAGAAAGCCATACAAGATTGGTGCAATTTTTTAGACTAGCGGGGATAGAACCTGTGATGAAATTATTGTCAAGGATCAGATTCTCTAGGCTCTGGCTATTTGAAAGCTCATATGGAATTACCCCCTCAAGCTGGTTCATCCACATTACCAAATGTCTTTAGCACTCGTTGCTGGTTGCTGGTTGCATAAGCTGGCGACGGCCGCAACTATTTTTTTTTTTAAATTTCACCCACCGTGGATATAGCGATGGCTGCAACTATTTTTTTTATAAAAATTTCACCCACCGTGGATATAGCGACGGCAGTCCGTGGATATAGCGACGGACGTCCGTGGATATAGCGACGGCACTGCGTGGATATAGCGACGGCAGTGCGTGGCTACAGCGACGGCTTGGATCTTCATGGTTTAAAAACCTTTAAACAAAGCGTGGCTATAGCGACGGAAAGGGTCGTCGCTCTTGCGACGCAAATTAGGGGTCGTCGCTATTGCGATGAAATAGTTTCCACGGAACAAAAAACACTTAGACGTGGCAATATCCACGCTTTTCCGTGGATATTGCCACGTTTTTCCGTGGATATTGCCACGTTTTTCCGTGGATATTGCCACGTTTTTCCGTGGCAAAATTGATCACTTGTATTAGTGGGCTTTGATGTATTTATAACTCAATCCATCGGAGTAGTATTGCCTCTTGGATTCTCTGTATCAGCTAATGTTGTACATAGATCCTTGGGATTCAACAATTGTGTTTGTTCTTATGTCCAATGCATCAGCTAAATACTGTCTCAAATGATCCCCCCCTCTAATAGATGAGCTAAGGCACCTCAATGACGCCAAACGCGCAATAATCTGTGAGTTTCGAGCTTGTTCCCCCTCTTGGTTTGGGTTTGGTTAGGTTGTGGGTTAGGTTGTGGGTTATTAGAGGGTGGGTTTTCCACATTGTCTTGTTCATTTCTTTTGTCTGTTAATATTTAAACAAAAACATACAAGTTATTTTACTTAATCATTCTTTGATTTCATTCAATTTTTTTTATTAAATTTGTTTAAAATAATTATAAAAACTATGAAATTATGGAAAAAAATAAAGAATTGAAGACTAACTAAAATGGATAAGAGAATTTACCTGCCATTGGAGTCAATCCACCTCCAACTTGACCTCAAACTCGACCTCCAAAATCTAAAACGCAAATCACCTCTGCGTTATTTCACCCACGCGGTTTTTCGCTATCCCGATTTTGTGCAAATGATATTTGAGGGGCCTACGGCCTCTGTTTTATTTCTTTTTTTACTTTTCAATATTGCATATGTGATATATCACATATTTGATATTGTAAATGTGAAATATCACATATGCCCCATCCTTCTTCCTACCTAAATAATTAAATAAAAGAATTAAAATTTAGTAATCCTTCCTCATCATGATCCTTCTTCCTACCATAATAATTAAATAAAAGAATTAAAATTTAGTGGATTGTAAGTCACTTTATGTAGTCTATACAATATTTTTCGTAATATGAATCATGCAACTAGAAAGGTTATTTTTCTCATTATGTTGGTGTAAACATATTGCTTTTGTTCTAAGCATTTACAAACATGGTTTTGGAGCCATAGTAAAGGCCATCCAAACCAATTGAAGGATTAATTTAGTGTGGGAATACAAACAAGATATACCTAAAATAATGTTATCCAACAAGGATGAACTTGAATAAATATGGGAAGGAGGTTACTAAAATTTTAGTGAAAATTTATGAGAGACGGGTAACGACAAATGAACTTGACAAAAAATTACAGGAGGAAATAAGAAAACTAAGTAGTCATATTGTCGATAACAAGTAGAGGATGCAATATATTTAGAGAAAATATTTGTGGAGGATTCAATCTTTGTTGATTCCAAGATAGCATGAAATAATAATTATTTCCTTAAGCAACTTACTTAAATTACTAGAGATTTCCATTAAGAGTGGTGTTAACAACACCAATAGAACATGGATATTTGAGTGACACTCCACAACTTGAAAGTTTTGTGAGGCTATGGGAGTCCTTTTTATGTAATGGATGAAGGAATACCCTCTTCGCTTTCATTAGCATGTTGTTGAAGTAGTCACATGTGCAGAGAAATACAAGTGGTGTGATATAAAAATTAATATTTGAAACATGAACGAGGGCCTTTTGTGTTGGAAATTTATCGTAGGTTATGCTTCTTGTAATAATAGAAAGTGAAGAATATTCAGGTGATGATAATCAACTTAAACCTTTTGCGAGGCTGTGCCACTCCTTTTTAAATGACTGATGAAGGAATACTCACTCCAATTTTGTCATTTTCATGGTGTAGTCACATGTATAGCCAAATAGAGATGGTGTGATAGAAAAAGAAATAAATGAAACTTGAACCAGGGTTTTTGTTTGGTTGCTTCTCGGTAAAAAACCTATGTGAAAATACATGTAGAAAGTTACAAATGTCGATAGTTTGTCAAGAAATGGGTTTCCCATCGAGGAGGAATTCGAAACAAATTCAATACATAGGATTCTTGTGTGGTTTGGTATTGAGGCGGTTTTGTAAATGTTGAATATCACATATGCAATATATTGCATATGCGATATTTAACATTTAGAAAACACATATGCGATATATCGCATACACGATACTTTTTTATGAACCTTAGCCTTATGTTTGGGCTTGGGTTATTCTAAACGTACCATCAATAATGCATATGCATTCTTGATTTGCACTTCGGAAGTGCGTTTCTTATTTCTTAAGTGGCACTAAAAAGTGGAACCAACTTCGTGCGAGCACCCATTTGTATAAGGAGGATCCAATAATGGTTATAATTTCGTAATACTGTATCTATTATTTATGTACATGAGATTTGGTGAAACATCCCAATGACCAACTTCAACGCAGTGACTAGCAGCGCGTTAAGTTGAAAGAGATGAAAATTACGTTCTTGCTTTATTACAATTTAAAGTTTTATTAGCAACACTATTCTGAATCTGAATTTATATGTTCATGCACTTATGTTTATTACTTGTATTAAAACATCACTAACCCTTAAATTTCAATAATATGATATGTACAAAACCTCCATGCTAATACCAGGCTCTACTGACTTGTATACTGCTCTTCGAAGTACTTTGTGTCATAGGTACATATCTCATAATTCATTAGCACACCATTAAAATGCCATCTTGATTACTTACAAATTTGTGTTGGTGTTATTCAGTGTTCACCCATTTCTTCATATAATTTGTGCCCTATGCAACAATATGTGGAAAACAGATGTATCGTGCAAGCAAAAACACAGATATCCTCAAAGTGTTTTTCAATTTCTTCATAGCATGACAATGTAATTCATATGACAACAACATCAATAGAATAAACACTTTTCTTGTCATATCCAAAAAAAATATATCATTGGTTTATAAGATAGTTGAGAAAAGGTGAAAAATGGACAAGAATTTATGTACCAGAAGTTGGTTTGGGCAAGTTTCCACCACTAGATTCTAATGTTTTAAAAAACAGTAGTAAGGAAACATAGGGGCTATATAGAGAATGATATGACAAATTTCTAACACTCTTATTTCCATTATGACTGTCATTCAATCACCACATCAAAGACTAATGTAACTGAAACTGATATCAAGAAACGTTGTATAAGAAAAATACAATCACATTTGAGTAGTATGTTCTTTGAAAAATTTCACCATTCAGATTTAGGTAATGCTTTTGTCTACCTTGGAAAAAGAGACATGAGAGTTTCTATAGAACCTAACAAGGCTATGGAATAGTTTCAATAATGCATATCACCACCAAACTGCAACTACCTAATGTTGAGAAAGATAAAAAATGAAACTAGCAGCACAACCCATGTTAAAAAATTATTATATAGATGTAATTCCAAACAACATCCTAAAAAGGAGAATCGTCAATATGGAGTAAAACATTTCAAACCTTTTCTAAAATTATGGTAACATCAGTGAAGTAGAATATGGATATTGTTATTCCTTCTCTTCAGCCATAGAATATCCAACAAATTCCTGAAAGGGAAGAAATGGTATACACCATAACAATGTCCTCACAACTGAAAATTTCAACAGAGACCTCTCTATAATCTCAAGCTAAAGTTGACATATAATATTTGTGCATATGCCATTGAGAAGTTTAGCAAATCATGATACTTTTATTTTCTCTATAAAAAATACTTTCCTGCAGTATCAACAGTTTTACATCTTACTTCCCACTTGCTCAATCTATCACAACTCATAAACTCATAGGTTATCACTTGATTGAGAAAATATTGTCCTGCTCAGCACAAAGAATGATATAATTCTTGAATTTTGAGCTTGCTATTTGTAGCGAAGATAAAAAACGTTATGGATCATATCATAGAAGAAGAGGATTGCATACACCATTAACATCAATAGTATTCATGGACCACAAAAACTTGTAATCTTCATGCAGGAAAGTGCCAAGTCTAATGATATCATGTCTTCAGTTTTTTTGGGAGGCCGATGGTTCCAACTTTAGATTTACACTTAATTCATAAGAAATGTTTAACCTAGAAAGATAACAACAACTGTATCAAAATATCTACAACACTACAAGATACTGAGACAACATATAATGTACTAGATAATTGTGATAAATAAATTTCATCTAAACAGAGAAAAAGAAAATTATATTTAGTTCAAACTACCAACCTTCTTATAACCAAGAATTGGAGTCAAGATTCTTGGAACCTCTTTCTTGACAGTAAGAAAACCACTTAGTGGGTCATTTGATTTCCTACAACAGTTAAAGGCATGGACAAAGTAGTCAATTATTATAATCATATATTAGTAAGATAATGATCAAATTAAAAGTATACATGCTTGAACTACATAGAATATAAGCATACCCTGGTTTAATTTGACCACTAAGAAAAATATAAGGAGTATGGATCTTGGCCTAAGTGTCATGCATTTTTTCCATGAACATCAAAGGGGTGTCCCCAGTATTCATTTGCTTAAGCTTCAATTCCTTCTGATACAGTTTCATACGTTCTTCTTGTTTCATTTTTTGAGGGCCTTTTCCATGGAACTTATGTGACAGTTTCCAAAAAGCTTCCTTAGGTTTCATCTACAAATATATATTGACAGCAAATAAATTTCTGATTTCTCTGAACAAAAATTAATGAATTAAAATGGGATACTAGCATGCCTAAAGTATTAGACAATTGAAATATAAAGAAAAGAATCTTACAATACATCCAAACTCATCTAAATGATCTAATTGTATCTCTTTTGTCCCATCGGTATATCGTACTCCAACAAGTTTGGTCTTTTTTCTTATCCATATTTCTTCCACCCCATTCCATAGACTCTTTCAATGCTCCCCTTTCCTTCAACAATCGCAAGGCCCTCGCCAAAACCTTTCCAACAGAAGCTTCTTTAATTATATCATATGTCTCCACTTCCTCCTCTTCTTCTACTTTTAGATCACTCGGATATATATCCATTTCTTTCACCTCTGTCCACCCACCTATGGCTTCTGCAACATCATCTTGTTTGATAGGACTTGGACCCTCATCATCCTCTTTAAAGGCATCTTATGATTACAGGTTTATGAGTGTTTGGTTCAACAATAACAAAATTAGAGTTATAAAACAATGAGATAATACAAAGCAATATCATATAAAAAACAAAGACCTATTATAACTGTAATGACTACAATAGAACTCCTTACAAAATTAAATTTAAGGATCCACTATCATTATTTATGAAATCATTTTGTTATCCACACACCTTCATCAAGCTATAAAATCCACACAGATTCATCCATCTCTATAAATACAACTTTATTTTCCTACACATCACTTGATGATTGGATTTGAACATTTCCCTTTTCCTGATTTGCAGCTACTACTAACTGACCTACTGCCTGGGGGCTAGACCCACTACTACTTTATTCTTTCTTTCTTAGTGTCTCTTTATTGGTATTCTCTAATGATTTGTGAAGATATTCATCCTCCCCACCAAATAAAACATCTACATCTTCATCTACATGCATTGCATCTAATGACTTCTCATCTCGAATCCCTCTGGAAGCCTCTGCTACTTTCTTATATGCATTTTGATATGCACTTTTCCTGAGTTTAGCTTCTTCCTTTTCTGCATTTTCCCTAGAAAGCTTTCTTTCTGTATCATCCATAGATCCAATTTCCCCAACACCCAATCCAGTAGCAATTGCTTCTGCTTCAAGGGCATCAACATCCAGCTTATCCTTCTTCTGCAACTTTTTCTTCTTCTTAGGTTTCTTAAATTGAATCATTTCTTCCTGAGTATAATAATCATAAATAATTGATCCTGGTTGAGGCAGTAACTATTTAGTTTGATTAGTCATAGCTATGCCTTGCATCCTCTTGCGTATCTGAAGAGACAGACAATATTACACAAACATAAACGGTAACATCAACATTCTACATATTCGGAGAGAACAATTTACACAGACATAAAAGGTGATATCAACATTCAACTACACATTAATCCTCCCTAAACTATTGTTCTTGCATTCTTAAAAAATAATAAAATATAACTACAATATGGGTCTCAGCCTTCAAAAATCCTAAAACAAGCCTTCAAAAAATCTAAAAACAAGGTACGTCTAAGCCTTCAAAAATCCTAAAACAAGGTACCTCTAAGTCTAATAGAAACTCATGTATCAAACATAAAAGGAATAATATGATAAAAAAATTATGAAGAGCTATCAACCATCTGTTGTGCACCATACATATATAAACCTGTTTATTTTGCTGAGGGGCATGGTGAATGAATATGCTTTATTTGAGTTGACGAGTTTTCCAAATTCAAGAAGAAATGGTTCTTGCTACTCATATAGTCCATAGAACCACTTAGATTACCAAAAATTTCCTTTTGATGCACAGGTTTGTCCTCAAATTTAGCCCAAAATTAGATCATTGTTGATTAGGGGGTCAAATAGGGCTAAGAATTGCTTTTAGGGCCTAGTATGTACCCAACAACATGGATTTGTTTCTCAAATATCGATTTCTTACTATTGATACTCATTCTCAGAAGTGCCTAGGTCTGAGTTTTATCCACTTTACCATCTTGTCAAAATTGTACCCAAAACACATTGAAACTTGGTGTTTGGTTGATTTATGGTTTTTTAAAGGCCGGGACATATTTTTCCTATTGTTGTTTGAGGCTAACAAATACCTGAACTGACCAGAAATATCCTAGATCAATTAATTAGGTTTTTAGGATTATCAACATATGTGAAGGTCATTAAGGAATGTTCCTAGGAATCATTTTAATTGTTGTATGAGGATTAGACTAGACAACATGCCCATGTTTTATTTAACCATTCAAAACTATGTCAAACTCCATTATATTTTCCAAGACTAATGGTCCTTCCTTTCAACCCATCTAACTCATATAGACTGCCATCAACTAGTAAATAGCTTATGAAAGGGTTATCTCATAGCTGTGGAGGTGTTGCACAACTACAGATGCCATCCGGTCCTTCCAGGTAGAGCTTCCTGAGAAATAAATGATCTAATTTCTATGATAGTATCTACAATCAGAATTTTTTTTCTTTAAGTATATCAAAGTAAAATAATACCTTTTTCATTCTGATTTCATAATAAGTAGCCCAAGATGGTATATCTCTACAAGAAAGCCTCATCCTTGTCTTTTAGGCCTCTAACATTCAGACAACTCTAACACTCAATTAACTTGGAGAGGTTCCAATCACTGTGCACATTGATCATGCAACTGACAAGTAGGAATTGATTGAAACTTTGGAAATGGTACGTAACTTATTATTGAATCATAATTTTCTTTTGAATAGTTGTTAATATATTCACCAAGAAATCATCTTTAAATACAAATTAGACAAACCAATAGATTTGCATGATTTTATAGTTACCTAATTTAATGGAGATTCCATTACAGTGTCTACATTTTTATATTATCCTCATGCATAGTATGTGGTGTGATTGGCAAGGAAAATTTTTCATGTTCTAGAATATAAGGATATTTAATAAACTCTAGAGTGATCATAAAGCATACAGACTCATAAGAGTATAGAATACATGTCAAATATCTGAGCAGTATGCACTTACTGTGATATGATACCATGTTTTTTTGTTTACCAAGGTGTTGACTCATTAATGGTTGATGGTTCACATCTTTCTTTCAGTGAGAATGTTTCATACACAAAATATATAACAACCATGGCCCATGTGAAGGGTATGATAGTGGAAGCTGAACTATGGTGATTATCAGGTACAGAAGATAATATAACAGTTGAAGAGTATGAAGCAAAGCTTACAGATTTAGCTCAGGTTGGCTACTTCATTCACTCACAATTATATCACATAAAGATAGCTTAAATTGCAATAGGAATATTGTAAAGAATATAGCTTTGAAATATACTTCTGAAAATGGAAATTCTTCCCATCCACTGATTAAATTTATGCATTTTAGGCTGAGGAGTTCTTAAGTCAAAGAGGAGTTGATGCTCTTGCAGTATGCATTGGGAATGTCCATGGAAAGTATCCTCCAACTAGCCCAAAACTTAAGCTGGCTCTTCTTAAGGTAATGTATATCTCATATTTGATTTCCAAATACTACTGAAGAATAAGAAACAATGATGGTTATAATAAGGGGACTAGTGTCTGCTACTTGTCTATTTTGATCACTATACATTGTTCTATTCCACCTCTAGAACATCTTTTTCCATCTTATAAGAGTCAACTTCTTGGATCCTATGTAGTTATTTTCTTGTGTACTAGTCATATACTGAGTCTTGTAAGTACTTTCATCAGTAATCAAACTGATATGCATTCAAACTTTGAAGAAACTTGGTACATAATATTCACAATCATCATGCTGATTTACAACTTGTGGACCATTTCACCTCCATAGCCTATAAAATTAAGCAAGTGTTTGAGGCAGGGCCTGCTATAGGAGTTAAACTGCTTATGGCCTTTCTTTTGTTTTTAACCTAATATCTCTGCATAGTTCAACTCAGAAAATTATAGCATCCACTAGGATCTTTTCTACTACTATTATTTTTCTTGACATTATATGCTTTTGCATCCATGTCCTATGAATGTATATTATGGGAATACTTTTTGTTCTTTAAAACATCTGAAGTTGTTCTTGTATTTTTCTTGAAGCACCTGATAATTTCTAAATGTATTTTCATGCATTTCAAATTTGCATGACAGATCATGATTTAGCTATATCTCGTGTGCCTTGAATTCCTTTCATAATCACTAAACACATCAGGATTATCTATGATTTATATATTATAATGAATGAAGTTATATTCTAAGCTCTAGATTAGTATTCTCTGTTATTTATATATTGTAATGAATGAAGTGGTATTCTAATATTTGGAGACAAAATAAGGTACATAAGGTGGTGTCACAATCATCATACATTCCTTTGATATATTATAGTATTATACACTGTAATTCCTAGTCTCATTGACTGCTTTTGTTCACTCTTTGGTTTTTCTTTCTAGCCCATTTATAGTTCTCCTCTACACTTCAATGTTGGTTATTGTTTCTTCTAGTATAGTTGATTTTGTTAATAATTAATCATAGGCTTTCAAACCCTTAATAAGATGAAGTAACTTTAATCTCATTGGCATTGCAAGTGTGTAATATCCCCCAAAGTACAAACTTTAATTTTTAGTTATATACTTGCAATATATTATTGTTTAATAATTTTGGTTGATAGAAAAACCTGCAAAAGAGTTTGAGAAGGATTATGTAATAATAAAAAAAGGAAAGAAGTAGTGAAACAAGAAAGTGGAAACATCCGGGTTAAATGAGGAAACATGCATGCAACAGCAAGGGACAAGTCAGGGCTAACTTTAGGGAAACTATTATAGGTGTCAGGAGTGCCTTGATGACACTAGACACTCCCTGGAAATCAGGGATTTTATTAGCTCCATGAATTCCATGAGGAATCGGCTGCAAATAGGAAAAAAAATACCTAGGAAAAATTTTTAATAAAAGGGAAGCATATTGGTGAGGTAGGACGCTGCTTAGTATGCTGAGCACTTAAACTCTTGCTGTGTGAGCACCTAGTGTTAGGTAATACTATGTGAACCATACCTAAAAAGTGAAGCTGTGGTTAGCCATCCCTTCTATTGGCATGTCTTTTTTAGATCGGGGGTGACTTGGGAAGCGGGAAGCTGAACCTAGTCTACGGTTGGGAGGAACATGGTTGTTTCCACAGTATTTCGGCCTACAAAATTTTACAGGTTCCTTTTTATTTTATGAGCTTTATGAATATGAATGAGGTTACATACACACTGGAATGAAATAGTAGGAATTTTGTTAAAATTTCCATTTAATAATGCAGATACTTTATCTGAAGACATCGGGTTTTATGAAGACTTATTGATATAGAATTACTCATGATGTTATTTATAACTATACTGTAAGTCATGGGACAGTAATAATTTTATATAAGATAATATATTATGTTGTTGTTTGAGAAATACATTATTAAACACAGAATACTCGATTATTGGGTTGTTTGAGTAACCTATTATACGAATACCATATACTTTGTTACTCTGGGAACTGCATCTTTAAGTAATTTTTGTAGCAGAGATAATAGATCAAATGCGCCATACACACCAAACTAATGGTCCGAGTGTTCTGATGAAAGTAGATGTTTGTTTTATATGATTTATTCCCCTAGGTCTTCTCCTTTACACCACGGGGTTGTCACCTAGGGACCAATATGATATCACGTCCGTTCATATTGGGGGGGTTAAAAATAAAAAAATTACAAGCTAATATATTGGTGGTATATTAGGGGTAAAAAGGGTTTCTTTTTAACTATATAAATATCCAATATTTTGGGGGATATTTTATTCCACAGTCCTGCATACGCCATTCACCAGTGCTCCACCATAAGCCTATGTGCACCCTACGTATGCTGCATAGGGTTTTCCTATGGTTTTCTCCATCGTTTTTCTAGGTTTTCTCCATCTTGTGCTATGGATAACGAGGGTGTTTTTTCAAATCGTAGCAGTGTTGGTCCTTGGGTTTTCTCCATCGTGTTTTCTGGAAAACGAGGGCATTTTTTTTGGTGCGTAGCAGTGTTGGTCCTTGTGTTTTCACCATCATGTTTTCTGGAAAATGAGGGCATTTTTTCTGGTGTGTAGCAGTGTTGGTGTGTCTAATTTTGATCTCTGATCTTTCATATGTTTTACCCTCTAATTTTGATCTCTAATCTTTTAGTCTGCATTATTGTTTTTCTGTTTTTTTGTTTGGGACATTCAGTCTGCATTTGTCATTAAATAACGAGTCTAAGAGAGACGACCATAACTAGACAGACATACCTCTCTGCCAGGAAGTCGTTGGATGTAGAAATGTAAAGGCTAGAGGATGTGATTATGATCTTCATGTCCTCAATGGTCCATTGATTGTTAGTCTCTTGTCAACTTTAAATTGAATTTTAATTAAGGAAGAAGCTGGGAGATCTATATTTTCCCTAATTTGTTTCCTTATTCCATTCTAGATGAATCTGATTTTTTATTTGTGAATGTTGATCCATTTTCACAGGAGGAAGGATTCAGGAAAGAACTACTATCATAAGAGGAAAATCATACAGGAAGAGGTAGACAATCATCATCTTTAGACGCAGACTTAAATGATAAAGTTGTTTGGCTCCCTAATTTTGACCTCTCATCTTTCAGATGATTTCCTCTCTAATTTGGATCTTTGTTCTTTCAGAATTCAGATCGGTTCCTAGGAAACAAGTCAGGCATTCGAATCCTAAGGTGACAGTTTAACAATACCAATTTCCATGGAATGGCACTCGATAGCTTCAGGTAGGTACCTCCTCCTATTAAGTTATCCTACTTGGAGTTTGTTGGGTTCTATTTTTTTTAACACAAAATGGTGGTCTGTAGATGTATGTGTTTATACAAATACCAGATTGTAAGTGTGTTAGAATATTTTAGAATATTTTCGGGCGAATAATGGGATATGCATTGAATTTTTTCATTATTCATGTCCGAATCTATTTTACATCACAGTGTTGAAATATTTCCGAGAGAATAATAACGAGACATGAAATTTGTAATTCTTCATGTCTGAATCTGTTTTACATCACAGTGTTGGAATATTTTCGGGAGAACAATGGGAATCCATTCCTTCCCTTAAATCCTACATAACTGAGTTGAACAATAACGTTGGAATAACTAAGTTGAACCATTTTTTGAAACCATCCTATACTCTTCTAAACTCACCACATTATCGTGGTTGAAACCCTTGGGTTTTCACCATCATATTTTTTGGATAACGAGGGCGTTTTTTCACCATTTTCTGGTTGTGGGTTTGTGGTGGGTTTCTCTTGTGCATATAAGTGTTGGAGGAGGCACGTTGGAGAGCCACTGCATAATATTCTTGGAGGTAAGGTATACTATGTTTAATCCTTGATGAAAAATGTCTTTGAATTCTTTTATTTATTGGGGGCTCTGTTCCACATAGCTGAGTGATTACTCAATTGAGCTTTGGTATTGAAAGAGAACCACCACTTGTTATAGATTTGGGCACTTGTTAGCCCTCAACGATGACTGTGACTGACAAGTCTCATGATTCAATTGGCCGCTAACATGTATGGCAACTCATTGATACCCTTTCACAGTGTC
Source organism: Pseudotsuga menziesii (assembly GCA_001517045.1). Lineage (NCBI taxonomy): Eukaryota > Viridiplantae > Streptophyta > Pinopsida > Pinales > Pinaceae > Pseudotsuga > Pseudotsuga menziesii. The sequence continues at coordinate 209,329 of LPNX010526061.1, read as the reverse complement.
ATTCACCAATCGATATTCAACAGTATCCTTAGCTATGACTCCATTGTACTGAACCAAAGACTTAGTCACATGACTCAAAGGTTGTCTAAACTGGGATTGCTATCATATAAATGAATTGGATGCTCTTATTTGTCATGACAATGTATGTGGATGTCAGCGTTGTAGGGTGAAGTAGGTTCATTCTAAAATTGTAATTGAGTGACAATTGTGGACCAGTGATGATAGTTTCTATTCTCACATACCCTTTTTGCTAAACTCACCACAGAGGCTGTGATTCCAAAGAAGAATTTTCCCATCAATGCGAGTCTTTGTTTAGAAGAGCTTTACAAAACAAAGATTAGTTCGCATTGCATAATTGTGAATAGTAGGTTGTTGGTGCATGACTGTAGAAGGTAAGGGTATGCTTGTTATGTTTGAAGGATCTATTACCATCATTATGGATTTGGTCACTAAGGTCCACCCCCCTCTCTGGAGTAAAAGTTTGATCAAGTCTACAATTGACCCCCCTGGATTGTCTGATCATTCACTTTGCAACTTTTTCCTTTCTTTTCATTATGGGGATTCATTTTTTCTGCATGGCTCCTAGGAAACAGGTTTATCAGAGGTTTAATCTTACCAAGTCACTATTTTCTTGTTATTGATCTGAGTGCTTTTAGCAGAGATGAGAAATGTTTCGATGCCTATTATTTTTTCTTTTTAATTCCTTGAAAGCATTCTTGGGTGAAGGAGAAAAGTCAAAGTTCAGATTTGACATGTTCTCCCTCATATTTCCTCTAAACATAGGAAAATTTATGTAAATGTTTATGAAAGAAAACTTGAAAGAAATTACTTAGGAGAAATGAAGTTCTGTCAAAAAACTAAATAGTTATTCATTCTCATATAAGATAGGAAGTTTGATCTTCAACAATGTTCATTTATATCTCTCCTGTTAAGGCTAGCATGAACTTTGTCATTACAAGCTACAGTTCTTCCAAACATGAGTGGTAAAAGTTTTTCCTTTGCATTCATAGGATCTTCTTTCAGGAACTAGGAACCAATTTTAGTTTCAAGTGTACTTATGTTGATTCTCACCTTGATTCTGAACTAGCTTTTGACTTAGTCAAGCCATGTTGAGAATGGTTAGGGCCTGCCCTCTCCTTCCACAGGGCATGCTAAGATGACATAATTGGATTTTAACATGCATTCTCTATGTTGAGAAGTATGGGCATCATTCAAATAGAGAGGTTGATCTGAAGCATGCCTCAGATCACTTTAACCCTGCATGGCTTTCTCAGAATTACTAGTGCAGACCTCCCAATCTATGAGAAGAGCATGGAGTCCTATTAAGAATGAAGTTGTGTTTGAGCCTTGACACTCACTAGGTCAAAATTAAAATAAAAAATTATTGATTCTATACTAACATTTGTCTTCTTACCAACTGGATAAAGGAAGATGTACTTTATGGATGTAAAAGTTTACAACTTGGGCAAGAATGTTTTTTGTAAGGTTTGAAATCCCTCTAAACAAATGAAAAATTGTACTACTACAAACATGGCAAGAAATTTCTAGATAATCAAGTTTTTGTATTGACATATTTTTATTCATTCATCGCGTTTGCTAAATTAGGGCTTCCTATTTTACACAAAAGAAGAATCTTTGTGTGCTCATCTCTTTAACAAGAGAGTATTATGTTGTGTGTGGAAGCATCGTGAAGATGCTTATGTTCACCATGACCAAAGTTATGAGTTATGACAGGTTTGGATGGATGTAGGAATGGGAATTGACCTTCCATGTTCATAAGGACATTCAGAAACCATTAGCTTCCATATTATACTGTCTATAATGAGGTCCTTATAGCCTAAAACAGATCCATTGTAAATATTGAATGACAAGTGATACCCATAGAACATACATCATAGTCAGCTGGGAAGACCATCAATTTGTATCCCATGCAGTGATCCAAAGTTTTTTTTCCAGGTAACAACCTCACGGAAAATCATCCAAGTACTTTCCCATGATTCATGGATGGTAAATAGTGTAACATTGTAAACCATCAGCCTTGATTACAGAGAGCCTAGCCCTGATGGGATTAAGAGAGTCAAACCTGTGACCTCCTCAACTATAGGGGGAGAGATCTCATATCTGGCTCATGATCGCTTGAGCTAACCCTCGAGGCTATAGTGTCCAAGGGTTATCCACAATAATTGTAGAAATTAGATGTTTAAATAATACATTTACCACTGATGTTAATATTTCACAGGATAACCAGGTCAAGTTGATACATCCCAAGATGAATGATTACACTTTGTGTGAACTTCATGATGCCCTGCTTATCCTCCTCAATTTCCTCAGCATACTTGTCCTCTACAAATGGGATAAGAATATCATGATCTTGAAGCACATCCAACAACTTCTCTTGATCAAGAGATCCATGATTTTCTCTGGATTATTCTTTTCTGATGGATCTCCTCCATGTCTTTAGTTATATACTTCTCTTTCATATTTGTCCTTGACACCTCTGAATATTCTTGATATGCTTTTTTCAGGGTTGACTATCATCATATTGGGTAGTAAAGAAATTTACAGGTTGATGGAGAAGCTTCCTCTTACTAACACCCATCTGTTGCTGCAATCCACTCTTTTTTTAAGAAGGGTTTAAATGCAATGTTTTTTTCTGTATTGCTCTTTGTTTTCTTTCTTTCATTTCTGGACCTTTTTGTTTGGGAAGCTATGGATAAAATTTATGTTTCTTTGAGCTTGACATATTAGTTGATCGCCCATAGGTTTTAATCAATTTGTATGTGTTGAATTGGCCACAACATCGCATTATTTAATGTTCCTTTAGTCAGTCACAGTATGACTTAGCTATTACTGTCCTTCACTCTTGCATGTGTCTTAGGAAATAACAAAGATAAAATGGGGGAAGGCATCCACATCAATGGGATTCCAAACGGGAAGTATGCAGTGAGAACTTCAACACTTTTGTCTCAAATCGATGAGTTCTTCTTTGCACTTGGTGGAAACAAACCAATCCACAGTATATTAATTTCCAGCAATGGCATGGCGGCACTAAAATTTATGTGGAGTGTTAAAAAATGGGCTTATGAAACATTTGGGACTGAAAAGGCTATTTTACTGGTGGCTATGGCCACACCTGAAGATATGAGGATCAATGCTGAGGACATACGAATTGTTGATCAATTTGTAGAAGTGCCAAGAGGTACCAATAATAACAACTATGCAAATGTTCAACTCATTACATAGGTTCGTTGTATAGTGATACATTAAATGAGCTTTTATTTTTCACAGTATGTGTTTAGAACATATGTACCTTAAAAGCATGGAAAATTTGGCTTTTCTTTTTGATGTAAAGCATGGATGATTTCCTTGTTCCTTAATTTCGTGTTTTCCATACTCTATTTTGATTCTCCTTTGATATCAAAGCTGTCCTTTAGTAGATGTATTAAGGATTATGGATTCAGAGATAATGCTATACTAGACTAATCCCTCCCCCCCCTTTTTTAGTGAGTCATCAATTCATTCTCTGCCTTGAGATTCATTCTATTTTGAATTTAGTCAGTCTTGCACATCTACAAAGATCTTGCTTTACTATAACCTTTTTGTTTATACAGATAGTATAAATTAACGGTGTTTCAGTAGTTTGGCCAGGTTGGGGTCATGCATCAGAAAATATTGAACTTCCTGATGCATTAATTGCTAGGGGTATAGTATTTCTTGGACCCCCCACTGCACCCATGGCAACATTAGGGGATAAAATTGGATCCTCACTAATTGCACAAGCAGCATGTGTGCCAACCCTTCCATGGAGTGGCTCTAATGTAAGTGGAAATGGGTGTATATTATATCTATGCTGACTTTTTTATTTTTCATCTGGATCCTAGGAACTTAATTGTTAAAGAAAAACAACAAACTGGTTTTGGGAAATATTCCATATAATTACTCTGTCTTGTATTACCATGGTTAAAATTATCTACAAACATGCAGGTAAAGATTTCACTTGAAAGCTATTCAGATTCTATACCTGAAGAAATGTACAAAGCAACATGTGTCCATACAAGTGAGGAAGCCATAATGAGTTTCCAGACAGTTGGCTATCCTAATATGATAAAAGCATCTTGGGGAGGTGGTGGCAAAGGAATTCGAAAGGTATGTGATCATTCACTAGGTGTTACTTTGTTGCATTCACCAGGTGTTACTTTGTTGTTGAAGATGGCTGAAGACTTGGCTATGTTTTTTTGGTATTGCTAGGAGTTTTCAAGGTTGGTTTCTAATATAAATGTTCTAATTAATCTAGGCTTTACAATTTTACCACTATTATGATATTTTGTATGGTAGGTTTACTTCATCACCTCTCATAATAGATCCATTGATACTTGTTGTAAAACTCTACTAATTCTGCTTGAACAAGTAGTTCATTCTTGGAACAAAAATTTAAATAAATCAAGTAAATAAAGGAAATATAATTTATATATGAAAAAGGAAATACAGATATGGATCTCAAAGTGGTTCCCATAGTTTTAAATGTGGAAACTATATATTGAAATCTGGGGAAAATGTTTATGCCCACAACCCTGAAATAGGTAGCCCCAATGACAAGTAACCCAAGCACAGAATGTAATGATGATGAGAAAGTACAGAAATAGGAAAACACAGTCTGGACTTTGAACTAATCCTCTAGGAAGCTTCATCAACCTAGAGATACCCACACATGTGGTCATGAATTTTACTTCAGAGCCTTATGTGACAATGCTTATCTAGCACTGCTATGGTTAGGATTCACAAGGCCAGTGATAATTTATAAGATATGTGTTGGGCATTCTAGGAATACAGGGTTCATAATCTCTTCCCCCACTTTGAAGAATGGTTTCCCTATGTTGGAATCTGTTTTCAATATTATTAGCATGTTATATAATTTGAACAATTACCATACTTGTCAAGAAAAATATCGATAACATCCTTGATCTTCAACCAAGATGGATATAAGCTTTAGCTCCAGAAGATTAGAAGTTCATAAGATGTTTTGTGGCATCTATCTACCATGTGGCGTGTTCTACTAGCAATCAGTTGTATCAAAATGTTCATCAATTTACCCATGTCTATTTATATCACAAGTATCACATTGTATGCCCATTACAGACATGATGGGTTAATCCCTCATGTAGTTAGTTCCTTATTTACTTGGGATTCCATCTACAAAGTGGCATGCAGATTTTCTTAAGAGAGTTGAAAGGCACATCAGTATACCTACATAGCATAATTACCAATTCAACAGTCCTTAAAAGGAACTGTGGTCCTTATTGGAAAATCTTTGAATGTCTGTTAAAAACTCTCACTCATTCATGTTTTTGACTCTAAAGGCTCACTTGTGTCATTCTTTGTACCCTACAAATGAAGTATTTTGAATTCAAACTATCTGTCTCATATGTATTTTATAAGGATCAATGTTTTAGATTGGTCCCTCTCTTATATCTATTCTAGGTCCTTGCCTCGTAGGTTGTGTTGGGATTTTACTAAGATTGCAGTCATATCATAGAGCTATATAATTTTATCTGCAGTACATTAACTAGTTTGAACATTGCATGTATAGAATCTCGTTCTAACTCATTGTAGTTCTTGCAAACTGCATGGATGCTTTATATCTATTGAACTAATTTCCTAAAGTTTATCTTAAGCACAAAGTCATCTACTGATGTGGCGATGTTCATGTGGCTTTGCTGATATGTTGATGCTGTCAACCGGAATATAAAATGGACATTAACTTATAACAATTGCATCATTTGGGCAATGAAGCTTTGATTTCCTCATGTGTTCAGCCATGCTATGGCCTAGCCTTTTTCTAATAGCTTTAGGAAAAAAATCTAGAAAGTGCAATTGCAGAGCATCTTACTTTATAAATATCTTATATATGTTAGCTAGATTTAATTGGATAATGCATCTGATTAGGTCTTGGAAAATCAATGTTCTCTATGTAGGTTCATAATGATGAAGAAGTCAGAGCCCTATTTAAGCAAGTACAGGGAGAGGTTCTAGGTTCACCAATATTTATCATGAAGGTTGCATCTCAGGTACTAAAATAATTCAAGAAATAATGAATGGATGATAATGGAACTTGGATGACATTTTAGTTGTTGTGTACACACCACTGGTAATGGTATTCATTACTAAAGTGGAAATGGTTATTTATTTATGAAATTTTGTAGTGAGTGAAGCATATGTTTTTCTCTATTGTTATGTCTAATCCTGTATGAGACAAGAGGTGGCAAAGTTTACTCTGGGCCTACTTTTATATTTATTCATGAGCAGTTAATGCTTCTATAACACATCAGTAACATACATAACTCTGCCTCTACAGAGTCGACATCTAGAAGTGCATCTACTTTATGACCACCATGGAAATGTGGCAGCTTTGCATAGTCATGACTGCAGTGTTCAAAGAAGGCACCAAAAGGATGGGATTTCTCTTTATTTGTCTTATATGAATTCTATTTTTCAATGAAATAGATTAGATGGAATATGATGTTAATGTAATTTTTATGTCCTGTTAAGTTAGACATCTTAAGCATTGTGTTGAATACTGTGTTACTCTTAGGACACAGTGGACTCTCTATTGCAATGACATATATACATATATAATAAGGAATCTTGTTACCATTATCACTAAATGCACATTATTTCAGCATTACTACTAAGAACTGGGTATGCAATTTTTGTTAAGGATGTCAGTTCTTTTTTATTTACAGATTATAGAAGAGGGTCCAATTACAGTTGCTCCACCTGAAACTGTGAAGCAATTAGAGCAGGGTGCATGGAGACTTGAAAAGTATGTAAACTATATTGGGGCTGCAACTATTGAGTATCTTTATAGCATGGACTCTGGCGAGTATTTTTTTTTACAACTGAATCCTTTTTTATAGGTATATAGAATTTGCTTCAGTAATCATTATGAGCATGGAACTAATAATGTTGGATTTGAATTTCTAGTTATGTTGAGGTGAATAGAATGGTTTCTTTATCAAGTTGACATCCCTTCGTAGGTTTATCATCCTATTACAGAGTGGATAGCTGAAATGAACTTGTATCCCAAGTTGTTATAGTCATGGGCATTCCTCTTTGGCAGATTCCTGGTATGCTCTTAGTAGGGCTGCAGGTTGATTTATCTTTGTTGATATTCTATTATGATGACACTGATGGAAACCTACTATGCACTGATGTTCTTGGTGTTTGTATGCCTTAGAAATAAGATGATTTTATGGAAAAGAAGGAGGAATAGGCTATGATGCTTGGCAGAAGATAGCGATGACAGCTACTCCATTTGATTTTCACTTGGCAGAATCTGTCAGACCAAAAGGACATTGTGTAGTAGTCTGTGTGACAAGTGAAGATCCTGATGATGGTTTTAAGCCTACTAGTGGAAAAGTGTAGTTCTGAAACAATTCTATTAGGGACACTTATAGAAAGATATTAGGGTGGAAATAAATTGGATTTCTTTTTTAGAAATTAAAACATAGATACCTTTTGTGGATAGTTATTTTGTACTTGAAATTTGTCTTGTATTTGTGAAATATTTGTAGGAACTCAACTTTAAAAGCAAGCCAAATGTATGGGCATATTTCTATGTTAAGGTATTGACCTCTCTTTGTACATAATATAAATTGAATTTCTATTTCATATTTTCTCTTGCATCTCACCCTCCAAATACATGGAGCATGCTCTTACCTCATGGAATGCCATATGGGATAGGAAGTAGTGGGTCATTGCAATGACTTCGTGATGCAAAATCCCTCTACAAATTGGTAGGATCTGTATAAATTCATCTACTTCATTCCCTTCTCTATAGAAAGGTTATTAGTCTTTGCTTTCCTTGGTGGAAATATTCCAACTTCAATCACATACAATGAAAATTGGGAAAAAAAATTCTTCACGTGCCGTGTGATTCCTTTAACTAGCTATTGCATCACATCCTCTGGTTTCAATTTGCACATTCGTGAATCATGGATTTAAAATAATGTAGCTGTCAAAGTTTCCCCAAAATACTAAAATTACCATGCCATACCTAAATCTTGAAAGTGTTGAAATTTGTAACATGATTTTGACTAAAATAAACTCATTTGCTTTTGATGTTCATTGCAGTCAAGAGGAGGAATCCATGAGTTTTCAGATTCTCAATTTGGTATGTACACATTTATTTTTTAGTGGCTTACTAATAGCTTTTGTTAAAGGTATGTACTATTCTTAGCAAATAGTTATGAGTTTCAGGTAACGTGTTTGCTTTTGGAGAATCTCGAGCTTTGGCCATAGCTAATATGGTACTTGGATTGAAGGAAATTCATATTTGAGGAGAGATTCATACTAATGTTACACAATTGACCTTCTCCATGTATGTTAATAATTTTAGATATGCAACATTAACAATACATCATGCTATGAAACTTTCTTAGGTATGGTTCCAAGTAAATCATGTGGGGAAATTTTTACATTGTTATATGATAGTATTGTTTATTATAGAGATGTGTGAAAGATGGGTGTTCATTCTTTATAGGATGCAGAATATAGAGAAAACAAGATTCATACAGGTTGTCTTGACAGTTGGATTGCAATCCATGTTAGAGTAGAGAGGCCACCTTGGTATCTTTCAGTGGTTGGAGGAGCACTATATGTAAGCCTTTAAAGTTTTGTAAAACCTTGAGGGACTAGTATGTCCTGTTATTTCCTTTGTTTATCATTTACCCGATATTGAGCTCTAACATGCTAATTTTATACCAGAAAGCATCAGGGATGAGTGCCGCAATCGTTTCTGAATATATTGGGTATCTTGAGAAAGGGAAAATCCCTCCCAAGGTAGGCTGTGTAAAGCTTGTACCTTTATGGAACGAAATTATTACATTTACAGTATAGCTTGTACCTTTATGGAGGGAAATTTGTGAGAGACATGTCTTATGTGACATTGTGACCCTTTTAATCTTTTAAATTTGTATTAATGTATGTTTTTGAAATGCATAATATCTCTTTGGTAAACTCTATAGTGTCTCTCAACATTGAAGGGATCAAATATACGGTATGCATTCCTTTAAAAGTTGACAGTCGGTTCTATCTATTTTGCTAATTATTTTATTATTTGAAAGTGGAATAATAGATATTATTTCACAATGGAATAACATAATCTCTATTTGTATATGGAATTTCATCTTTGATTGTAGATTGAAATGGTAAGGGGAGGACCAAACAGCTATAGACTAAGGATTAACCAATTAGAAGTTGAAGCCGAAATACACACACTACGTGATGGAGGGCTACTAATGTTGGTGCCTCTCTCTATTTCCTTATGTTTTACATTCATACCCTTTGAATTGTATGTTACAAAATAGCCTCGAGATATTTGTCCTAACGTGGAGTTTTTATTTTTCCCATTTAATTTTGTTGAATTGAATGGGAAAACCGAAATTGAGCCTTCAAAACATTTGAAATGCATAGCAACTGGCCTTATGTGGATATGATAGTTGATATGATAATTTCTCTCAAGTGAAAGGTTTGATTTTTTGTTGTTGTTCTCTAATAGTTATTTGAACATTGATTTGCTGATATCATTTGACTTCCCTTCTTTCCATGGTAAAATTTCATGGTTCATTACAGTGGCTTCATTTTGAAATTATTTCAGTCTTCTTTCATAATGTTTCTTTTCTGATCAGTCTTAGCCAAGGTCAAGGATATTATAGACTTTATCATAGTAGGTAAATATTTTTGTGTTTGAGGCATACATGAACACCTGCAAATACCTATAAGATGGCATAAAATATAATTAGATTAACAGAGTACTAGAAATAGTGAAATATAGTGATAAGGAATGAAGGTGATAATTCTTGTAGTAATTAGCTATACAGTTCTTTGTGGCAAGAAAATTTGTAACGAATAGGATGTTTTTCTTCTAAATTTTTGAAAGTGATTATGAATTTCAGAACATGCAAACACCCATGTCTGCAAGAAAGTCCAGAATGATAAGAAAAGACACAATTGGATAAGTGGTAGATAGGGGCAAGTCGGAAGTTCACGCTCATCAAGGTTTTCTCTAATGAAACATGGTTTTATTAAGATTTCCTTGTTTTCCTGCCCACTTGTTAACATTTGGATCATGGGTTGCAATGTTATATTTGCATATGGCACTGTTGCAGGCTTTTGTGAAATGTTAGATGATTATCTTGAGAGAGCAGAAATTCCTTGAGAAGATGAAGGTGAAGAGGAGGGTGCATGGCTTCCTCTTTCTGAAATAAAACTTCTTGCAAATGAAACCACGTTTGCACAATCAAGGGATGCTTTACATATGGCCCCAGTGGACACTATTGTAAGACTATTAATTTTACTTGATCGTCATATACGGTGTGGGCATGACATGACAGTGGATGACGAAGATGATGTGAGTCTAGATAATAATATGTTCAGTTGAATTTTATTTTCAAATTAATAGCATGGCTCACAGTGTGTGTGCGTGTGTGTGGCTGGGCGGGTCCTCTTAAAAACTTTATTTAAGTTCTTCAAGAAAGTCTGTATGTCCTGCAAATGTTATGTTCTTCATTTTAGGAATTGTTAGCTAAACACATTGTTTGACATCTGTTACACAAACTAGATTACTAAGGAGCTCAGGCATGGTAGTATTGGGTGATATAAATCAACCTTCTAGGTAATCATTAGGCTTTAGGGTGACTGGAAGCAAAACTGCAAGGTTTCAGGTGACAAGGTAGGCTGTTCTTTAGGATGTTCCACAATGTCTGAGATATGTGATTTCCATACTCTGTTGAATAAATAAGTGAATTAAAGTTTAGGCTTGGATTGTTGAGAATCCATTTTTTTAAGAATGTCACTGTAATACTATTTCATGTGGATGGTCACACAACTAATATAAGACTTACACTTTTCTAAGATTGTTTGATTTTTCTAAATGCAATTTTGTAGATAGTGACACACCATTCAATTTCATTGTTACAGTAGCATTTATTGTCACCTTAAATTTTAATGAACATGTCACCTTTTTTGGACCTTGCACTTGATACTGCAATGCTACTAACTTTAGATGATGATGGAAATGTGACCTTAGAGATGGAGATAATAAGTCAACTTATCTAGCATAATTATATCATCATGTTTGTTCCAGGTACTAAGGTTTCGACAGATGGGATTGTGATAAAAGGTCAGAGCCATGTTAATGACAGCATGATCACATGTGAGGCCAGGCCTATTGCAAAGAGGTCCAGGGATAAGGTCATAGGTGGAACCATGAATGAGAATGGGTTTTTTATTGTTAAAGTCATGCATGTAGATTCAAAAACTGCATTGTCTCAAATTGTACAGCTTGTAGAGGCCGCCCAGATGGCCAGAGCACCTGTACAAAAACTTGCTGACCGAATTTCCAGGTTCTTTGTTCCCTTCGTGAGTATATTATCGTGACAAGAAATTTAAATTATGCCAAGAAAATTTAACGTTTGATAAGGGAAAATTATATTTCTGATGATAACAATGGCGTTTAGGTTGTTGCAGTTGCTAGTATAACATGGCTTGGTTGGTTCATTTCTGGGGAAGTTGGGATCTTTCCTGAAACATGGGTCCCAACATCAATGGATGGATTTGATTTGGCATTGCATTTTGGAATATCAATGCTGGTCATTGCTTGTCCCTATGCTTTGGGACTTGTAGCTCCAACTGCAGTAATGGTTGACATAGGGAAAGTTGCTTCCCAGGGTGTGTTGATCAAGGGCGGTAATGCTTTAGAAAGTGCTCATAAGGTATTTTATTTCAGCTTATTAGAGAACATTATATTACTTGCTCGTTTGGATCATTAAGGCAGTTGTCCATCACAAAGGATCAAAGTCCACCTTTTGTTCTCCTTCAAAGGCCACTTTGCTTATCATAAAAGGTTGTGAATATTTTTCCCTTGAATAGAAATGTTGTAGCAAAATTTTACTTGGCAATAGAGGAAACAATATGTGATATGATTTTGTTTGATTGATTGATTAACATCCATTATTTTTGGAAGAAAAGTATTGTTACTGATCTTGCAGTCAACATGTACCTTCCAAATGGTACATTAGTAATTTTCAAGGATGTTCTTGTCCTTCAAAAGTTCTACCTTAGAAAGGGGGCACTTCTTATTGATGTTCATAGATATTTTTTTCTAGGGAAAATCCTTGGATGCTTCCCCACATTCTTGGATGGTATCCTTAATAAATCTGTTGGTGTAGACTAGTGTAGCAAAATCTTACTTGGCACTAGAAGGAAACAATATGTGAAATGCCTTTGTTTGACTGATTGATTAACATCCATTGTTTTTGGAAGAAAAGTATTGGTATTGATCTTGCAGTCAACATTTATGTTCCAAATGGTGCATTAGTAATTTTCAAGGATGTTCTTGTCCTTCAAAACTGCTTAGAAAGGGGTACTTCTTATTGACATTCAAGAGCTTAGATTTTTTTTTCAAGGGAAAACCCTCATGGGGAATCCCAAAGGATGCTTCCCCACATTCTTGGATAGTATCCCTAGTAAATCCATTGCTGTATACTAGTGTTCCTAACCCAAGGGGATTCATACCAGGCCCTTTTAAGAATAGAACTAGCCAAATGACCAACAAGTTTGGTGACAATTGGTTGAGCTAACCCCTTAGGCTTTTAGGAGTAGAGATATATGCAAGAATTGTAAACCTTTATTGTTTATTCTGCTTCTATGTACTTTGTAAAGTTTGGGCTCTAATGTTATACATTTAAGGAACTCTGGAAGAATAACAGAAGAAACTTTTTCACCTCAAATCCAAAGTGGAATGAAGACACCCTACTTTAGCTGGATTCTTAAACTCTTTTTTGATGGCTCCAATTTTTGTGGAGAAAGCTTCAGGAGCTTGTTCATTCTGTTTTTCCCCTCACCCTTAAAATTTGAAGCTTAGTGTTCTCCAAAACCGCTGATTTTGTGGCCACTACATATTTTGGAGCAAGCTATTCACAATAGGGGCTACCTACAATTTTGTGTCAGCATACATCCACTTCCTTTAAGAAGAATGGCCTCCATGTAAATGTCATTACATGATATTTTTGACATCATAACTAACCTTATACGACATCCAAAGGTGGACAATACTACTTCGTGTTACATTCTGTGACCTTGAATTCGACAATCTGAGAGATTTTAAGAGTTAACAAAACCGTACAAAAGTTTAACTTTAACATGAAACAGTGTATAAAATTATCCAATACTATGTATAATGTTGTCATTTGGAATGTATGTTAATGCAAGTTAAGTGCGTTGTTTTTGACAAAACTGGCACCCTTACCATTGGAAGACCTATGGTAGTAGGGACTAAGCTCTTTACAAGCATATCTCTGCAAAAGCTGTGTGATATGGCAATTGCTATTGAGGTAACGCTTGACTATTCTTAGACTCCAGCTGTCTATGTTCTATGATTAGAGCTTGCTTTCAAAATATTTTTCTTTTGTCCAAAGGCTTACATATAACATCCAAGTATTTGGATCACTAGATGGCGAAATTCCTTGGAAATCCTGGAGATAATACCTAAAATGTTTTAAGCTGCTAGATATGGCACTCTATTTCAATTTTCAAGCAATCCATTAATCTTATGGTCAAAGAAAAATACTAAATAGTAAGGTTTTGTTGTAGCAGAAGTAAGGAACTGAAAATTTCTACTAACATACTATCATGGAGGCTAATAGTGAACATGACCTATGGTAGTAGGGACTAAGATATTTACAAGCATATCTCTGCAAAAGATGTGTGATGTGGCAACTGTTGTTAAGGTAATGCTTGACTATTCTCAGACTCCAGCTGTCTGTGTTCTATGATTAGAGCTTTCTTTCAAAAGATTTTTCTTTTGTCCAAAAGATTACATATAACATCAAAGTATTTGGATCACTAGACGGCGAAATTCCTTGGAAATCCTGGAGATAATACCTAAAATGTTTTAAGCTACTAGATATGGCACTCTATTTCAATTTTCAAGCAACCCATGGAGGCTAATAGTGAACACCCTATGGAAAAGGCTGTACTAGATTATACCCAAAAACTGAGAGGTAAATATGGGTCATTTACTCATAGTCTTCATGGTCCATGCATGTCCACTCGAAGTGCATCATCATAAATGAGGAGGATTATTATTTTATTTTCTTGTTCTCCTTGTTTCCATCAGTATCACGTGCTAGGTATTTAAACAAGGGGTGGCTAGTCTCTTGAGAAGGTCTCATATCCCATAGATCAAGGAGAGGAGTGCATATCTTTGTGTGTGGGGGGAGGGGGTCATAAAGTTCATTTTATTGAACAAAGAGGGGAAATACCATAGAGGGAGTAGCCTTGGTTCATTTTTAAGGAACCCTACAGACTTATGAATAATTATTTTGCATGGTGAGGGAAAAGAATGAATGTCGAGTATCATGTCAATATACTAGGTAGAAATCTAAAGGGGTATAAAAAATATAAATGGAAAAATTGATACATGCAATATACAGTGAAAATAGGGGTTTTTTTAAATTGGGAAGGCATATTGGGAGGGGGTTAAAAAATTGATTTTGAGAGGTATTTTCCAATATTTTTTGAAAATAGGGGTATTGTTTCATATGCCATGAACGAACGTGCTATGTCATGGTTTCACTTAGTGAAGACCCCATGCTTTACATAGTCACAGACTAGTTGGTAGTAGAACCCATTACTGAAAAATCTGTACTTGAATGCTTTAATTTATGGGTTTCTGTGTGGTAAGAAGTTTCCTGTTCCGACCCACTAAGATGGAATTATTTCATATTATGGATTCGGCTAATTGAGGATCCTTTTAGAATTTTTACTGACATGGTTGTAGTGTTGTGCTACTATCCTTCAACATTCATCCTAGTGTTCAGCCTTAAGATACACTGCTTATTACCGATGAAGAACCTAAGGGGTACTCCTTTTGGGTTATAGTTTTCTTTTAGTAAGGTAAACCCCATTTGGAGGCTTCGCTCTGTTGGATTCTCTTGGTTGTTTGTATTAAGTAAACTTGTTAGTTTACAACCCTAAAGGATCTTTAACAAAAATAACTCGCAGTAAGGCCATCTAATAGCCTTTTCCCAGGATCTTATTAAATTAAAACTTACAATTAAAAATGAGTTTTTGGAAGAAAATTACTTTTAGGGTACAACTACCAGATCTCCTCTACGGCTTGTGACTATATGAGCTTTGGTTAAGTATTGATAAGGGACCCTTAAAACAAAAGGATCTCGGGTCTGACACCCGACTTCCTATCTTCCCATACAAAGGCTGAAGGATAGGAAAACGCAGAGTATCATTTTTTCTAACTTTCCTATGAACCCCTTTGTTAACTTAATTGAGTATTAAAGCCAGTTGTAAATTTCAATCAAGTAATACCTCGAGCAAATCCCCAAACCACGAAAATCTGAGAATTGCTTCACAGGATCTTTTGCACTCAGTCGATTATTGTGTTACAAACATAATACAGGTAAAATTCTTAGATTGGAGTTTTGAGAAATTTTAAAAACAAAGATTTGTATTAAAACACAAAAACCTTGGAGGGATACGTTACAACCAACATCCAATATTTAAGAAAAATTGAAATTGGTAGAGTACGTATTATACAGGAGAAAATGTTGTAGCTGAGGAAAACCATTTGAATAACAAGTAGAATAAATCATTGGCCTATATATATACATATATGTATTTGCTTCAGGTCGCATAGGATGACCTTCGGTAGTGTTCTCTTCGCAGAATGTAAATGCCATTGGGTGGAGACAATCTCCAAACATAGGTTGGCCTCGCTTTAGGGATTCCTATGATTTAAGACAAGAAACCCTCTAGTATAGAAAAGAATTACTAACAGTGCTGCCGAAGGACTAGCGAGAATGAATCCCGCTCATTAAAACCCCCCCATTCTTGTCGTTGAGCCATAACAGTTAAGGAAGGAGCATAGTGCAAGATAGATACTTCTTACCAGATTGCGGATGGAGCGAACCAAGATACTGGTCAAGATCTCCACGTCTTGCAGAAAAAAAAAAGGGAAATTTAAAACATGGGGAGTAACCAGTGCGTTTATTTTAGAAGAAACTTTAAAAAGACTTCCATAATATTGAAAGAGGTAGTGCCCAACAAAACTCACCACATTGATGTTAATGCAAGAGAGTTCTCTTTAAAATAATAGGGATGGACGACAATGAGAGATTGTATTATGTTCACGTGTGATTTGGGGCAGTGTGAGGCTAATGTCATCTAGCCAAACCCTAGAATTCCTTAGGATGAATGAGGGTATACCAGCGTTGGCTTCCCCAGTCTTTTCTACAGCTCAAAATGTTGGGAGTGGCCGCGAGTCTATAGACGAAGGGCAGTATGTTCAAGTTTCCAAAGGGCAAGAAATCATCTGTGACAGGACAATATCATTATTACAATTCAGTCGTATGGTTCCAGTCTGGTTTTTTATCAAACAAAATCCCTGCTTTTAATGGAGTACTCATACCAAGGGTTAAGGGTACCAATCCCTTGAGCAATACCTCAATTCTCTCCTTGAGAAAACCACTGTAGTAAATGCCAAACTTTTTTAAAAACATGTGCCTGCCAAGTCGAGTGACCTTCAAGGAATACAACGATCTAGGAGAAGCATGTGTGATTAAAGGCCATCATGAGTGGTTGTACTACATTCTAGGACCAGGAGTTATTACTGTAAGTTCCATGTTGTAGAGACACCCTTAATACTTTGGAATAACCCCTCGTTGTGGCAACCTGGAAAGGTTTAAAGGTAGGATACCTTTCTTTAGTTTTCATAGCCTATGTGCAATCCTTTGTAATAATTACAGACTATTATTATAAACAAAACTTTTAGGTGACGAGTAACAAAGGTTACCAATAATGGTATTTTAGATATTGCTGCCTTTTACATTCATGGTGTAACATTAATAGGTGACCTTTATAATGATTAAAGAACATTGTAGACAATATTTCTGAGCGATAGTAAAGGTTACCAGGGATATCGTGTTAGAAGACGATATATTAGCATTACATAGTTTAAATATGAAGAGTTATCCTTGGAAATGATATATAGAATATTCAGAAAGTAAGACTATTGCATATGGAGTATTAATGGTAACAATGAAAGTGTAGCACTAACATTTCCTAGATCAACTACTAAGAGACCTTTCAAGTGGACATAGTTTATAGTTGAGATTATACCCAAGCATAGCCAGGAGCATCAGGTGTGCAAATAAAAGTATATCATACCAAAAACATTGTAGGAGAAAGTCTTATGCTCACTTACTACCCATAAGAACTCTTGTGTGTCTATGAGTCAACAAGAATGGTGATGATCCTTTTGGCTGGAAATCCATCTGTCAAGGAAGAGGAAAACTTTAGCCGAAGCTAAGTAAGAAGAAACATCATAACACTATGTACTTTCCTTTACTGATTAAAGACTCTCTATCTCCTTATATCTGATGTGAAATTAAAAATTATGTAGAGTAATGCATAGAACTGGAAAACATAACTTATGTCCTATAAATTATTTCATTAGTAGGATTACAAAAAGAATCCTAAAGTGAAGAAAAAAAATATTTGAGGTACATTACATATGGTATCAGAGACAGGTTCAACCCTGTAGCCTAATGGGAATGTCTCCTTTTTGCTAAACTTTGTTCTAACAAATATTCTAACAAACTATTGGATTGTTGTGTTGTGTATACTAGCAAATTTTTGTTGTTACAGGAAATATCATGGCTTCTGTGAATGAAAATAAGGACCAACCTGAAAACCATGAACAGGTGCCACCAAGTACCCAACCAGCAATAGAACATTCTGAAGCAAGTCAAGTACTCGAAACTATGAGGCATCTAATCATAGAAATATAGAGATGTAAAGATGATAATGAACAACTCAAGAAAGCTCAGGAAAAGCAGCAGGAAATCAATGAAATTTTGCTGCAAAGTCTCCATGAGAGAAATAACGGCAAGGAACCCTAAGCCGAGACCAAAAAGGACCCAGAAAGGTAGGAGAGTGCAGAGAAAAAGGGTAGTTCATCTAATGAGACCCAAAATTCGAAGAACAAAATCAACATGGGTGGAAAGAGAAAGGTCAATCATCTAGAAGGTGAGTTCAAAAAAATCAAGCCCACTAACTTTGATGGGGAATCCAAGACTGGGGAGGAAGCAGAGGCATGGTTGCTGGACATCAATAAATATTTTCAAATTTACAACTATTCCAGCAATATGAAATTTTGAATGGCAGTTTACAATCTAAAAGGAAAGGCTAGCATTTGGTGGCAGGATCTCAAAATTTCACATGGACTCAAGGAGAAGAATCTAGAATCGGACGATTTCAAGAGACTATTTAAGAAACAGTATCTATCTGAGAGTTACTATGAAAGGAATACCAAATAATTTTATGAGTTAAGGGTTGGCCAAATGACCATGGAATACCTCATTAACAAGTTTTTATATTTGTTGCACTTTGTGCCCTACATCAAGGAAGAAAAGGTGAAGGTACAAAGGTTCCTAGGATGTTTGCCTTAGGCGTATAAGGATCGAATTGAGTTCAACAATCCAAAGTCCTTGGATGAGGTACTGAGGAAAGCGAGACTATGTTTTGAGTAGTATAAAAAACAAAGTGATCCCTCCAAAACATGGAAGGACAAGAAGTAAGAGAAGTTCAACCAGTAGAGAAAGGGTTTCAAGCCACCACCCTTCAGAAATATGCCGAGAAATCCCCAAGGGAATTCTTACAACCGAAATGAATAGCTACCCTCAAAAGGTACTAAACTGAAAAATTTGGGGAAAAAAGGGGCTGAGGTGGCTCCTAAAGAACCTTTGAAATGCTGGGAGTGCGGAGAAAACCACTTACACAGAAATTGTCCTTGATACAATGGGGCAAGAAAGATGTTGCACAACCTTCAAGAAGCATCTACTGTTGGGAAAATTGGCAAGAATTACCACAAAATTCATGCAGCTGTGGAAGATCAGCAAGTAGACCACCAATCCTCTATAGTGGAGATCGAAGGTATTATCTCTAATCACACCCTTGCTATCTTTATAGGTCGAGGTGTTACCTTAAGTTATATTACCCCAAGGATGATGGAGCTCTGCCAACTCACTAAGGTGAAGCATGCAAAACCATGGTTGGTATAGCTGGCCACCAGGGAAAAACAGAAGGTAATTGATTTTATTGCTAGTTATGAAGTTAAGTTACAGGACCATAAAACAAGAATTGACTTAAACATTTTACCCTTAGGATCTTACGACATGATAATAGGCATGGACTAGCTAGAAAGAAATGAAGTAGTGTTGAACTGTTTATCATAGACTTTTACCTATATTGTAGAAGATCGGGTCCTTTGGACAGTAAAAGGCATACTCAAACTAGTCTCGGTAAGACAAATTTCTGTTATGTAGCTGAAGAAATGCATCAAAAAGGGCTGCAACCTCTATGCAGTTAGGGTTGCTGACCTAATTCTTAATGAAAACCTGACACCTTTAAAACATCACCCTATCCTAGATGAATTCTCTAATGTATTTCCATAGGAAATACCAAGCTTACCCCCTCAATGAGAAGTTGACTTCTCCATTGAGCTTCTACCTGGGTCTGCACCTGTGTCAAAAATACCTTAGAGGATGTGTATTCCAGAACTGACTGAACTGAAAATTCAGTTACAAGAGCTATTAGATAAAGGGTGTATAAAGCTTACTATGTCTCCATGGAGCGCATCGATCTTGTTTGTCAAGAAAAGGATGGAACCTTAAGACTTTGTATTGACTACCGGTAGTTAAACAAAGTCACCATTAGGAATAAGCATCCCCTACCTAGAATTAACGATATGTTCGATCAAGTAGGGGAAGCGAGAATTTTCTCTAAGTTGGAATTATGATATGGATACCACTAGATTTGAATAAAAAGGGATGACATAAACAAGACTACCTTTAGGACCCGTTATGGACATTACGAATTCGTGGTGATCCCCTTCGGTTTAACAAATGCACCTGCCACATTTATATGCCTAATGAATGGCATTTTTAAAAAATATATAGATTAGTTTGTATTGATCTTCATTAATGATATCTTGATTTACTCTAAGAAGAACATCAACATCACCTATGGATAGTGCTGCAAACTTTAAGGGAGCACCAACTGTATGCCAAGTTGGAAAAGTGTGAGTTTTTCAAAACTGAAATTCAGTACTTGGGACATGTTATATCCAAGGATGGAATTGCTATAGACCCAAAAAAAATAAAATCCATATCCGACTGGCTAGTACCCAGGGATGTGACCGACATTCAACCACTCATGGGACTTAGTGGCTATTATCGAAGATTTTTTCAAGGGTTCTCAAGAATTCCATACCCCATTACCTCCTTGCAGAAAAAGGGAATAAAGTTCATTTGGTCATTAAAGTGCCAAGAAAGCTTTGACAAACATAAGGAGTTGCTAACCAGAGCACCTGTCCTAAAAGTAGCAAACCCCCTTAAAGACTACACAGTCTGTACAGATGCCGGCCAAGAAGGAGTAGGAGAGGTTTTGTCCCAATAAGGACATGTAGTTTGTTATGAATCCCGTAAGTTAAAATATCATGAACATGTGAGGTAATCTTGAGTCAGCCCAAGAGTGACATTTTGGAAAAAGTAAAGACAACAAGTACTCGGGATGTTGATTATACAAAACTATTTAGTGAAATACAGAAAAATGAGATAAACTTAAAGGGGAGAGCTTTTAAAATCAACCAAAAGGGCCTTATTTGGTTTAAGGATAGGTTGTACATACCTAAAAGTTTGGAATTGAAGTTGTTTATTTTAAATGAGATGCAAAAACCCCTGTTTACAGGTCATCCCGGTTACCAAAAAAGGATAACTGCTCTGAGAAAGCAGTTCTTTTGGCCAGGTTTAAAATCTGATTTAGTGGAGTATCTGTCTAAGTGCTTAGAGTGCCAGCAAGTTAAAAAAGAGCATGGACATCTAGCTGGTTTATTACAGCCTTTACCAGTACCTAAATGGAAATGGGAGATCATATTCTTAGATTTTATCATTGGTTTACCAAGAACACAGAAACAACATGATTCGATCATGGTAGTAGTTGACAAGTTAAGCAAGTCAGCACATTTCATTCCAGTAAAGTCAACACATAAGGCAGCAGACATTGCATAAATATGTTTAAAGGAAATATTTCGATTGCATGGTGTGCCAAAAATTGTAATATCGGATAGGGATGTGAGATTTACATGAAACTTCTGGAAATATTTATTTGCAGGTTGAGAAACCCGGATCAATTTTAGCACAAGCTACCATCTTGAAATTAACGGGCAGACAGAATGTACCAACCAGACCATCGAAAACATGTTAAGAATGTATGTTATGAAAAGACCCACTTAGTGGGAGGACTATTTACATCTGGTGGAGTTCGCTTATAACAATGGTTACCAGGCCTCAGCTAAAATGAGTCTGTTTGAAATATTGTATGGAAAAAAATGCAATAGCCCTCTCAGTTGGGATAACCCTATGGACCGTGTACTAATTGGACCTGAGCTATTACAAGAGATGGAGTGAACAATTCCCGAGGTGTAGAAAAATTTAAAGGCAGCTCAAGATTGGTAGAAGAGATACATAGACTTAAAGAGAGAACATAAGGATTTTTGTGTTGGTGACCACGTGTACCTATGGGTCAAACCTAAGAAGAGTTCCCTCAAGGTAGGGAGCTACATGAAACTAGCTCCAAGATTCTGTGGACCTTTTCAATTCCTAGAGAGAATCAAACCCGAAGCTTATAAACTG
Source organism: Pseudotsuga menziesii (assembly GCA_001517045.1). Classification (NCBI taxonomy): domain Eukaryota; kingdom Viridiplantae; phylum Streptophyta; class Pinopsida; order Pinales; family Pinaceae; genus Pseudotsuga; species Pseudotsuga menziesii. The sequence continues at coordinate 187,562 of LPNX010526061.1, read as the reverse complement.
GCCCTACCTGTTCATTTAAGGATACATAACATTTTTCATGTTTCATTATTAAAAAGTATGGATATGATTCTGCTCATATTATCAATTGGAATGTGGTATAGGTGGAACCCGAAGGAGAGTTTCAGGTGGAACCTTCACACATTCTAGACAAGAAAGAAACAATACTTTGGAACCAATTCATCGCTCAGGTAAAGTTGCAATGGAAGCACTTTAGTGCTGAGGAGGTGACTTGGAAGTTAGAGGAAGAAATGCGAATAAGGTACCCTATCTTTTTTCTCAAGCCAATGGGGGAAGACTAACACCGAAAACAGTGTTCGAATAAGGGGGCGTGGATGTAATATCCCTCAAAGTACAAACTTTAATTTTTAGTTATATACTTGCTATCTATTATTGTTTAATAATTTTGGATGATAGAAAAACCTGCCAAAGAGTTCGAGAAGGATTATGTAATAATAATAAAAAATTAAAGAAACAATGAAATAAGAAAGTGGAAATAGCCAGGTGAAATGAGGAAACATGCATGCAACAGCAAGGGACAAGTCAGGGCTAACTTTAGGGAAACTATTATAGGTGTCAGGAGTGCCTTGATGACACTAGACACTCCCTGGAAATCAGGGATTTTATTAGCTCCATGAATTCCATGAGGAATCAACTGCTAATAGGAAAACAAATACCTAGGAAAAAATTTTAATAAAAGGGAAGCATATGGGTGAGGCAGGATGCTATTTAGTATGCTGAGCACTTAAAATCTTGCTGCGTGAGCACCTAGTGTTAGGAAATACTGTGTGAACCAGACCTAAAATTTGAAGCTGTGGTTAGCCATCCCTTCTGTTGGCATGTCTTGTTTGGCTTGGGGGTGACTTGGGAAGCGGGAATCTAAATCTAGTCTACGGTTGGGAGGAACGTGGCTATTTCAACAATATTTCGGGCTACAAAATTTTACAGGTTCCTTTTTTATTTTATGAGATTTATGAATCTGAATGAGGTTACATCAACACTAGAATGAAATAGTATGAATTTTGTTAAAATATTTGTTTAAGTAATGCAGATACTTTATCTAAAGACATCAAGTTTTATGAAGACTTATTGATATAGAATTACTCATGATGTTATTTATAACTATACTGTAAGTCATGGGATAGTACTAATTTTATACAGGATAATATATTATGTTTTTGTTTGAGCAATACATGATTAAACATGGAATACTTGATTATTGGGTTGTTTGAGTACCCTCTTATATGAATACCATATACTTTGTTACTCTAGGCACTGCATCTTTAAGTAAATGTTGTAGCCGAGATAATCGATAAAATGCGCCATACACACCAAACTAATGGTCCGAGTGTTCTAATGAAAGCAGATGTTTGCTTTATATGATTTAGTGCCCTAGCTCTTCTCCTTTACACAGTGACAGACTAGTTGGTATTAGAACCCATTACTGAAAACTTTGTAGTTGAATGCTTTAATTTATGGGTTTTTGTGCAGTAATAAGTTTCCTTTTCGGACCCACTAAGATGGAATTATTTCATATTATGGCTTTGGCTAATTGAGGAGCCTTTGAGAATTTTTACTAACCTGGTTGTAGTGTTGTGCTACTATCCTTCAATGTTCAGCCTAGTGTTTATCATTAAGCTACACTGCTTATTATCGATGAAGAACCTAAGGGGGTACTCCTTTTGGGTTATAGTTTTCTTTTAGTAAGGTAAACCCCATTTGGAGGCTTTGCTCTATTGGACTCTCTTGGATGTCCGTTGGACTCTCTTGGCTATCCGTATTAAGTAAACTTGTCAGTTTACAACCTTGAAGGATATTTAACAAAAAGAACTCGTAGTAAGGCCATCTAATAGCCTTTTCCTAGGATCTGATTAAATTAAAACTTACACTTAAAAATGAGGTTTTGGAAGAAAATTACTTTTAGGGTACAACTACTAGATCTCCTCTATGGCTTGCGACTGTATGAGCTTTGGTTAAGTATTGATAAGGGACCCTTAAAACAAAAGGATCTCGGGTCTAACACCCAGTTGCTTGTATTCCGATACAAAGGCTGAAGGATAGGAAAACGTAGAGTATTGTTTTTTTTAACTTTCCTATGAACCCTATGTTAAGTTAATTGAGTATTAAAGGCAGTTGTAAATTTCAGTCAAGTAATACCTCAAGCAAATCCCCAAACCACGAAAATCCAAGAATTGCTCCATAGGATCTTTTGCACTCAGCCTATTATAGTGTTACAAACATACTAAAGGTAAAATTCTTAGACTGGAGTTTCAACAACTTTTAAAAACAAAGATTTGTATTAAAACAAAAAAAACCTCGGAGGGCTACCTTACAACCAACATCCAGTATTTAAGAAAACTCTAAATTAGTAGAGTACGTATTATACAACAAAAAACATTGCAGTCAATGAAAATCCTTTTAATAACAATTAAAATAAATCATTGGCATATATATATACGTATATGTATTTTCTTCAAGTAGCATAGGATGACCTTCGGCAGTATTCTTTTTGTAGAATGTAAATGCCATTGGGTGGAAATAATATCCAAACGTAGGTTGGACTCACTTTAGGGTTTCCTATGATTTAAGACAAGAAACCCTCCAGTATAGAAAAGAATTACTGGCAGTGCTGCTGAAGGACCAATGAGAATGACTCCCTCTCATTAAACCCCCCCCATCAGGGATCAAAATTGAACTCGTCATTTCCCATCAAAGGACTCCTAGCCCGTCCCAGAAGTGTAATTCAATAATTGCCCGTCAAAAGAAAAGACAATTTTAAATTTTGACAGGTTATCAAGAAGTGCAATGTTTATTTTAAAATTTCATTAGAAGTGTGAGGTGTAAAACTTCCCATCAAACATTTATTCATGTGAAATCTGATATCTGATTATCTGTCATGCGATATTTCCAGATCCTTGCCAAAACTGTCATTATCTATGAAGATCCTTGTCAAAACTATTGGTACAAGGGATTTCTTAATCAAGACTCCCAGCCGCAGCCACTGGGGAGTTTATTGTGCCTTGGGCGATGTGGACTGGGCAGGCGAACAGAAAGCGGACTGGGTAAAGCTAACCAGGAAAGTGGATTTACCTGAATGGGGATGCACGGTAATGGGATAATGCTGGGCGTATTGTGGAATGTTGGGAGACTTGGAGGTAGTGGGTTCCTGGGATTTATGAGTGCCGGTTGGTGGATCTGGATGCTCAAACTTCTCTGCAAGTATCTTACATAGCTGCATTGCTACTTTTGAGGTGGGTAGGTAAGTGAGTGAGGAATGTGAAGAGATCAGATCATTTGAGTATCGTTTATAAACATACTGTTGAATAAGGAAAACCAAGACCAATTTGTTGCAAGTGACGTATAGCTGGGTTGTCCACAGAGAGGCCCTACGAAATCGATAATGCAGAGGAACACTTTGCCTGGCAGGAATTCCCTTTTACTGAAGGTAAGCTGTGATTTTAAAAAAAAAATTGCATCCCTTCTTGAATCATTTGGTTGAAGGTAAGCTGTGATTTTTTGTCTTAATGTTCATGCGTTATGAATCCTTTCGTGAAGGTAAGCTGTGGGTTTTTTTTTAATGTGCGTGCGGTTATGAAGCCATTCCGGAAGTAAAACTTGAGATAGGCCTGGGCAACAACGAGATTATGTGGCCCGATAACTTCTAGTTACCTAGGCTTACTACTCTGCTAATACGATGGGGAGAGCATGTAGTATTTTGAATATACTACAAGAGTAGGATTGGGCCCTACCTTTTTCATGCCTACTGCTACCTTGATAGTTACCTGAAGACCAAGAACCGTTTCTCCCTATATCACTTGCTTCATTAATCGCTTAGGTTGGTACTGTTTGCTAAGGTTCTATCAGAATAAGTACTAATTCACATACAATGACCTTACTTAGCACCTGAGGATCTTATAAATAAATACACATGGTTGAATTCACGCTAGCAAGGCAGTGCTCGTAAGCATGGTGGGGGATGCCCGGAGAGATATTTTTATTGCTCACAGATTCATCAGCCAAGGAAACATGTTCTACTCGTTCTTTGAGACGTGTTCTGTGGGGGTAATGCTTCCAGCTCAAGGTAGAACGAACAATGAATAGTTAAAATGAACCGTTCCCTTGGCTGAAACGAACAATGTTTTGCGCTTTCTCTGCCACATTATTGAAACGAACAATGTTTTGAACTTTCTGTGCCACACATATAGGAAATAAATAGTTAAAATGAACTGTGCCCTATGATTCTCTCAAACAACTTAAATACGCATTTCAATAGGAAGATCCAGCCAGAAAATTAAAACACAGTGTGAGTAGGCATGGTCCATAATGATCACATGAGCAAATCTGAAAAGAAAAACTCTGTTCTTCTATCCTTTTCTACAAGCTTCCTCCATTTCCTTACAGAGGTTTTCATTCAGCCTATTTTTCCCTCTTAAAAGGATGCATTGTAAAACTGCTTCTATTTCTAGAAAAGTTCAACATGTGACTCGACTAATTCCTTAAAATTCTCAATCAAGAAATCTAAATTGTCTACTATTAAATTCAACACTAAATTGATTGATGCAGCTGCATAAAAATCTAAAATCCAACTACATCAGCTACAACATGCAATTCATAATACTAGATTAATGACTGCAGACCATTTAGAAACTGAACAGGCCCAATTGGCCCTAAAATTTCTGTCATGGTCTACATCATTCTCGCCTTTTTTGAAAATTTCTCAAACTCCTGGTTCAGACTTCAGGATGCACACCCAACCCACTAATACTATACTTCATCAGTGCTTTCTTGGTGACCCATGTTTTATAAGATTCAAATAACTTTTTCCAAACAATTTCCTTGAAGAACAAAATAGCAAACAACAATCTTACTGACATTGACATCAGTATTCTTACTTGTAAGGAAATGGACCATTTGGGAAAATCTGTCGCTCAACAACTAATAATCATAACTCTTTGATGACGAGGCACACACAATACAAATTCCATAGAGATATGGATCCAAGGTTCTTCCCACGGTGGATGCATCTTTTCGATACTTTATCAATTTCTCAGTAATCTCAAAACATTCAGCTTTGGTTGATTCTACTTCCTCTATAGATTTTATTTTATGACGGAAGCTTTGAAGTTCTAGCATAGGCTGCCTCTTGTTTTGAATTCCTTCAACGCCATCAAGAATGGTCTCTTAAGTGACCACGTTTTTTCGGCCTCAATCCATACTTCCAAATTTATAGCCATAGATTGTACTATCCGGCTTGACTATCTGTTTGAGTTCCTTTTTTATTATAAACCTTAAAACGTCTGAGAAATTGTAGACTTATTCCTCAATCAAATAGATTGAACACAATGTAGGCAGGGATATACATTCAGTTGTGCAATTTTACAAATCTCATTAAAATGACAAATCCCATTTTGCAATTTAATTTTTTGTCTTTAATTTTTGTCATCAAGTAAATGAAATGTACAATTAATTTATTACTGTCATTTGAAATGTAAACTTTTTGAAATCGCTTCATCAATGAAGGGCTAAATGAATACTTAACCTTCTATATGAAATTAAGACCAGCCCTTCAATCTTGATCCTTGCCCCCCATGCTTGTCGCCGAGCCATAACAGTTAAGGAAGGAGCATAGTGCAAGACATATACTTCTTGCCAGGTTGCGGATGGAGCGAACCAAGATACCGGTCAAGATCTCCACGTCCTGCAAAAAAAAAGGAAAGTTAAAATGTGGGGAGTAACTAGTGCGTTTATTTCAAAAGAAACTTTAAAAAGACTTCCATAATATCGAAAGAGTAATCTAGTGATCTAGGAAAACCATGGGTGATTAAGGGACATCATGAGTGGTTGTACTACATTCTAGGACCTGGAGTTATTACGGTAAGTGCCACATTGCAGAGCCACCCTTAATACTTTGGAAGAACCCTCGTTGTGGAAACCTGCAAAGGTTTAAAGGTAGGATCCCTTGCTTTAGTTTTCATAGCCTACGTCCAATCCTTCGTAATAATTACAGAGTATCATTATAAACAAAACTTTTAGGTGACGAGTAACAAAGGTTACCAATAATTTCATTTTAGATATTGCTGCCTTTTACATTCATGGTCTAACATTAATAAGTGACCTTTATAATGACTAAAGAACATTGTAGACAATATTTCTGAGCGATCCTTGGAAATGATATATAGAATATTCACAAAGTATGACTATTTCATATGGAGTATTAATGGTAACAATGAAAGTGTAGTGCTAACATCTCCTAGATAAAATACTAAGAGACCTTTCAAGTGGACATAGTTTATAGTTGAGATTATACCCAAGCATAGCCATGAGCATTAGGTGTGCAAATAAAAGTATCTCATACCAGAAACATTGTAGGAGAAAGTCTTATGCTCACTTACTACCCATAGGAACTCTTGTGTGTCTATGAGTAAGTGAGAATGGTGGTGATCCTTCTAGCTGGAAATCCATCTGTCAAAGAAGAGGAAAACTTTAGGCGAAGCTAAGTAAGAAGCAACATCATAACACTATGTACTTTCCTTTACTGATTAAAGACTCTCTAACTCCTTATATCTGATGTGAAATTACAAATTATGCAGAGTAATGCTCAGAACTGGAAAACATAACTTATGTCCTATAAATTATTTCATTAGTAGGATTACAAAAAGAATCCTAAAGCAAAGAAAAAGAAAATATTTTGAGGTACATTACAAGGTGCACAAAAAATAATGGTATATGTCGTTTTAGTAAAATCTAGTACTAATTAAAACACGTTAGTTGATATAACTGAGATAGTCTTCATTATCTTAAGTAGCATGTCCTCTGTCATCATTTGCACTATCTTTCCATGTCAAACTAGATTCTTCATTACTTCTTTGACTCATATGAGCACTAAGCTTTGCCAGCTAGAAATCAAATCCCCATTGTATTTTGGTTGCTAGTTTCAATGTGAATTAAGTTATTGTGATTCCATATTTTCCTCTCACATTGAAGAATTTAAAGTAATCTTAGTCTTCACTCAAGCACATATTGAAATTTAACCCTATGGTTTGGGCATGAAAATATTGAAGTTTAATAGGCATGTGGTGCCTACCATTTCCATTGCTTAAAATGGCTTCCAGTTGTCATTCTCAGAGAGACAATGTAAGAGATGTTGGCCCATTTTTTACACAACCATGTGCTGGTCATTATCAATTCTATAACAATTATTATGATGGAAAGAAATGTATGTCTCATATGAAGATTATTGTTAAGAAGCACTACCACTTAAAATAAAATGTTGGAGAATAAGCATGTATTCAAGCATTAAAAAACTTGCATGAATTGAAATTGTGATATCATCTTTAAATTCTCATTTGGAGTATTGTTTCATGATAGTGTTTTACACATGGAGTATTCGAACACCCAAATTCCTTAGAATAGATTACCTAATAAGACCAAAGAGTTCATACTCAAAACCCACAAACTATTATTTCCAAGCCCTAGTTCTAAATTCCTAATTACCACTTTGAGCCAGTCTAGTATTATTATATGTAGATGGATACACTTAACACCGCCACATCTCTTAAATATCGTAGTTGTATGTCATATTGCTAGGAAATGCTAAAACAGTCAACCAATCTCAGAGAATGAATCATGATCATGTGGCAGTTGCAGCTACTTGTGCTGTCCCATTAGGTTTCCACTATAAACTCCCTCGGGCTTCAAGGGCTTTTAATAAATCTAATGTTTTCTCAATATTTTATAAGTAGCCACGGATTTAGTGTTTTAAATTGATATAATGAAATTACCAATTAGTGTTTTAAATTGATATAATGAAATTACCAATTAGTGTTTCAAGTGTTTCAGCTCATAATATCTCAGGAATAAGTTCCAGGAGCATCAGCTTGAAAAAAATCCATCTCTGGGTTGAATAGATTTGTCCTCCAAAAGTCATGAGTTTGAAATTGGAAGGTGTCTTTATCACCATGATTTTGGTCTATAATCCTGACCCATGCATAAATTAAACAATTATAGAAATCACAACTTTTTTAATCTTATGTGAAGCAGGAGTTGACACTGACTTTTAAGAATCCATAAATTAGCAATATTGATTATGCTTGTAATTTTCATATTGAATTTATCATTATAGCTTGTTTATTGACTTTGTACAACATAGAAACTGGGAATTCTTGCTAATAACATAATACAATTTTGTTTCTGTTTTTTTGTTCAGGAATTACATTTTCTAGCATCAAAAAAGGGGGTTGTGCTCGTCTTGCATGGAGCTTCAAGATTGCCTGAAGAGCTTGGTAAGGTAAACCTGTTTAGCTTTTACTTGACACTAAAATTAAAAAATTATAACTATGACCAACACTTGAACTGAGAGTTAGAAGAGAGATTGAACTGACAGTTAGAATTCTGAAATCATCCATTAGCATTTGCTCCGATCTTTCTCACTGTTCACTATGAATTTTGAAAGTATTTAGAAATGGTGCCTTTTCAAAATCTAAGAAGGAAATTATTTTAAGATCCATACATCCTCAAATGATGACGACAATGATGATTATGATGATGTTCACATGTCCAGACTCCAAAATGAACACCAAAGTGACAAAGCTTCTTGATATTTGTTTACAGACCTGCATAGACTTCGGAGTAAGGAAGCTCAATGCCAACATATAAGTTCGAAGTGCTTACATGAATGCTCTCCAAACACCCAAGAAGGACTTGATAGATGTGATTCCCTTTGCAAGGGAATCCATGCAAGCTATTGTTGCAGAGAATATGCACATTTTTGGCTCAGCAGGCAAGGCATATTAAGTTAATTGTTGGGTTGTTGTTCTTATTATCTAACAATCTGATATCAAGGGTTATGGTTGTTTTTTGGCTAACCCTGATAGCTTGTATTACCTGTGTGACCATCCACATGAAACAGTATTACAGTGACAGTCTTCAAAAAATGGATTCTCAACAATCCAAGCCTGTGGTTTTGGTTTTTTTATTTCATTTTTTTATTGCTTCTTTTGCAGTAGTTTCTATGCTCCTACTAACGTTTAGGCATTCACCTATGAGTTGAAAAATAAGTTGTCAGCGAAATGTCAAGGAAAGGTTTAAACCGACTTTACTCAGGAAGTGGAAGAGATATGTGAGGAGTATGATGATGAAGGTACAGAGAAGAGGAATTTATGCCAGATATTGATGATGGCAAATCGAGATCATGTACTGATGAAAGATTAGAGGATTCTGCAGAGAAAGTATAGTTTATGAAAAATGATAAAATCCAAGAAGCAAGGAAATGTTGAAAATGAAAAAAGATACATCTAATCAAATTCATTATGAGACTTTTTCCAAGAAACATGATATTAAGAGGGAAGTACATAGGCAGGAAAACTGGAGAAAGACACATGGGGTAGGTGAGAATAAGAAAAAGCTTGATACATTCCTGATATCATCTGATAAGAAAGACAGGAAGATGCTCAGGTTGGGATTAAAAACCACAGTTCATTATCAACATATAAATCCAACAATATGAGGTCGATACTAAAGATAAAGAACCCTACAAGACATTTTGAGGACCATTTGAGGTCTGATGTTGCTGGTGCAATGACTACAAGACATTTTGAGAACCATTTGATGTCTAATGTGTCTAGTGAAGTATCTTTAATAACTAAGCTAGAGTTGAAGACAACAAAGAGAGACTTTAAAAAGTCATCAAAGAGTGAAAGAAATATTAAGACCGCTTCTTATTCTAGTATGTAGTTCAATTCATTTGACAAAAAAGGCATTTCCTCAATAAAATGATATGAGCAATTTACTGTGCTTCTTAGGATATGCATTGAACATTAATACTATTATAAAACACCAAAAGAAAAGAAAAAAAACTATACCTTTTCTCCCGATGTATATCAGCGGTAGTATCCAAGGGAGGTATCATTGCCCTTTGCCTTACTGTTGTTGCACTTGGTGGTACCAAGGGTGCCGGGTGAACTGCCATAGATGGCCAACCGGTTGATGTAGAGTGGATGGTTGAAGTGTGCTCATTGAAATTTGTTCCTAATTGTGAAGACATGAAATAAATGTCATGAGGATGGAGAAATTGAAGGCTTGAACAAAATTTCTTTGAACTCAAAAAAAAATAGTAAATATCAAAAGTAAATTGCATCCCTAAGGAAAATCCAATCAATAATGAAGAAGCAGGTTGTAGAAAATCCAAATACGCAAAATAAGCAACCACAAACAAACATAACCCTCTTCAAGTTTGATAGTTTCATAGTCCTCCCACCTCTATTTTTAGCGAGCAGGTATTGTTTCCATTTTCCTTATTGTTGCTACACTTGGTGGTACCAAGGGTGCCAAATGAACTGCCATAGATGGTCGTCCATCTGATGTAGAGCGGATGGTTGAAGTGTTCTCATTGAAAGTTATTCCTAACTATGAATACGTGAAAGAAATGTCGAGAGGATGGAGAAATTGAAGACATGCACAAAATTACTTTGAACTAAAAAAAATAGTAAATATCAAAAGTAAATTGCATCCATAAGGCAAATCCAATTAATAATGACGAAGCAAGTTGCAAAAAATTTAAATCCTCAAAAGAAGAAACCCATCAGAGAAAATTTCAACAAAAAATGGGCCTCCTAAAATGAACTAATAAAATAATAGTTAAAATAATAAAATAATATTTATTAATTTTGGAGGAAGAAAAGAAAAAAACTACTTTTTTGTTTGTATTTTTGACATATCTCCCCGTGTTTTTACTCTAATTTCGATCGGGAGAGCTCGTTGGATGCGGAATTAAATTATGCATCCAACGAGTACCCACTCACCATACTTTTGACGGACCCCGCTACCCCAAAAACAAGAAATACCTGAAAAAATGAAATGATGACATCATCATTTCATTTTTTCAGGTATTTCTTGTTTTTGGGGTAGCGGGGTCCATCAAAAGTATGCCGAGTGGGTACTCATTGGATGCAGAATTTAATTCCGCATCAAACGAGATCTCCCGATTGAAATTTGAGTAAAAACACAGAGAGATATGTCAAAAATACAAACAAAAAAAGTAGTTTTTTTTATGATACCTATCCCCACATTTATATTAAAAAGGTGTTTAAGACCTATACGGTATTTCAAATTTAAAGCAATTTTATTGGCTAACACATGATGACATGGAATTTGAATAAAAGTTAAAAGGCCCATTTTGAGTTGAAATTTCCTCTAATGACAGACGCACAAAACCCTCTTCATGTTTGATAGTTTCACAGTCTGCCCGCCTCTGTTTTTCGTGAGCATTTCTTCCCTAGTATGGATAAATAAACCCCCGATATATTGCATATTGTTTATTAAAATAAAAAAAAACACCCTTTGACCCGAAATATATGCCCAATATAACTTTTGATTTTTTGACCATTTTTAAGCCCCCAATATGAATGAACATGGTATCATATTGTTTCGTCAGCAACAGCCCCGTGGGGTGGTCCTATGGGAAATGGGGGTAAACTGTTCTATAAATGACCTTGAATATTATGATGATTGGCTCCAAAAATGGATCTAAACTTACAATAACGACAATGAACCTATACTCTATTGTGCGATAATGTTTTGTTTTTAAACACTTTAACATAGATTAAATTGCCATTCAAAGTATTTAAATACTACAACATATTATTGAAATTGACTAGAATAGAAAAGACACACACAATGAAACACAAACATTTACATATAAACTTATACAACAAACAAGCATTCATTAAAATACCATACATGTTGTCTTCTTATATTATGCATATTACAAAACATTCCAAGCTTACTATGAATCTCTGAGACACTATGGCCATATATAGTTCTCTACAATATACCTATATCTCTCTGGTTTATCAACATATCCTCCACACTCATAATCATACTATGTAATAGTTGATGGCTAGAGAAAAAAATAAACCCTTTTTCTGATGGGCATGTGTTATTTTTTTTGTATGGGGGATCTACGATTAGAACAGTATAGCACTTTGTCATATGAGTTGGGTGTTACACGTGGTGATAGCTCAAGGGGTGTTGCAGGATGGGGGAAGGGAATGTAGAAACCTTCACCCCACTCTATGAAGTTGATAATGGAAAAATGCTATCACTACATGTCGTTACAAGATGAAGGCGAGGAAAACATTTTGGGCTATTTTTGGGTTTTTTTCCTGAAAATATATAATTTACTTTTGATTGAAGTAATAGGGAATTAATATAATTTGGGTTAATGGATTGGTTTTTTGGATGTTGTAGAATACTTATATATTATATTGTGAATGGTCAAGAAACACAATGAGAAAGATAGAGGTGTGGCTCTAAGTTTTGTTGGTTTTTTGTGTTTAGGGTTCCATGTTATAGCTATGTGTATTGTGTGTGCGCCATTGTCTAATATCTATTTTTCTTAATAATTTTATGCATTATTCCACTTCATAGGTTTAAAATGTGTGTGTGGTATCAGATCTTTATTATTGGCTTTTAGGGGATGCCTTTGTTGTTGAGGGTACAACGTGTTTGATATATCTTGGGTCTTTGATAAACCTAGGTCCATAGGAGCTTTGCAATAGTGATTCATGTGTTGAAAAATATTGGAAAGTAGTTTGAGAATCGAGATGAATAGAACTTTGATCTATGGAACATCTTCTTGTAGATCAAGAATAGTGGAATTTTGTGTATCTTTGTACATAACCTACTGAATCAAAAAAAGAAGTCCAGGAGTACAATTCAACTTTTCCTATCAGATTCAATATTGTTGAATGTATCTGGAAAATATAGTTTTTTGAAACTATGGAATAATCTAGGAAGCTTGTATCAATCAAAGTCCCTAGTAAACAAGTGCTTTCTTCTAAAGAAGATGTATCACCTCAATATGGATGACAACGACAAAGTGATGGATCATCTAAATTTATACAATATCCCGGTAAGTCAATAACCTATGTTGGGATTAAAATGGAGGAATAAGATAAGTTCATTACATTATTATGTTATTTTCTAGATTCTTCGGATAATTTGAATGTAGAAAAAGGTAGTGCTAGTGAGACTACCTTAAAATAACTTTGAAACAATAGTGGTGTCTCTACTATCAAAGGAAATGAGGAGTAAAACCATGGATACATTGAAATTTCTACTTAATTAGTTATGTTATTCAATATTTAACTCAAATTTACTTCATATCAAAATAAATGCATGCATAAGGATCACTGAAACAAATAAATTCACAACATACACAAAGATTTATATTGGGAAACCCTCTTGGTGGAGAAAACCCTGCAGAACCTCTCCAATATAGATTCGTCAACAAAGTACAATGTCAATACAATGAAGAGATAAATATCTCTCATAGAAAAATACCAAAGAAGCAAAGATAAGATAAGATAACCCTTAGATAAGTCTTCCTTTGACTACTCTCTCTCTCTCTCTCTCTTGCACTTGTCTCACTGGCTTGAGTGAAATTTTGTTGTGTGTTCAAATGAGGAGAGTGTCCCATTTATCTATACTCTTTTTTGGCTGAATTTTTCACTATAGGGTTGACTTCACTAGGGCAGTTTTACCGAGGTTGGGGAAGTTTTACCGAGTGACTTGTTCTCTCTGTTTGGTTCTCCACAAGAGTAAATGGACATCTTTGGCATGCTTGACACCTAGCCTATGAAGAAGGTCATTTCTGAGCTATAATCATCAACAAAATTTCTATGAAGTAAAAAATACTTGATTTTATGAGACTACTTGATGATGTCTTGGTTCACTAGTGAGCTCGAAGAATTATTAAGTCGTATAGTAGGGTTTATCTCTCTATGATATTTGCTAATCGAATGGCATCACTGAGAAAGGGTCGAAGCCCAATTCAAGTCATGGGAAACCTTGTTGGAATAGTTACCTTATATCAAGAACCTACGTTGAAAATAGTTGTGCCCTATATCCTTTCAATTATAAACCCTCGGCAGGAACCATTTGAATGACTAATTTACTTTTTCTTCGATTGTTAGAATCTGAGATTAAAACATGGTTGCAAGCCTTTTTATTTCTTGTTTTCTATTAGATGGAAGAATTTAGGATTAAATGTTTACATTTTTTTGTTGTTTTAGTGTTGTCATTTAGAGTTAATGATACTCTATGGTTTTTGCGTAGGAGGATTTGGTTTTGGCGTGCTGATTTAAGGTTTCCATATATATTTAGAAATATGTAGGCTAGAGAACATGGGGATGGATGGTACTTTAATATGGAGCAAAACGATACATTTTCACTTTGGAGACTAGATGGTATCGATGCCAAGACCAATTTGTGGAAATCTTACTGCACTTTTAGCAAGGACATTTGGCCTACATTGAAATCAATATATATTGTCAATTTTTAAGATGTCTATCAAGAGACAATGAAATTATGCTTAGGTTTCAACATTATATCTCTCAAACCTACATTATATTTTAATATTTTTCATATGTTGATTTTATGCACATGGAGAAGTAAATCCTACAACACTTTTATCAAGGACATTGGCATGCAACTCAAGATGCAAGTGAATTAAGATTTTTTTTATTTGTTGCGCATTGAAAAAAATATATTATCCTTTTTTATAAGTCTATCAAGAAACAATATAATTATGATTAGATTTCAACATTATATCTCTTGGACCTACATTCTCTTTGAACATTTTTTGTATGTTGATTTTATGCACTTAGAAATGTTGCCAGACCGAGTAGTTATTTGTTTTCTCATATAAATTTTCATTACATGGGGTTTTATTCTCTGATTTGATATGTAACTATGAACAATATGACAAAATTCTTGTTTGAATTGTTAGTGGGTTCGTGTTAGAGTCTATTTTGTTTATTTTCTACAATATGAGTAACCATCTCTAGTACTTGCTATGTATCAAAGCTCAATTGGTTATATATATTATTTTCAATAAAATTATCATTCATCTTCTATGTGAATCCCAGTTAGTTATATTAATTGTTTTCAATAAAACTATTACTTATAATCTCCGTTTAATATATCGGTTAGAATGATAGGAATGCTATTTGAGTTGATTTACTTTGAAATCAATCAAATCTATCTGAGGAATTAATATCCTTGATCATACTATATTTCTTGGATAATATCCAATCCAACCACTAAATTTTTATTCATGGAAAGCATTATTTTTGTTATAAGTGTCATATTAACAATTGATTCTCTCAATCGAATTTGCTTATACAAGACTAGGAATCAATCTAACCAACTACATGCTGAAAATGAAATTGTTATTTTCATTGCTAAAGTTGAGATTGAATTTGATTGAAGGTTTCAACTTGTTTCCCTTTAAATTTTCAATCTTTCTATTTTTATTTTTATTTGGTTTACTTTTATTGATGGTGCATCCCTATTTGTTCTTTGTAGCATAAAACATTGTGTGAATTGAATATATTATATCAGTCTATAAGAATCTATCTTTTGGTTCTCAACTACTAGAATAATTGGCATAAATATTGAATCAAAAAAATGTCTACCCATGTTAAGGTTTTAATTACATGGAGACAAAAAAATGTAAATTTTATGCTTTTTGTTGCTAATTTTAAGATACCAGTGAGAAATAGATGATAATTCAAGAATATGCAAATAATAACAAATTCTCTTGCAAGTCTTCCATATCCCAAAAATTATTCTTTACAGTCTTTGTCCTATTGAAAACCATGCAACAACCATATGTTAGACTTGATTTAGTCTATATTTAACAGCCAGAATGGCTTAGCACCAACCATCTAATCAGCTAGTCATAAATGATGAGTGACCCTTATAAATATCTCAATACCTCTATATCCACCTCATTTCATGATCTTGAAATATAAAAAAAATCACACCTAGTGTAATTGATGGATTTGGTTGAATTTCATTGAATAACTCTGATATTTGGTACATTAAGCATTTTTTGTCACTTTGATATTTGCAGGGACCATAAATAGGCCATTGTACTCTCAAAGAAATATGCTAGTAATTTTCTTGAATTATATCATGCCACTTTAGGGCTGGTTAAATTCCATTCTAATTAGTTAAACATACTTTAACTAAGCTTTAGGAGAGGATTTTATTGATTTCAATCTAAGGTGGACTTTCCTTGACATTTTTTTCAATCCAAGTTAAATAACTTGCATACATTTACAAATGGTTTTTCGTGGGAAAAAATTGAGAACCTAAAATTTGGTTATGTTTGTTAGGATATCTACTAGAATCATGATTTATGTAGATATTTTTTCAATATTTGAACACGCGGAATTATTATTTTTATGGGAAGACATGCCTTCCTCTACATGATTTCTATTTTATATCTGTAAGAGATTCCAATTATTTCAACTTCTCTGGAAAATGAACCATTTTATTAAGGACAAGCAATGCCAAAAATTTCATATAGGATGCACATTTCTATCATGACAATGGGAAACTTACTTAAAAACAAGTGCAAACTGTATAAAAAAATCAATAGATCAAGACAAAGACAGCCATACATGGCCATCTATAAAAATAATCCAACAATCAATATATATTTTAGATAGAAGGAAAATATGTATAGGGTTATTATACAATACTTCTTATCTGGGTATCTTACAACTTTATGGAAATATACCTTCAACTGAGAAGCATGAAATTACCTAGTTCACATACTAAAACATCTTAAAGATTTCCAAAGGAATTGGTATGTAATGTACATTGCAATATGACCAAGGTTTGGAACACAATATGCAAATAAATTAAATTTCTACCAAGATAGGCTCATATATGTGATTGAATAAATAACAGTGCATTTCTATCTAGAAAAATATTAGGAAACACAAAAAGGTAAATCAAATAAAATCACAACTAGTGATGAGTACAAATTGTTGTGTGACTAAAGGCTTTGGTTTTATAATTTTGCAGTGATTAAAGAATATTTAACATAAATTGTTGAGAGAGTTGATAATCATTGCTACCTAACATGATATTCAATAAATCCAAATGTGTCTATCAAAATTACAAGCTCCCAATCAAGAATATGCATGGGATAAAGTGTTGAAGATTGTAAATTCGAAAGATATTATTATTTTATTTTGTACATCCTTGGGAAGATATTCATATTGTATTTTATCATGTAAATAACCTTTAAGGACTGAATGTAACCCCTCTGATAAGGTCAGCTTATAAGAATCCAAAAGAAATAGTAAAAAATGAATATTAATGTTTCCATTGAGAATTCGACCTCATAAGGAGAAAGTCATTCACGGGACAAGTATAAATAGAGGGGAACACTTCTAATTTAGATCACATCACTTACTCAAGAAATTTTGAGAGAGAGAGATAGAGAGAGAGAGAGAGAGAGAGAGAGAGAGAGAGAGAGAGAGAGAGAGAGAGAGAGAGAGAGAAGAACAAGTTGGCTTGAGAGAAGAGTAGCTTCATTGAGGCATCTTATTCTTGAGGTTTCTTATATTATCTATTCTTGGGATATTTTTGTAGAATATCTTGAGCTCTTCATTGTAATAGATTGACATTTTAATTATTGATGAGTATATAATGACTAAGTTGCTCACTTTTCTTCCCTTTAAGGGTTTCCTAGAAGACAAAATTTTGTGTCTCTTTTATGTCATTCTTGTCTTTATTTCAGTGATACTATTTCTTATTATTGTGATATAATATATTTGTTTAAATATATAATATAAATACTATTCAAGTACAAATTCTAACATGGTATCAGAGTTTGTTATATTTTTTTATCATTAAGCTAGCAATACATTAGGATCTTTAACTGAGAGAATAACAAGCACACCAATCAAACACAAGAGACAACGAACACAATGTTTATCCTCGGGGAAACTATAAATGGTGAAAACCCCGCAACTTCCTCAGAGATAGAATCAACACCAAAAGTAGAACCCAAACAGTAAGTGATCTCCCAACAACAGTAACCTTCTTTTTATCTAACCCCAGTGTCTTCTCCTTCCTAAACTATGCGGTACACTTGAGTGTGTATGAGATATGTGATAAATAGAGAGGCCAACTCTCTATTTATACTAATTCCTAACTTGACTAAACCCTACTAGGGCCTAACTCACTAGGAGAGTCTAATAACCCTAGTGCCCTGGAACTACGGGGACTTTAACCCTTAACCAATAGGAGGGTTACCCACAATGACTTGACATGAATTTATTACATTATAGAACTTCCCGATAGGAACATCGGGGCATGGCATGACTCAAGTACATCCTGAAATCAACATCGGGTTACAATATATAATAAATACAAGTGAAATACATTCCAAAGTTACATATACATCAACACTCCCTCTTAACTAGGAAGGTATTCTTTTGACACAATTTTCAACACAAGTCTTCTTCTCTATATCTTCTAGATCATCATCGAGTCATCGTCATCTTCAATTCATCTTCATCATCGGATCTGGATCATCACTCGATCTAGATCACCATTGGACATCATCACTGGATCTAGATCATCACTCAATCTAGATCATCACTGGATCTGGATCATCACTGGATCTGGATCATCACTAGACATCATCACTAGATATAGATAATCACTTCATATAGATCATCACTGTTGGATCATCATCACTGGATTTGGATCATCATCACTCGATCTGGATCATCACTGGGTCATCATCTTTGGTGCTATCTCTTGATTCTTCTCATCATAGGAATATATATAGAGCCAACCCTTTTTCATGCTGGATGTACATCTACAGAGCCAGTCCTTTTTCATACTAGATGTATCATCTACATAGAGCTAGTCCTTTTTCATACTGGATGAGTCTTCACAAAGCTAGTCATTTTTCATACTAGATGTGGCAACTACATAGAGCCAGTCCTTTTTCATACTGGATGAGTCTTCATAGAGCTAGTCCTTTTTCATACTAGATGCGGTAGCTACACAAAGACAATCCTTTTTAATATTGGATGAGTCTTCATAGAGCTAGTCCTTTTTCATACTATATGTGGAAGCTACACAGAGCCAATCCTTTTTCATACTCAATGAGTCTTCACAGAGCTAGTCCTTTTTGATACTAGATTTGGCAGCTACACAGAGCTAGCCCTTTTTTATACTATATGTGTCTTCACGGATCTACTCCTTTTTCGTACTAGATGTGTCAGCTACACAGAGCTAGTCCTTTTTCATACTAGATGTGTCTTCACAAAGCTAGTCCTTTTTCATACTAGATGTGGAAGCTACATAGAGCCAGTCCTTTTTCATACTGGATGAGTGTTCTTAGAGCTAGTCCTTTTTCATACTAGATGTGGCAGCTACACAGAGCCAGTCCTTTTTCATACTGGATGAGTCTTCACAGAGCTAGTCCTTTTTCATACTAGATGTGGTAGCTACACAGAGCTAGTCCTTTTTCACACTAGATGTGTCTTCACAGAGCCAACCTCTTTTCATGCTGGATGTGGCATGCACACAGAGCTAGTCCTTTTTCATACTAGATGTGTCTTCACAGAGCTAGCCCTTTTTCATGCATGTGGCATCATCACATACATATGATAATGGAAGGAACCGATCCTCTCACCATGTCACATCTCTTACATCTGACCATGGAAGGAACCAATCCTCTCACCATGTCGAAAGGGAACAACAATTACATCTAACCATGGAAGGAACCAATCCTCTCACCATGTCAGAAAGTCACAACATGGACACATCACTTCCTCTTCGGAGGAATCTCGATCTGGAGAACACCAAGCTTCTCCCTGAAGTACTCAAACTTCACCCTAGACAATGGTTTCATCAACACATCAGCTATCTATTTGTCTTTCGCAACATACTCGAGCTTCACTGCTCCTCTCTATACCATATCCCTGATATAGTGATACTTGATCTCAATATGCTTCGACTTTTCATGGAATACTAAATTCTCTGACAACTTTACACAACTATGGTTGTCACAGTATATACAATTAGCATCTAAATGTAGATCAAATAAATCAGATAGTAGCTTCCTCAGCCATACTCCCTCACAACTAGTTGAACAAGCTGCGACATACTATGCTTCAACTATACTCAGTGCCACACAGGATTGATTCCTGCTAAACCAAGAGATCACACATGATCCCATAATAAATAAACACCCTGAAGTGCTCTCGATGGCAATGCCCGCCCAATCTGAATCAACATAACACTCCAGGTTAATCCTTTGATCAGTCTTATACTTGAGACCATAATCAACTATACCCTTTAGGTACCTCAGAATGTGCTTTGTAGTATTTAAGTGAACATGTCTCGGATTTGTCAAGTATTGGCTCAAGATGTTCACAGCAAAGCAAATATCTGGTCTCGTGTTTGTCAGGTACATCAAGGACCCAATCATTTGACGATACATCATGGAATCAATCGAATCTGATGAAGCATCACTCAATAGCTTCAAATTTGATGCCATAGGTGTGGTTAATGCCTTGCATTCCATCATCCCAAATCTCTTCAAGATATCTATTGCATACTTCCCTTGTCCAAGGAAGATTCCATCTGTATTCTGCCACACCTCCATACGTAGAAAATAATGCATCATACCCAGGTCCTTCAAACTCGGCAGCAGGATTTCTCTTCGTATCAGCAATCAACCCATCCATACCTGTCACAAATAGATCATCTACATATAGTAGAAGCATCACTAGGTTTCCATATTCAAACTTGTAGTAAAGGTTGTAATTTGCTTTACTCTTGGTAAAGCACAAACTAGATAGAAAGCTGTCAATTCTACCGTACCATGTCCTGGGTGCCTGTTTCAAACCATATAGGGCTTTCTTCAATCTACACACATAAGAATCCTTGTCATGTGTCTCAAAACTGAGAGGCTGATCCACATACACTTCTTCTTCCACTAAACCATTCAAGAAAGAAGTCTTGACATCCATTTGGTGTATCTTCCATTTCATCACTGCAGCCAGAGAAAGTACTGATATGATGGAAGTGTATCTCGCTACAGGTGCAAAGGTTTCTTAATAGTCTATTCCTTCTTTCCGGTAGAAACCACGAGCAATGAATCTTGCTTTATATTTCTCTATGCTACCATCTG
Organism: Pseudotsuga menziesii; assembly: GCA_001517045.1. Classification (NCBI taxonomy): domain Eukaryota; kingdom Viridiplantae; phylum Streptophyta; class Pinopsida; order Pinales; family Pinaceae; genus Pseudotsuga; species Pseudotsuga menziesii. The sequence continues at coordinate 166,549 of LPNX010526061.1, read as the reverse complement.
CATCATGCTTAATCTTGTAGATCCACTTAGAAGTTACAACTAACTTCCCTTCTGGTCTTGGGACAACATCCCAAACATAATTCTTCATGATCGATTGATACTCTTCGATCATAGCATCCTTCCATTCTATCCATTCTGCTACTTCTTCATAATTGGAAGGTTCTTTATCAATGAAGTCACATAGTAATGCTACATAACTGGAACAAGATTTGGTCCTCTTTCTTTCTCTGAGATTCTCTTCTGGAACCCCATATATTTCTACACCTTAGATAATATCTCATACCCAAGCAGTTTTCCGCTTGTGAGGATTCTTTTCCTGTGGCGGATCTACAGGTCTTTGTGGTTCTTAAAATTATTGATCTTCTTATTGAGTTTCTTCGTTCATGATTGTATCATTAATTCTAGGAGCTTCTGCTTCTTCAGGTTCTTTAGCATGTTTCTTTTTGTATTTGATGTAGGCTGAATATTCATCAAATGTTACATCCCCACTGATGTCAATTTTCTTGAACCCTGGGAAGTATATTCTGTAAGCTTTTGAGCTTTCAGAGTATCCCACAAATATACCCTTCTTTCCTAAAGGATCTAATTTTGTCCTCTTCTCTTTTGGAATGTGTATGTACATAGGACGGCCAAATATTCTGAGATGGCTAACCTTTGGTTTCTTTCCAGAGAATACTTCTTCAAGAGTCTTGTTCTCGAGTACTCTGTGTGTAGTATGGTTCTATACATACACCATTGTTCTGGCTGCTTCTACCCAAAGATGCATAGGAAGATCTTGATCATGAAGCATAGCTCTTGTGGATTTCATGATAGTTCTATTCTTCCTTTCTGCAATCCCATTCTATTTTGGATTATAAGGATTGGACAACTCCCTCTTAATTCCTGAGTCTTTACATAGTTCTTTGAACTCATGTGAAGTGAATTCACCACCATTATCTCATCAAAAAGTCTTGATCTCGTTTTCAGTGTGGTTCTCAATCAAGGATTTGAATTCCTTGAACTTGCTGAATACTTCATCTTTGTTCATCATGAAGTAAATCCATGTCTTCCTAGAAAATTCATCAATAAAGGAAACATAGTATGCATACCTGTTTAGAGAATTTGATGACATTGGTCTGCATACATTGGAGTGGATGATTTCCAAGTTTCCTTTTGCCTTGCTCTTGCTACTTGGAAATGTTTTCTTTGTATTCTTTCCTTTCGCACGTCCTTTACAGACCCCTTCATGTCTTGCTTCAATATGGAATACCTTCAACAGCATTGCTTGCAAGTGGTAGTGCTTTGTAATGCACGTGTGCAAGCCTTCTATGCCAAAGTTCATTTGGTTCTACTGAGTCATGTACCAAAGCTTGTTCTGGTTGGCCCTTCAACTTGTATAGACCTCCTTCTTATTCCCCAATCACTATTACATTGTCAAAAGTCTTTCCCTTTGGCCACATAAGAACTTGGCCATCTACAAAAGTAACCCTCATTCCTTTTGCATCCAATGCAGATATGGAGAGAAGGTTCTTCTTTAGCCTTGGAACAAATAATACATTCTTCATCTTCAAATAATTTCTAGATTCTAGTATATAGGAGGATTCACCACTACCTTTTATTGGATACTGAAAGTCATCCCCAAGTTTCAACTTGGGAGGTGACTCATGTTCAGATAGTTTCACAAATGATTCTTTGAATCCCATCATGTGCTTGGAAGCACCACTGTCTATGATCCAATCATTGTTTCCATGTGAAACAGTTCATGTAAGAGCGGAGATCAGCACATATTCTCCATCACTTGAAGAATCACTTTCTTGTCTGACAATATTTGAGGAAGGTTCATCATCCTCTGCAGCATGAGCATGCTGTCTTCTCTTGTTTTCCTTCTTCTTCTTTAAGTTCCCTTTATTAGGGCAGATTTTGGATATGTGACCTTTCTCGCCACATGTGTAACATCTAATGGTAGACAGATATTTTCTAGGGTGTGAGATCTTCCCTTTGGAGTGATGATCGTTCCTCCTGGTTTTCTTGGAGTGAACTATGAGAGCTTGATCTTCAGTTCCCATGTTCTCTTCTCGAGCTTCTATTTGAGCTTCTTCTTGAGACCATTCTTTCCATAGTCTACTGAACTTGACTAACTTCCTTCTAGCACAAATCCCTTGAATGAAAGAGTCCCATGATCTAGGGAGACCATTTAAGGTGGTCATCACAATCTCTACATTTTCCACTTCTTCATCTACTACTTCCAACCGTTCCTTGATATGAGATACCCTTGTAAAGTAATATTGAATGGTCTCAACATTCTATATCTTTACATTGTTCAATTGGTTTCTCAGAGTCATCTTCCTGTTTATGTTCTTCCCTTCAAACAATTTGGTTAGGGAATCAAACATAACTTTAGGTGTCTTGAGGGAAGACACCTGTGGTATGAGGTGATCCTTGATAGAATCAATAATGATCCTCTTTTCCATAACCAAATTATTCTTATGTAAGGCCTTGAACTCATCTCCCTCTGGAACTGGAACCTCCTCATTGATATAGGAGTCCAACTCATTTTCTTCCAAGACCAGGGAGATCCTATACTTCCAGGCTCAGAAGCTATCAGCTCCCTCAATATTTTCATCAAGATTGGTATGATGAGACATCTTAACTAAGAACCTCAAACGAAAATACAAAATATTTAGATCTTACCAGGTCAAGAGGTAGGATCTGTAATTGGAGCTGAGATCCTGCAATGCTAGTTTAGTAGCAAATTAAGGTTTTTCTTTTCCAGAGTTATATCCAACCAAATGATTTGAATTTGATCCCATTTTGGGGAGGATATCAATCCAGTACTGGGCACTAAAAAAATCCTCTTCTTTGAAAAGCCCTAATTTTCGGCAATAGTGTCGGGTCAAAAACTGAAAAACCTCAGAATTGGATTCTTCTTCGACAGAAAGATGTGCCCTAAGGAGGAGAGTTAATACAACCTTATTTTGCTGAAAATATGTGGAGGAAGATCCACTAAGTAGTAAGCCCTAGTTCCCGTAGCTGCACAGTGTCTTCCTCTCAGGTTAGCTCTGATACCATGTTAGATTTTTTATCATTAAGCTAGCAATACATTATGATATTTAACTGAGAGAATAACAAGCACAACAATAAAACACAAGAGACAATGAAAACAATGTTTATCCTCAGGGAAATCATAAATGGTTAAAACCATGCAACTTCCTCAGAGATGGAATCAAAACCAAAAGTAGAACCCAAAATAGTAAGTGATCTCCCGACAACAGTAACCTTCTTTTTATCTAGCCCTAGTGTATTCTCCTTCCTCAACTATACACTACACTTGAGTGTGTATGAGATGTGTGATAAATAGAGAGGCCAACTCTCTATTTATACTAATTCCCAACTTGAATAAACCCTACTAGGGCCGACCTCACTAGGAGAGTCTAATAACCCTAGTGCCCCGGAACTGCAGGGACTTTAACCCTTAACCAATAGGAGGGTTACCCATAATGACTTGACATGACTTGTTTACATTATAAAACTTCCTGATGGGAACATCGAGGCATTACATCACTCAAGTACATCCCGGAATAAACATCAAGTTACAATATATAAGAAATACAAGTGAAATACATTCCAAAGTTACATATACATCAACAGAGGTATCCTAAAAGAATTCATTCTGCAACGATTTGACAAAAGTTAGAAACTAGGGATTCATGTTCTGGGCTCTTCCATCCAAATATCAGCTTGAAAATGAGGTCAAACCAAGTCTCCCAAAGAGGGTGTACTTTCTTGTGGAGGAATATTCCATATCTAAGAATTTTCAATTTTTACCTCATCTCTACTGTTAAGGAAATATAGGGAATCATATTTTTGGTAGTTATGTCCATAGATTTAGAATAGTAATACCTTTTCTCAACTCGCCTTAGAGAGGTGTACCTTTTCCTTGGATAAGAATTCTGATATTTACAAGTTGGAAAATTAGGGTTTCTCTATCAAACCCTAGGTCAAAAAAATTTAGAAGGACATTGAAGCTAGCACTTTACTTGAGCATCTCAATTGGTAAGACTTATAAAAGTCTTACCTCTAGGCCACATAAGAACTTTTCCATCAATAAATGCAACTAGGAATCCTTGTGCATCAAGGATTGATATGGAAAAGATATTTTTATTCAATTCATGTACATAGAGAACATCTTTCATCTTGATATACTTTCCTCAGTCTAGCTTGCATGATGCTTCTCCTACCCCTTTTATGGGTGATAGTCATCTCCATATTTTACCTTGTAAGGTGAGTCTTATTCTGACATGTGGGTGATGTGATGCTTGAACATGGTCATGTGATTGGAAGCACCACTATCTACAAGTCAAACATCAATACCATGAGTAATTGTACAAGTGACTGCTCAGATCAAGACATATTCTCCATCATTGGAGGAGTCTTCTTTAGCTTTCTTTTTTACTAGTTCATCATCTTTTGTAATGTGAGAATGGTATATCTTCATCTTTTCTCTCTTATTGGGATAATTTCTGACAAAGTGTCCTTTCTCATCACAAGTGAAACATCTGAGCTGTGAGATGCCCTTATTTGGAAGTATTATATTCTTGTGAGAATATTATTTCTTCTTGTTCTTTCCCTTATTAGAATGATTTGTTAGGGATTGATTGTCATCATCACCGATATTTCTTCTCTTGTTAGAAATCGATCTTCTTCTTGTGTGAATTCCTCCCATAGCCTACTGAATTTGGTGAGCCTTCTCCTAGCACAAATTCCTTGAATGAAATATTCCCATGAACTTGAGAGACAATTGAAGGTAGTCATCACCACTTCTTATTCTTAAACATTGTCTCCAATAGATTCTAGTTGTTCCTTGATCTGTGATACCCTTGGGAATCAAGATTGTATGCTTTTTGAACTTTGTCGCCATTTTCACACCCTTGAGTTGAGTCCTAAAGGTCATATTTTTATTGATATTCTTTCCTTCATATAAGTTGGTCAAAGAATCAAACATATCCTTGTTATTCTTCAAGGAGAATACATGTGGGATCAAATGGTCCTTGATAGAGTATGTGATAATCCTCTTCACTTTGACCAAGTTCTTCTTATGCTTATATTTGTCCTCATCTCCCTATAGATATGCAGCTTCTTCTTTGATGTAGTTTTCGAAATCACGATCTCCTAGTATAAGAAGAAATATATACTTCCATGCCTTGAAGTTCTCAACTCCTTCAAGATTTTCCTCAATATTGGTGCTATTTGTTATCTTGATAAAATGAGATCCTCAAATGGAAAATAGCGATAATAGAACTTACCAATGAGAGTGATTCAACTAGATGCTTGCTTTATTTCCTTTATGGAAAACTGCTTCTCGTTGACATAGGGTTTGATATAGAAATCCTAATTTTTCAACTTTGGTGACTTAAAAATATGATTTGATAGAAATATGTGGCTCTGCAAGATGACTTGAGAAGTGTACTCCTTTTCCCAAATATGTGGACATAATTTCAAAATATTGGATGCCCTAGTTTTCTCGACACTAGTGTTTGATAAAAAAATGAAAATCCAGAGAATTAGAAACTGTCTCCATAGAGATATGTTCCCTTACAGGGAACGTTATATGGTCATCCTTTCTCAACTGATCCGTGGAGGGAAGTGCCTGGAATAGGAAATCCTAGTTTCCAACTTTCATCTATTTCAGTTGCACAAAGACTTCTTTTAAGGTAGTTATTATACCATGTTAGAATTTTAATGGTTATACAATATTTAACATCATTTCATCATAACCATAGCATTAGAATTATTGAAATAAATACAAGAAAAACAAGACAAAAGAACACAACTATTTTCCTCTAGGAAACCACAAGGGAGAAAACCCAACAACTTATTTTGTATAGATTATGTCACCAAGTGCAATGTCAACGAAGATAATATCAACCTCAAAGACAATAGTATCTACTTATTATGTCCAGTGAGAGTATTATCTCTCTCTTGCGCACTTGCTTAATTGAGAAATGTGTCCAAATGAGAGGAGAACCCTCTATATTTATACTCATCAAGTGAGTGATTTTTTACCTAATTGGACTAACTTGTTACTCTTACAGGGCCAACTTTTTACTCTTCAATCACTTTCATTTGTATGATTATTTTAACAATGTATCACATAAATGCATCTTCATTAAAGCCAATGAGAGAGAGAGAGAGAGAGAGAGAGAGAGAGAGAGATTTCCAATGTTTCACATAAATGCATCTTCATCAAAGCCAATGAATTATGGAGATAAAAAGAGAGATATTTTCCAATTTGTCCAAGCAAACCAAAAAACAAGTTGCATGAGGCATTTTACAATGGAGTTCTCCAATCCTTTAAACATGCTTCACCATATTAAATATCATGGTAAAATACTATGCATACCATAAACCAATAATGTTAAACCCATCAGTAACCAAATACACCCATCAATAAACCATTAATGTTATCCTAATTATTGGTTTATTAACTCAAGGTTAATTTAACAATAAAATCATCAATTTCCTTGATTTTGTTGATGTGTACAACTTTTCCTTCAAAATATGCATGAATGGAACTAAAAAATGGATAATTCCCATATGCACCCCCTTAATTTAGTCAAATTTAATTAAGGAGTGCTCTAGATTTGTTTTCTTTCCCAAGGAAAACCTCGCAAAGAAACCAAAGGGATGCTTCCACATGTTCATGGATGGAATCCCTAATAAAAATTGTTGGGGTAGACTAGCGTAGCTCACCTCCAAGGATCCCTCCCTCTTCCCCAAAATATCTAGATGGAGGTAAACTCAAACATGAACTACAATAGAAACTTGTAACCCAATCGGACTAAGTTAGACTAAAACAAAAAACCTTATGCTCAAATCCACCTTGAAACATTTTGTTCCACTTTGACCATTGTTGGTGCACCAAAACTACAAATATATCGATACTATTCTATTATTTGAACCTATTCTCCGTATAAAACTAAGAAGGACCAGAATCCTATAAAAAGGATCATTCACACAGTGTTATAAGTCTTATATTGTTATCACAGGTTTAGATTTGGATGGAATGGATCTAAATTTCACCTTTGGGGAGGATATTGGAGAGGTTATGACATTGTGATATTCTTCTTCTCATACAAAAGAATTCCCAATTTGCATATTTATATCCACTTGCTAAATTTAACTATGGAGATTGAAGAGAACCATTAATTACATTGAAGACCTTTGGACTAGAGAAATAAATGGAAGAAATAACATAAGGAAAACATATTTAAACCATCTCACCACTAAAAGGTATGGTAATAGAATCTTCTCACATCCCATGTATATTTTATCACATTAGTTTATTGTTGTTTGCTAGAATGGTTGTCTTTTTCTCATTAAACCAATCAACTGTATCTATAATGGTTTCTACTTATTTTTTAAAGTGATATATATGCTTTTTCTATTTTAGAGTGGGGAAGATGTGTTTTCTCTTACATGCACGATTCTTGAGTTAGAATTTGTTCTCTTGCTATTCCATTTCAAGCTTCAGTTATCCTTTAAGGATCATAAGTTACATGTTTTCCCTCTTCTCTTCTCTCTTCAAACCCTTAATTTACGTGACTTTCATAATTAATATACTAGATTAAACCATATTTCTTCTTCATTGTCATTGGCCTTCCAATAATGAGTGGATATCTAGTAGTATATATACTAAGTGAAAAATCTTGTCAACACCATGCTTCTCATGTTCATCGATCCATCTGTAATAGGTCAACACAATATAGAATCCATAAATTAGTTGTCAACACTAGATTTGGATATTTTCTGTGCCATCTAGATATACACTTTGCATCAACACATTTCATCCTCCTATACTACATCAATGATAATTTTTACTTTGGACAACCAATGGATAAATTTATAAGTTATTCAAAAGTAATATGATTCCAAATATATCATAGATATCATTTTGGATGACTTTCTTACATCATTGTGTAGTATGGGCATGCCGTTCATTGGTTTTGGGATATATCAGATAGTTGGAAAAATATGACAAGTTAAAATATGAGAATGTCAAAGTAAAATTGTGCCTTGGAAAAAACAAAATACTTCTAGATAAATGTTATAATAATATTGATCATAATAATAACAACATGATAAAAGTTTAGGGGACATACTCCTTCAAACATAATAATAATAACAACTTAATGAAAGGTTAGGGAACATACTCCTTTAACTCGTGACCAGTGAATGTTTATAAGTATATGATCATGAATTCATTGTAATCATCATGTTATAAATTATTATTAATCAAAGGTTAATAATTTCCATGTTCTAATAAAATAAGAAAGCAATCCTATATTTCCACTGGAATATGTGGAGAGATTCCTCAAAAGTGTTTATGTAAATTCAACTTTAGTGTTTAGAGTAATTGTAGTACATAGAATATGTGGAGAGTTTCCTAAACTTGTTTGGAAGGAATTCCCAACTTGTAGCCTCTATTATATAAGTTTTTAAGATAATAACACTATAAGGAAAACACCATTCCATAGAGGTTTTAACTATTCCTTCGCTAAAACCTCCACCATTGGAAATGGATGATTTGGTAGATGTTTTCACAAATTTCAACTATAAATTAAAAAATTGGATGGACATAGGTTATAAAATATGTTTTTATAATTGTGCATTATTCTTCACATGATGCACCACCGTGTTTCACATAAACAGACAAGGATGCATTACACATACACAAGCATGAGTGGACACAATTTAAATGTGTATACCTATGTGTTTCATTTATATAAAACCAAGTGCATGATTATGATTCATAAGACCGTATCAATATAACTTCAAACCTGTGGTTGATAATTTATTATATGAGAAAACCTATCTACCTACGCACTAAAAACTTAAAATTTGGTTGATAATAGTCTCATATGTCTTCTTTCTAAGAGCTTCAATTTTTCACTCTATTTAGAGGTCACATAGAAAAGTTACGATACTCCTTGAAGATTACAAAATGAGAGTTGAATATACTAGTATGAGCAATTTTTCCATTAATATTTGAATTGGTTACAAAATTATATCATTAAATCTATCACAAAGAGATATAAAGGGATAGCTTCATCCTTGTCTCCTCAAAATAAACACTCTAAGGATTGAGAACAATATACATGAGAATATACCACTAAAAATGACTAATTACTACAATTCTAGAATGCAATGTACATGAAGACCAAGAATGAGATAGCAAAAGAAGGAGAAGAGTTAGAGGACACTTGCATATCTATGAATATGATGGCAGAATAGTGGCCAACAAAAAACCATTCCAAGGATAGAAGATTGAACCCTTTCTCAAATGAGAAGTTAAGTACACCAAATCAAGCATCCATAACATGATAACACGATGCAAGAGCATAGGCCCTGAAAATCCACATGGTTGATGGGGATTTAGGAGGTCTTATATTTTACTGAGGGATTTAGTTCTCACAATTATAATTATTGTAATTTCCTTGTGTTTTTATGAATTCTAGAATATAATCTAAAATAAGAGGATGTGATCCCCTAGAGATAAGATTGGTTAGTTGAAATTGTAAACAAATCTCTTTTGTTGGGGGAAATTTGATGAATATAAATATCTTAGAGATATTAGGACAATTAGAATAATTTTAAGGTTTTTTCAGCAAGTAATGTGGATCTAAAAAAATTATGTTTGTTTCTAAAATTGTATATATATGGAAAGTCTATGAATAGAGAGCGACACAGGTCCTGAGGCAGAGGACTCCCATCCATGTATGATCAAGCTATTGATATAAAAGTTATGTTGTTAATGAATATTTAGAGTGTATTAAATTTGGAAATAGTTGTGTGCTTCTGTGATTTAATATGTGCATGATTAATTGGATAAATGATGATCATCCATACATAAATTTGATAAGTATTTATATCAAATCTAGTGCATAATTCTACTGCAAATCTTGTTTTCTAGAATTGTCTAGGGATATGGATATATGTTGTAATGAATCACTTGAGTTTTTTTTATTAGGAGAGATTGTGATCTGGGAATTTCCAGATCTTCTATACTTAAACAACTATGAATATTCAATACACAACTTTATCTTATTTCTTTGACAACTTGAATTTTTTTTTACTGTTGTGAGAACTATTTTGTGTCAATTTCTCTCACTAAGTTTCATATTCAAATATTGTATTTCAACTTTCACCAGGAATAATCATACCCAATGGAATTATAAATTTGTTTTTTTCTCTGCTTATACTGTGTATATTATTGCCCAATGTATCGATGTATTGGTCACATAAAAATCATAACTTCTAATGGCATATTTGAAATAATGTATTTGCAGATTTAAAGTACTTGCTTGCATTACTAAAAAAGGATTTTATTGTAGATCTTAATATTTGAATTTCAGATATGATAGAGATAACCCCTAGAGTCATAAAATCACCAACATTTAAGTAAGAGTCACCTCCACATCATCCCTAGACTAGATTTTGGGAACTCTCAAATATTATATTCTTTGACACTATTTTGAGGGGTAAATATGGAAGATAACAAGGATGAGATTTTAAGACCCTACGCTACTTCAAAGACTCAGTTGTGTCTAAGAAAGTTTCAGAGAAAGTATTAAATTTTAAAAACATAAAATTAATCATATGAAGTCTTGTCCCAAACATAGGACGATAGGACCAAAAGAATCGAGCAAGTGCCACCTTAACCTTCTAGTAACCAACACATATTTTGGGTTTGTTGTGTTCAATGAATTTTCAAGCACATTGATACATATCACAGACAACATTTTCTCCATAGTTGAAGCATACCCACTTCCTTCTTTAAAATCACTCTAATTCACAAACATTGCTACCAAAGGAGCTTGGTTTACTCGAGCATTATCAGTGACACATATGACTATACTAGTTCATCTCAATTCCTATACTTTTGGGTTCACTATGTGAAAACAATCTTATTTGGACACATTAATACATTTCAAAGAAAGTATTTTGTATTTTGAAAACAAAAATTATTTTTTGTTATTAGCTTGCCCTCACACAAAACCAAAAGAATAGAGTAAGCATTGTCATTTTCTTGATCACTTAGTATCCAACAAATCTTGAAGGTCTGGCATGTGCAACAAAATTTTGCGAACATGAAAATATTATAGCAATACTCTTTTTCTCCTCAACTAAGTGTGTACACTTTCCTCTTGCAACTCAACCTAGCACCAACACAACTACTAACGTAGCTCACCATTGTTGCAACACAATTAACAATGTTTATTATCAAACAATATCACATATATCTGTTTATTCTTAATATATGTAACACAATTCATAGTTCTTTCAAAATATATGTGCATTGAATCGATTCTCAAACATAAGAGAACCACTACCAATGCTCTAACATAAAAGTACCACTATTGATGCTCTAACATTGAGATGTTTTTTTTGTGGTTATATAGTGTTGGTGCACCATATATATACCTACAAACTGTTGTGGTGTGTTAGGATATATAGAGCGCCAACATGTTAGAAATTTAAGTTTTGTATCTTATTGATGGATTGATAGAGGTGAACTAATATATATAAAAAGCATCGATCTTCTTGAAATTTTTATTTTTGTTCACTACACAATTCTCTTGATATATACCAAGGCACTGAAAATGGTGTGAATATAGTGAAAAAGAATTGCTTAGTTATTTAATTTTTTTATGGTTTTGGTGGTAGTGCATTCAGTTCATCAACACGCATTGTAGACCTAAAGTTTATGTGGGTTGTATGATAATCTTGATAAATAAAGGTGCACCATTTTTGGGGAGTCTTTATATTTATAGAGCAGTGCATTTTTTTAATGTTTATGGTTTCATGGCAGTGAGTTGAGTTTACTTGAACACATCGTGGACATGTTTTTTTTGTTTACTAAGCAGTGCTTTGTAACCATATTAATCCATTGCGGTGATGGTGCAATTATATATTTAGATAAAATGGTGTACTTTTTAATTGTAATATAATATTTAGAATTTATTTATCCAATATAGTAGTTTATGCTTTTCTAGTGTATATTTTCATGGATACATATGCTCAAACTATTATTTTTTATCATCAAAGAGCTCAAAATTCAAAAGATATAATTCAGGGATGCTTTTTGATGAATTTGTATGTTTTATTGTTACTATTTAAGAGTGATTATGGTTGTTCTTGTTCCTAGCTTTTATAAATAGCTTTGGGAAATGTAAATAAACAATGTATTGGTATCATTTCTTCCCTCGCATGATATATGCACGTGGAATATCTCTTGTTTCAAAAGATGAAATGATGGATTGTTTAAATTATCAATTAAAATTTTGTTGAATTATACGTAATTATTTTGTTGTTAGTCTACATTTTGTGGGATTTTCATAGTTTTAGACGTTTAATTGTCAATGAAAAATATTTGAATGGATGGGTACTTGAATTGATTTCAAGGTGCTAAGAATATGGCTTTTAAAAATTAATTTATGACTTTTAAAAATTAACTTTAGTTAAGTAAAATTAAAAAGAATACTAGTTGAAACATATTTTCCTATGTTATGCCATGCATTTAAAAATGAATAGAATATTGGTTGAATCAAAGTTGATTTTAAATATATAATTCCATACCAATAAGGAAACCTATTTCATATACCAAAATTTGATATGAATGGCCATTAGTTAAGCAATGGATATCTTCCCATAGTACAAGCACCATGGGAAATTATTGTAAATAAATGATGGCCACTCATCAATCTCATAGGTGATATCAATAGATAAGCCATAATCAAATATATCAAAATTCTACTCTAAATCAACACCAACATATATCTAAATTTTATTATAAAAAATGTTTTATTTTACTATGGTGAATTGTAAAGAAAGGTACTTAATTTAAATTATTTTAATAGTAATTCAAAATGAAATAAAATAAAAAGGCTAGAATATTAGAAGAAGGTTGAATATATTTTAAAAAAGAGTTTAACATTTCCATTAGTCATTACCACTTAATATATATTAGAGAGAATAAAAAAACAAATTACAATAATATAAATTGTCATTTTCTAAAGAACAAATCTAGTAAATTAGCATAAATCCATTTTAAGCCTGCATTTATCAAGCACCCAAAGGGATGTAATTTATGGATATATGCTAGTTTATTTTATTTTATCCCATATGTAATTTATATTTCTCATTTTTTTATTTTTTATTGGTCAGTTAACATAATGTTTTTTTTTTTTTATGTCGGCTAGCATAACGTGACAGGATCTCCCCCATACTAGGCTAAGAGCACCTCGCTTCTCTCGGTGCAAAAATTGAAAAAAATGTATTATGGATTCATATATTTATAGAGTGTCCACTCAATCCAAAATAAATTCACCAAATAATAAAATTAAATGAAAATTAATTAAAAGATCCGTGTTAAACCCAAATTTACCACTAAAGCGATAAAAATGTTTGAGGTGTAATTTTTTATGAACATTATGAACATTTAAAATTTTAAGATAAAAATAACTTACACCTAAAGAAATTGGATCCCTCTTGGTTCTTTCTAGATCCATGTTTAAAATGGATCTATGTTCGTTTTACACAATACATGCCATGTGTATCACACAACCTCATTTAACTACTTCTAAAAAAGTAGCATCTAAAATGGGGTTTAAGTATTGAAGGAAATAATATAACCATTAATTAAACTAGAATGTCTATGTTGAGCAATTACCCAAGCCTAGGAGAAAAATAAGGAAATCAAAGACTTTTTGCCTTGCAAGATGCAAATGTGATATAAGCCTATCTCAAGTCCTTCATCCTCCTCCATGGCCCTCCCTCTATCCACTCCTCCTTCTCCTTCGACCTCCCTCTCCTCCCCCCACTTCCCTTCTCCTCTTCCCCCCCTCTCCTCCCCCCACTCTCCTCCCTCCTTCCCCTCTTCCTCCTCCACCCATTGTCTCCTCCCTCCCCCCTTCTCCTCCTCCTCCTCCATCCACTATCTCCTCCCCCCACCTCCTCTGCCATCCTTTCTTGTCCTCCTCCACCCATCGTCTCCTCCCTCCTCCTCCACCCACCATATCGTCCCTCCTCTACCATTCCTTCTCATCCTCCTCCATCCTTCAACCTCCTCCATGGATGTCCCTCTTCTCCCTCCTCTTCCTCTTCCACCCTCCTTAATTCCCTCCCCCCTCCTTCCCCACTTTATTTCTCCCTCATCCTCCCTCTCCTCCTCATCCTCCTTTGTTCTCCTTCTCCTCCTTCACCACTTCTCTTCACCCTCCTCCCACTCCTCCCCCCCTCCTCCCTCCTCCTCCTCCTCCTCCTTCCATTCCTTCACTTCCCTTAAGCCACTTCTCTTCACCCTCCTCATATCCCTCCACCTCCTCCTCCTCCCTCCCACTACTTCCCTTCTTCCCTTCACCCTCCTCTTCATCCCTTCTCCTCCTTCCATGCTTCCCTTCACCCTCCTAATATGCCCTCCCTCCTCCTCCTCCTTTTCCCCTACCCCATCCTCCTCCTCCTTTTCCCCTACCCCCTCCTCCTCCACCACATCATTCCCCCTCATCCTCCTTCCCTGCTTCACTTCACCCTTTTATTTTCACCTCATCCTCCTCTCTCTCCTCCTCCTCCTCCTCTTCCTCCCTTCTCCTCCTTCCCTACTTCCCTTCACTCTACTCATATGCCCTCCTCCTTCTCCCTCCTCCTCACCCCCTCCCTTCTCCTCCAACCTCCTCCTTCCCCACTTCCCTTCTCCCTCCTCCTATGCCCTCCCTCTCCTCCTCCTCCCTTCTCCTCCAACCTCCTCCTTCCCCACTTCCCTTCTCCCTCCTCCTATGCCCTCCCTCTCCTCCTCCTCCCTTCTCCTCCATCTTCTCCTCCTCCCCCTTCCCTACTTACCTTCACCCTCCTCCTTCCCCACTTCCCCTCTCCCTCTTCCTATGCCCTCCATCTCATCCCTCTCCTCCTCCTCCTACTCATCCATGTACTCCTTCTCCTCCTTCTCCTCCTTCTCCTCCACCCTCCTCCTTCACTACTTCCCTTCTCCCTCCCACTTCCCTTCTCCCTCCTTCCCCACTTCTCTCATCCCTCCTCCTCCTCCTCCTTCTCCCTCCTCCTCCTTCTCCCTCCTCCTCCTTATCCTCCTCTACATTTCCCACTTCCCTTCACCCTCCTCCTATCCCCCTGGCTCCTCCTTCTCCTCTTCCTCCATCATCCTTGCCTCCTCCTCCTCCACCTCCCTCCTACTCATTCCCTTCTTCCCTTCACCCTCCTCCTATTCCATCCTCCTCCTCTTCATCCATTCTCCTCCTTTCCTACTTCCTTTCACCCTCCTCCTCCTCCTTTGCTCCTTCCCCCTCCTCCTCCTTCCCTACTTCACTTCATCCTCCTTTTTTTCCCTCATCCTCCTCCTCCTCCTCCTCCTCCTCCTCCCTTATCCTCCTTCCCCACTTCCCTTCACCCTACTCATATTCCCTCCTCCTCCTCCCTTATCCTCCTTCCCCACTTCCCTTCACCCTACTCATATTCCCTCCTCCTCCTCCCTCTTCCCCTCCTCCTCACCCCCTCCCTTCTCCTCCACCCTCCCCCTTATCCACTTCCCTTCTCCCTCCTCCTATGCCCTCCCTCTCCTCCTCCTCCTGCTCCTCTCTTCTCCCTCCTTCCCCACTTCCTTTCTGCCTCCTCCTATGCCCTATGCCCTATGCTCGTCCTCCTCCCTTCTCCTACTCTCCCTCCTCCTCCTCCTCCTCCTCCTCTCCTCCCTTTCCTCCACCCTCCTCCTTCCCCACTTCCCTTCTCCTTCCTCTTATGCCCTCCATCGCATCCCTCTCCTCCTCTTCCTCCTCCTCTAGGTCCTCCTACTCCTCCCTCTTCTCCTTCTCCTCCACCCTCCTCATTCCCCACTTCTCTTCTCCCTCCTCCTTCCCCACTTCTCTTCTCCCCCTCCTCCTCCTTCTTCTCCCTCTCCCTCCTCCTCCTTATCCTCTTATGCATTTTCCACTTCCATTCACCCTCCTCATATGCCCTCCCTCTCCTCCTCCACCCCACTTCCCTTCACCCTCCTCCCCTTCCCTCTCCTCCTCCTCCTCCTCCTTCCCTACTTCTCTTCACCGTCCTCCTCCTTCCTTACTTCCCTTCACCCTCCTCCTCCTCCCTCCTCCTCCTTCCCCACTTCCCTTCACCCTCCTCCTCCTCCTCTCCTCCCTCTCCTCCACCCTCCTCCTCCTTCCCCACTTTCCTTCACCCTCCTCCTCCTCCTCCTCCCTCTACTCCACCCACTATCTTCTCCCTCTACCCTCCTCCTCCTCTTCCCTCCCTTTTCATCCTTCTCGCTCCTTTATCTTCCTCCATGACCCTCCCTCTCCTCCCTCCTTCCTCTTCCTTGCTTCCCCCTCCCACCTCTCCTCCCTCCTCCTCCTCACACCCTCCCTTCTCCTCCACCCTCTTTATTCCCCACTTCCATTCTCCCTCTCCTCCTCCTCCTCCTCCTCCTCCTTCCTCCTTTCCCACTTCCCTCCTTCCTCCTCCTCCTCGCCCCCTTCCCTCTCCCCCTTCCCCACTTCCCTTCTCCCTCCTATTATACCCTCCATCACATCCCTCTCCTCCTCCTCCAGGTCCTCCTCCTACTCCTCCCTCTTCTCCTTCTCTTCCTTCTCCTCCTTCTCCTCCTTCCCCACTTCCCTTCTCCCTACTCCTTCCCCACTTCTCTTCTCCCTCCTCCTCCTCCTCCTTCTCCCTCCTCCTCCTTATCCTCCTCTACATTTCCCACTTCCCTTCACCCTCCTCATATGCCATCCCACTCTTCCTCCACCCAACTTCCCTTCACCCTCCTCCTCCCCTTCCCTCCCCTCCTCCTCCTCTTTCCCTACTTCTCTTCACCCTCCTCCTCCTCTCCTCCCTCTCCTTCTCCTCCTTCCCCACTTCCCTTCACCCTCCTCCTCCTTCCCCACTCGCCTTCCCTCTCCTCCTCCTCCTCCTCCTTCCCCACCTCTCTTCACCCTCCTCCTCCTCCTATTTCCCCACTTCCCTTCACCCTCCTCCTCCATTCCTCCCTCTCCTCATCCTCATCCTCCCTCCTCCCTCCTCCTCCTTGCCCACTTTCCTTCACCCTTGTCCTCATCCTTGTCCTCCTCCCTCCTACCTCCTCCTCCTTCCCCACTTTACTTCACCCTCCTCCTTCCCCACTTTCCTTCACCCTCCTCCTCCCTCTCCTCCTTCACCACTTTCCTTCCCTCTACCCTCTTCCTCCTCTTCCCTCCCTTCTCATCCTTCTACCTCCTTCATCCTCCTCCATGACCCACCCTCTCCTCCCTCCTCTGCGCTTCCCCCTCCTCCTCACACCCTCCCTTCTCTTCCACCCTCATCATTCATCACTTCCATTCTCCCTCCTCCTCCTCCTCCTCCTCCCTCCTCTTATGCCCTATCCTCCTCCTCCTCCTCCTCCTCCCTCCTCTTATGCCCTATCCTCCTCCTCCTCCTCCTCCTCCCTCCTCTTATGCCCTATCCTCCTCCTCCTCCTCCTCCTCCCTTCTCCTCCATCTCCTTCCCCTGCCCCTTCCCCACTTCCCTTCATGCTCCTCCTCCTCTTATCCTCCCTTTCCTCCTATTGCCGCCTTTCACACACATGGGTCATGTGGCAGAAATCTTCAAGCCACTCGATGTGTCCTTGGGGGCAAGTCTCGAGTCAAGGCTGTCACCTTATTCTTGACTCCTCCGTTTAGGCTCAACTCCTAACGAATCGAAGGGGGGTAGACCCTATTGAGTTACTAAGGCTAAATTACTTAGTAAGGTGATGTTGAACTGAATGGGTTACTTATGAGTTTGAAATTTAACCATAAACAACCATAGATGACAAGATACAAAAATGAGCGCACGAAAGCACAATGCAGAGACACAGTATAAATATATAGCAAGAAAATAACCAGTGCCTTAAAAATGGAGTAAAAAAGAAATCAATATACTTGCATGTGCTTGGAGTGAATGTTTTGCAATTGCCTCTTGGTACATTTTAAGTTAATGTGAAAATATGAGTTGATTAAAATTAGGCAAACGGGTGGACTCTAGATATACCTGAGAGTACTTGGAGTATGTCCAAAACTAAACCTTCACGGCTACCCGCAAGGAATATGTGGGATGAATGGAGTCTCTGGGGCTATTGTTCATAACGCACCCGTTAGGGTGTGATAGAGATCGGCACCCCGAGGTCACTTTTCAGAAGTTCCAGCTTCCTTTGGGTATTTTGCCACCGTAATGGTTTGATATAGGTGTTGGATTTTCACCTGATGGTTTGTCAATTTGGGAAAGTGAATCCTAATTATACTAGTCACTCAAATGCTTTTGATACAGCTTGACTGATCAGACGAACCGCAGCCAAGTGCAGAGGATACGCACTGGAGTCTTGTCAATTTTAGTAAATTTTGAGATGGATGTTCTTGTTAAAAAGAAAACCCTCCAAGAACCTCTTTCGGTCCAAGTGGACCTCAATTGGGGAATCAAGGAGGGGTTGATTT
Source organism: Pseudotsuga menziesii (assembly GCA_001517045.1). Classification (NCBI taxonomy): domain Eukaryota; kingdom Viridiplantae; phylum Streptophyta; class Pinopsida; order Pinales; family Pinaceae; genus Pseudotsuga; species Pseudotsuga menziesii. The sequence goes on along the minus strand of LPNX010526061.1, from coordinate 148,064 downwards.
TACTATGGTTACTAAAACAAATGATGATAGCAAATGAAACATTAAAAGATGAGCAAACCGCAATTTTCTAATTAGACTACCACGAACCTTTCTTCACCTTTCGACTCAAAAGGAGGCTCATGGGGTAAGTATTAAAGTTACTTTTAAAACAATATAAATGGAATATGGAATTGATTTTATATAAAAGTATACTACCCTACATATTAATACTATGCCAGATTGAAAAAGATGAACGAAAAGCAAAAAATGACACGGACGCAAATCCCCCTAGGGGGGATGGGGAATGGGCTCGAAAGATCCTATTCAAAAATTATTTTTATTACCAACGGTTACAATATCAACAAACTGATATGATGCCTCTTGATTCTTATATAGAATGAAATCAAGAGCTTACAAAGTACGAAAAATAAAGATTTCAATCAAAAAGGGAGAGCCCTGGGGGGATTCAGAGGCCCATAAGTCACTTTCGACCAGTAGCTCCTCCTTTTTTTTGTTATTCCTACTAAAAACCAGCAAGATTATTAGACTGAAATATTCCCAAAATAAATATGAAAGTACCTTTGGGTCAGCTTAATTTTAACCAAAAAATGCTAAGTAAAAACTAATTAAAAAAGGTAAGAAAGGAACCAAGGAAAGCAAGATTTCCTTAGGATCTTGGATTTTCTTTTAGGCAGCCAATATGATGTGCATTGATTGCTAGATTTATCTTTTATAATAGAACACATAAATCTAATGCATGCAAGCTACCAATTTTCTTTAAAATTCCATGCAAAAAGGATGATTTCCCTAAAGCTAGATCTAGAATGCTTATGAAACATTTTAGGAGAAATATCTAGAATATGGGATTTGAGAAGATATATCTATGTTAAATTTACTTTTGAGATGATATATCTAAACAATATCAAAGCTATGAACAAAGTAATCAGGTAAAAGAGTTGATTTTGAGGGAGGAAGAGGAGGAGAGAAATGTCGGTAGCCTTGAAGATCCACAGTGGAGCTTTCAAGTGGAATGTCGAGGGACTATGACTTTGGAAGGTTTTTGAGAGAGTGAAGAAGCAAACTAGATTAGCATCCTCTCCAATCTAGGAACCTGCAGCTCAACTGAAATAAAAAAAATTGTCAAAAAACTTGTGAGATCCGATTAGTACATACACAGAGATTCAGAATAACATGCATATAAGATTATAGAACATGCTAAATATAGATCTCTAAACATGCATCAAAGGAAAGAGATGGCCAATAAACTTAATGAAAAACACCTTTCCTATCAAGATTATAATAAGCTTATTATCAATCTTAACAATGGATCTACAAGCAATTAGCAAATCATGAACATAGATACATGTTACCTCAATAAAAAAATGGCAATGATCATCCACACATACGATGGCACAACATTGTCTTGCCTCCAAATCTTCTCTTTATTTCAAATGAACAATAAAAATAGTACAATAGTAGTAGCACCTCAATCCCAGTTCTAACTAACTTGGAAGAGGGAGCTTGTGCCTGGATATATACAAAAAACAGGAGATCCATCCTAGGGGACAAATCAAATCAGCTAATGGAGAGTCAATCAATGCCTGATCTGTGTCTAACTGAGCCAGATTTGAGTCTCACTGAGTGCAATTGTCAACCGGAGAGCTGATCTGGCTGGTACCTCAACCTGTTGACTGAAGCATCCACCAAAACTCATCCAGATAAGCCAAAACATGTGGAGGAGAGAGGGAGGGTGAAATTCCCCATAAAGGATGCTGAAGATCAACTCTCAATCTGATTTGATCACCTCCTTCAGTCAAGGATTTGTTAGATCCAGTCAATTTGGTTTAGATCTGACTGATTTCAATCAAATCGGCAAAGAATCCACTGATCTGTGATTCTAGATTTGCTCCATTATTCATCAATTTATTAATTAAAATAATCAATAAATGATTTTTGGGGCTTTCTCACCTGAGTGATGGAAAATCACTCAAAAATAGGAAATAATGGTTCCATGGGTTTGCATGGTCCTCTTAGCTTAAAAATGAGCACCTACATGACTGAAACTGATTATTTGGACTACTTTTATTACAAAATCAAATTTTCCAATTAAACGATTAAAAAATAGCATAAGTTTTGGAAAAATTAAATTTTAATAAAAAACACTCAAAAAATTAAAAAATTGAAAAATTGAAAAAACCTAGGGGGACCTAGACATATTCATATGACTTGACCATGATGTCTAGCATGTTTATACATTGACACATAGACTCTAATAACCTCAATAGGCCTAAATGCCAAGACAACCAACCCAACTTTAGAGGTATGGAGTGAAAAACTCATAAATTATCAGTCGTTTATTCAACAACCAATAATAACCAAGAGAAAAAACACCCTGGGTTGATCGGATTGACAAATAAAGTCTAAGAGACCGAGTCTTTTACAGACACTATCATGCTATAACATTTATTACAATTCCCCCATGGGGTATGAACATGTGATATAGTATAACAAGCACTTCCGAGAAGTACTTCCAAAGGTCTTCTAAAGTTTGAACAAGTTATCCTTGTCTGGTTCACCAGGCTCACTTGATAAAAAACCACTAAGTACAACTTAGGTGGTAGCACCTCCACCCTTCTCCCTCCTCCTATGCCCTCCCTCTCATCCCTCTCCTCCTCCTAGTC
>LPNX010526061.1:90082-144528 GCA_001517045.1 Pseudotsuga menziesii | reverse complement strand
GATCTAAAAATAGCAATCATTAATATTTTGTTATATCTATAGATATTTGAGTAGTAGTATTAATGTGTTTTTTTAGTTAGTAACGCATTAGGAGAGAAATTTTTATGATCGACCATTTACAATTTTAAACCTACAAACAAAATTATTATGATGCACTAATTAAGTATTATTAATACTTTACTCCAATGAATAAAAGTTAAAAAAACATAAGAAATTAACACAACTACAATTTGTTAAATAATAATCACAAAACAAATATATATCTCTAATATTTATATATTTAAACATTATTAATAAAACATATAAATATATTACCAAAATATGCAATAAAACAATTAGAATGTGTAAGATGTATGATAGATTAAGTTATGATTATAAACTCAAATTATTGTGTTCTTTAAAATAACTCATACCCAAAAACAATTAAAACTTTTGACATACTTTACAAACCAGTAAAAAATATGCGATTTTATTTTGACAAACTTTACAAAGAATTGAAAAATATAGAAAGTTTTGGCTTGCGCTCTTTTGACATACTTTACAAACAATTAAAAAATATACACAACACATTTTAGAAGTACTGGAAATATTAAAAAAATATACAAAATGTGTTAGCCTAAAATTACTGTGTTAATACAAAATGTGTTAACCTAATTATGTGACATCCTTGTGTATAAAATTCTATATCACAATTCATGATCACTTGAATTCAACTGAAAAATGAACAAACTATTATTTTTGCAGGTTTCATAATGTTGTGTAATGTTTAGATTGTCTTTATGGGTCACAAAAAAAATTATAAATTATAAAAGTAATAACAACAACCAAATCATATCACAGACAGCTTAAATGACAACAAAAAAAAGAGATATTTGTACCTGTAACACAACATAGATGAGTGTTCAAAAATTTACAAAATATGAGAGTCCCAACAGTGTCCATTCCTAGCATACGCGCAGTCACATAACATTAAAATTTCCTGCACCAATTAGCAAAACATCTGGCAACTTCTAAAAAGCAAGTTTTCCTGCCATTTTATATTAATATGTATAAATGCCTGCAATTCAATTCAAATGTTTTTATGAAAAGATTTAGAGTGTGAGGTGATAGATTTTGGATGACCGTTTAAGTTTTCTTTGACCAAAGCAGAGCGTAGATTAAGTTTTTTTGTCCAATTAGTTCAAATTTCAAACTATGAAAATGTACACATTTGCATTCAAATCTCAAGAATACAAGGTTTTCAAAACACTTCAAATAAAAATAAAAACACTAACATCTAAATGCTTGTGTTTCAGGTCTAACGATGTATACACCATCCCACTTTTTTTCCCACTTTTTTGCCACAGCGTGGATAAAGTTCACCCAACAATCAACATTGAACAAATTACATATAATATACAACCTACTCCATCATATAAATATGCCAAGTTACATATAATAAACAACCTACTCCATCGTAGAAAAATATCAGGCTGATAGGTCTTGACAATGGGCATAGAGAATGCAAATTTCAAGAAAGCAAGGTTTTCAAAACACTTCAAATAAAAATGAAAATACTAACCTCTCAAAACACTTCAAATAAAAATGAAAATACTAACCTCTCAAAACACTTCAAATAAAAATGTCTTTATAATCAACGTAAACCCACAACTATGTGCAATGATTCACCTGCACATTAAGAATTTAGACAATCAATATCTTTAAAAAAAAATTCATTGTAATTTTTAACTCATGCTTTCCTACAGTAGAAGTTGAAGGCAACCTTGAATTGAATTGAAAACAGCATTTACATCTCCTCTCCTCTAGTATGGTAGAGTAAAGCAGAGTAGAGCAATCAAATATCCTCTCATGTGGCAGAGCAGAGCAGTCAAATATGGAGTGCTGCTGCTGAATATGGGGCATCCGATCCATCTAGAAAGCACGAAATGAAACGAAAGAACACCATCAATATCTAATATCACAAGATGGACAGTAACTTCAAAACCTGGAAATTCACAAGGTGGACAGTAACATCAAAAAAGTTGGCAATGGCAATAATCTATGAGATGGGCGGATGAAAACTGGTCGGCCTCCAATTCAAATCTTGTATTTCCAGATACATTTTCAGTATTTTTATACGGAGTCAAATTGGTAAGTGTTTCTAAACTTTGCATTATAAGTTCTATAAGTTCTAAATTTTGCTGATATCAGCTTTTCAACTTTGGGAACTCTATTACATCCCATGCTCGGCTGCAACAAAAACTGTGCATACAATTGCCGCCATTACCAACTAGAATTAGAAAACCGCCATGAGAAACTATCGAAATGCACATGCATCTCCAATCCGCAGTTTGTGGTGCTGCTCACGTTTTCACATTGGAAAATGGTTCAGCTGAAACTAGGCATTCTAAATCCACGTAGCAGGATTCATATATTGCTTGACAGTCTATTAAAAAAATACGTCAAATTCTGAAATGGTAGAAAGGTTTACTGTTACAAAAGCTCATAAGGGATAGAACCAAATTTCATATTATTGATGCCATAGACCATAATCTGATCTCATAAGCAACAGGCAGCTTCCATATTTTGACATTCCACTGCCCAGTAGCATGTTCGACTGGAAGATTTGGTAGATTTGACCCACGCCTGTACTGAACGGAGAAATATGTCAAAGGACTCTGGATATCTCACATGAATCTACAAACAGAACAAGTTGGGCAATCTTCTGAAATGATGAATAGAAAATTGAATATTCGTAAATTTTACCATAATTATTTCACTGTCAGAAATAGGGGAAAATCGAGAAGTGAGGAGATACATGTTTTCAAGAATTTATACCATCAATATCTTAAAAAAGAAAAAAGAAAGCGACAGTTCAGGGTTAAGGGAAAACGTGAGGAACTTCGATGAGATGAAGGGTTAATGGGACGTTATACAGATGTAGAAGGATATTTCAAATACAATATTTGTACGAGTGAATGACATGGGTTTGGGAAATGGTATAAAGGTTTAGGGTTACAAAAGCTCAGAGGGGATATCGCCAAATTTCATATTATTGTCGCCATCGACCATAATCCAATCTCATAAGCAACAGACAGCTTCCATATTTCGACATTTCACTGCCCAGTAGCATGTTCCGCTGCCTGTAAACTTCAACGCTGACTGTACTGAAGGGAGAAATATGTCAAAGGACTATGGAGATCTCACATGAATCTGCAAACAGAACAAGTTGGGCAATCTTCTGAAATGATGAACAGAACATCGAATATTTGTAAATTTTACCATAATTATTTCAACTCTCAGAAATAAGGGAAAATCGAGCGAGTGAGCACATACATGTTTTGAAGAATTTAGACAATCAATATATTAAAAAAAGAAAAAAGAATCCATTCTAATTATTAACTGATGTTTTCTTACTGTTGAAGGAAATCTTGAATTGAATTGAAAACAGCATTTACATTCCTCTCCTCTCATATGGCAGAGTAGAGCAGAGCAGAGAAATCAAATCAGAGCAGTCAAAGATGCAATGCATGAAACGAAAGAAGTCCGTGAAAGATGCAGATCCATCTAGAAAGCACGAAACTAAACGAAAGAAGTCCGAGAAAATGAAAAGACGTACCATTAAAATTTCCATGGCCATGGAAAGAGGAGAGAAAATTGCCGAACCGGAGAAGTTGCAGATGCTATAAAAACACAACAATACAATGGAGAAGTTGCACATGCCAAAGATATAGAGATCACCTTGCCATTGAATGGATTGCCCTCTGGTCGTTTTAAAATAAGATTGGATTGCCCGCTTGCCATCACTGGTTCTCTCGAGTCCCAATTCAATCCAAAGTGTAAAAGGCTTAAAAGAAACAACAGGGTTCTCTCCACTCCCAATTCAATCCGAAGTATATAGAAAATAGAAAATAGAAACAAATTTATCAAATAAAAAAGAAAAATAAAAAAATAAAATAAAGCAATGGCTACCTAAGAAAAACTCGAAACAAATTTGAAAATAAAATAATACATAAGGAAAAACGGAAACAAATTTATCAAAAATATATGTTATATATTTGTCAAAATACATGTGTCAATTTGTGTTTTTTTAGGGGTAGAGGGAGAGGGTTTTTCCAGGTGTAGAATATTTGCAAACATTGTGAACTTTTTATAATTGTGCTTTTTATATCAAATAAAAAATGGAAACAAATTTATCAAATAAAAAAGAAAAAGAAAAAAACTAAAGCAACTGTGCTTTTTCAAGGTGTAGAGGGAAGGTTTTTTCTAAACAAACATTGTGAAATTTTTATAATTTATTTATTAAAATCTTTATTATATATTCTGTTATAATTTATTGAAATTTAAATATATATATATATATATATATATTTTAAATTATAGTGTGCTAAATTGTGTTTAGTTACTTTAGTCAATTTATAAACATAATAATGTTGTTTATTATCCAAAACAGGAAGATATAAAAGTAATTACTATGTTTATAAAAACCATGATTGGGGAAAATGTGTTGCATTGTTTCTATTAGATAAGTTAAAGATAAATAAATGGTTAACATTGTAATTTTGTTCATTTATGTTTAGTTTTGTCCACATATTTTGTCATGTGTGTAATTATTATTATACATCATTTCTGTTAATACTAGCTACATTTCTATTACCTATATTTGCAAATATGGTTTGTTATTGGCATTTGTAACTGTGGTTTTTGTTGTCATTAGCCATTATAGACTATTTATTGGCATTATCTATGTGTGAATCTCATCACCCTAGCTTAACTTTGTAATTAATTCCATGTCAAATGCCCATGTGCATGAATTTCTCTTTAATTACATCCACATCACATCTCTATGAGCATGAATTCATCAAAACAAATATTTTGCAAAAAATAGAGCAACCTACTAAAACAATTTAATACCCAAAATATCTATTGGTCATAAAGTAAGATCATTGAATTCCTTTTATATCTAAGATAGTAATATAAGTTCATTCAAATTGTTGGTGGTCAAGAATTAGTTGGATGGGGACCAGCTAGTGTATAGATGATTAGGTCAAATATACTTGTACTGGTTTGGAGCCCTTTTTTTCAATTCATGAAGTTTAGATATGAAAAAGTCTGTTATCATCTATCCCATTTCTTACTAATTATAAAATTTCTTGTTAATCAACGAAGTTTGGTCTAGTTCTTTATTGCTCAAACTCAAGAAGACTACTAGGTTATTCACAATAGTGATTTCCTAATTACAATAAATTATTAATATTTTGACAAACCTATGAACTACACAAATTTGAACATTTATGAGCATTAGCACAACATTGTAGCAATTGTTTCCAATATGCTTTCTATCTTGGAAGTTTAGGTGGGCATTCTTTTGGGTCACTTCAATTGAAATATTAATAATGTTAATAATCATTGGCTTGCAATTGAGGAGAATGAGAGTAATGTTGGGGGTTAATGTGGAAGAAAATAAAGAATAAAAGGAGGACAAGAATTCTTTTAAATAATCATAATAAGTATGGGTGTAAAATCCCTCAAATACCAACCCCCCAAAAAATTCTTTCTTTGTACATTGTGTTTTGAAATCTACCAAATTAAATAAATTAAAGGACACAACGTCATGTCTTCGAGTTCTGAGTATTACTTTGAAACTTTTATTAAACCACAAGGGTTTAGGGGCTTTTGCTCAATAAAAGAAAATTTATAGTGTTTTATGGCTGCTTCTTACTTAGCTATGGCTAATGCTTTCTTTTCTTTTTTGACAGGTGGTTCAATAACTGGGAAGAGTATCTCATCTCCAACCAACTCATAAGCTCCGAGGAGGTCCCACAGATGGTAAGAAACATGTCATTTTCTCCTAAAAGTTCCTTTGCAAGGATATCCCTATAACTCAATGGTTACTCTAAGTGCGCTTGGGCTCGTCATAAAAATTTTAACCTATGGTCATGGAAGGTCGTCTTGCATTTAAAACCATGAAATGTTAAGGCTTCATAATCAGCTATTAAAATCAAGGTAACCATTATTCATTGCGTAAGTTTATTGTCCATTGGAAAATAAAAGTTTATTATACATTGGAATAAAGTTTGTTATACATTGGAATTATGTGGTTAAATACCCACGCCCTAAAGGTTGCTTGAAACATAAAGTTAAGATAAGGCAAAAAGGATTAACATGAATTTTCTTTTTGCTGGTCGCACCGTATTAAGCTTCTTCTGCAGTAAAGTCAAGATATTAAAAATTAAGATCCTATCAAATCTTCTCTGTGTGCACGACCACGCTCATCGGTGTCTCATTCTTAAGTACCTGTACCCTTCACGATTCGATATCACGATTCGATATCACTTCAGAAGGTTTTGGTGCCCCAAGGTAATGACGGGTCAAAAATCAAACCCCAGCTTTTGAGGGGTAGTAATACTCTGCATGCAGCAGAGTAATTAATGCGATGCCGTTGGATCGCTCTTTGGAACGGATCCGATGGCGGACAATGCGACCGCCTTAGCATTAAATACTCTGCTGCATGCAGAGTATTGTTCGCCCTTTTAAGGTAAGGAGATATGCTACGTGGATCTAGGAAAAGGTGCACCCAGCATTTTGTAAGATAACTGGAAAACCTTTTAATGCAGGAAAATACAAGTCTAAATACTTGCACTCACATGACCTTAAGGCATTAAACCAAGGCTAGTCGTAACCTGTACCATTCTAGGCTTTGGCGCCTCTTGCAGGACATTTACATCAATACCCGGTCTTGTGGTTTTCTTCCAAAGTTCAGAGTTAGAGACCAACTCATTCACCGACTTCCTCTTTGGGCACCATGATTGTTCCACAACCTGTTAGGGTGGTCCAGGGAGAAAAAAAAACTCCTGTCTTAGTCTGTATGCGGATGAAACTCATGCTCTGGTTCATGGCTTATACAAAGCTTCCTGGTGCTATCTATTACGGTGAGTTACCATACCTTGCTGCACACTGTTTTGTTTTTATTTTGGTTTTTATTTTATATAAAAGGTGCTAGTTGATATCTCGAACCATGTTTCTACTTTTATCGCAAGACGTGGAGGTCGGTGCAGGGATCCTGGCTCGCGCCAACCAAAACATAGTAAGAACATCCATTCCACACTATGCTGCTTCCTCTGGTGTTGTGGCTCGATGACTAGGGAGATGGTTTACTGAGCGCTCTTGCCGGTCTTTCTGCCGGTAAATTTTTCATTTGTAAGATTTACTTCTCTTAATACGAGAAGGCCCCAGCGCGAGGGCTAACATTTAAATTTGAAATAAAGAAAACAACATTTTACCCCTGCGAGGTGAACAGTGCCGAAGGTCACCGTAATGGCCTATATAATTAGTTGTTATGCATAAATTGGACTGCGATTACTTCGTGAAATTTTTCCTTGCTTTTAAAGGGGTTTTCCTTGTTGAAACAATTCTGCTGTGTAATAGAATAATAGCTAAAATGGATAATTTAATTTGCTCTGAAAGATAACCCTCTGGGGATTTTTGCGCTTAGATGCTTTTCTTTGTTTTTATAAGTTTTACCGACTCTTGAAACTCCAGTCTGAAATTTTATCTGTATTATGTTTTGTAAAAACCATAATCAGCCGAGTGGAAAGGATACTGTGCTGTAATTCTCGGATTTTAGTAGCTTGGGGATTTGCTTGAGGTACTACCTGACTGAAATTACATCTTCCTTTAATTCTCAATTAACTTAAGCAGAGGGTTTATACGAAATCTTAAACAGAAAAAACAATGCTCTGTGTTTTCCTATCCTTCAGCCTTTGTATCGGAAAACGGGTAGCCGGGTGTCAGACCCAAGGTATTTATTTTGGTTTAATAGGTTTCTTATTAATACTTAACCCAAGTTCACATAGTCGCATGCCCTAGGGAAGATCTAGTAGTTATACCCTAAAGGCAAATTTCTTCCAAAACCTCTGTTTAATTATAAGTTTTAACTAAACATATCCTAGGAAAAGGCTGTTAGATGGTCTTACTGCGAGTTAATTCTTTCAGAGTTATAGGTCCTTTAGGGTTGTAAACTAACAAGTTTATTTAATACGAATAGCCACAGAGAGTCTAAAAGAGTGAAGTCTCCAATGGAGTTTACTTTACCTAATAAAACTATAACCCAAAAAGGGTACCCCCCTTAGGTTCATCGATGGTAATAAGCAATGTAAAATTAATGCCGAACCCTATGCTAAACGTTGGAAGATAGTAGCACAGCACTACCACTAGGTTAGCAAAATTTGTCAAGGGCTCCTCAAATAGCCGAAGCTATAGTGTGAAATAAATCCATCTTAGTGGATCCGAACAGGAATTTCTTACTACACAGAAAATCTTCAGAAAATCTACAAATTAAAGCATTCAAACACTCAGTATTAGTAATGGGTTTCTCTACCAATTAGTCTCTAACTGTGTAAATCATAAAAATAAAAAAAATATCTACTTTCCTCAGAACATTCGGACCATTAGTTTGGTGTGCATGGTGTGCATGGTGTCCATAGTAACAGAATATATGGGTATTCGGAAAAGAGGGTACTCCAACAACCCAATCATCAAGTATTCCATGTTTAATAATGCATTGCTAAAACAACAGAATAATAGGTTTACAGTATATTCAAAATTAATATCTTGAGAAACTCTATGAACAACAATAAGTTTCATAAATCTGATATCTTCACATAAAGTATCTGCATTACTTAAACAGAATTTTTTAGCAAAATTCCTACTACATTCTAGTATGTGTGTAAACACATTCAGATTTATAAAGCTCATAAATAAAAAGAACCTGTAAAATTTTGTAGCCCGGGATACTGTGGAAGTAGCCACGTTCCTCACAACCGTAGACTAGGTTTAGCTTCCCGCTTCTTGAGTCACCCCCGAGCCAAACACGACATGCGAACAAAAGGGACGACTAATCACAGCTTCACCTTTCAGGTCTGGTTCACATTGTATTGCCTAACACCAGGTGCTCACGCAGCAAGAGTTTAAGTGTTCGGCACATTAAGCAGCATCCTGCCTCACCCATATGCTTCCCTTTTATTCCATTTTTGCCGAGGTCTTTTTCCTATTAGAAGCCGATTCCTCATGGAATTCATAGAGCTAATAAAATCCCTAATTTCGAGGGAGTGTCTAGTGTCATCAAGGCACTCTTGACACCTATAACAGTTTCCCTGAAGTTAGCCTTGACTTGTCCCTTGCTGTTGCATGCCTGTTTCCTCATTTAACCTGGTTGTTTCCACTTTCTTGTTTCATTGTTTCTTTCCCTTATTTATTTATTTATTTATTATTATTACATAATCCTTCTTGGAATCTTTGGCAGGGTTTTTTTTCTATAAGCCAAAATTATTAAACAATAATAGATAACAAGTATATAACTGAAAATTAAAGTTTGTACTTTGAGGGATATTACATCCACGCCCCCTTATTCGAACACTATCCTCAGTGTTAGTATTCTCCAATTGGCTCGAGAAACAAGCTAAGGTAGTTTATTCGCATTTCTTCCTCTAGCTCCCAAGTCGCCTGCTCAGGGCTAAAGTGCTTCCATTGCACCTTTACCTGAGCGATGACTTAGTTTCGAAGTATTGTTTCTTTCTTGTCCAGAATGTGTGAAGGTTCCACCCGAAACTTTTGCTTTGGGTTCCACCTGTACCACATTCGAATCGATAATGTGAGAAGAATCATATACATACTTTTTAAATAATGAAACATTAAACATGTTATGTATCCTTAAATGAGCAGGTAGGCCAGTTTATAAGCTACGGGTCTGATTATTTCTAGGACTTGAAAAGGTCCACAAAATCTTGGAGCTAGTTTCATGCAGCTCCATAGCTTGAGGGAACTCTTCTTAGGTTTGACCCACAGATACACGTGGTCTCCAACAAAAAACTCCTTATGTTCTCTCTTTAAGTCTGCGTAGCTCTTCTGTCGATCTTGAGCCGCTTTTAAATTTTTCTGCACCTCATGAACTATTCGTTCCATCTCTTGTAACAGCTCAATTCCAATTAGTACACGGTCGATAGGGTTATCCCAACTGACAGGGGTATTGCATTTATTTCCATATAATATTTCAAATGGACTCACTTTAGATGACGCATGGTAACCATTGTTATAAGCGAACTCCACCATATGTAAATAGTCCTCCCACTTAGTGGGTCTTTTCATAACATACATTCTTAACATGTTTTTGATGGTCTGGTTGGTACATTCTATCTGCTCGTCTGTTTCAGGATGGTAGCTGGTGTAAAATTGATCTGGGTTTCTAGACCTGCAAATAAAGATTTCCAAAAGTTGGATGTAAATTTCACATCCCTATCCGATATTACAATTTTTCGCATGCCATGCAATCGAAATATTTCCTTTAAAAATATTTCTGCAATGTCGGCTGCCTTATGTGTCAACTTTACTGGAATAAAATGTGACGACTTGCTTAACTTGTCAACTACTACCATGATGGAATCATGCTGTTTTTGTGTTCTAGGTAAACCAGTGATAAAATCTAAGGATATGATCTCCCATTTCCATTAAGGTACTGGTAAAGGTTGTAATAAACCAGCTGGATGTCCATGCTCTATTTTAACTTGTTGGCACTCTAAGCATTTAGATAGATACTCCACTAAATCAGATTTTAAACTTGGCCAAAAGAACTACTTTCTCAGAGAAATTATCATTTTTTGGTAACCGGGATGACCTGCAAATGGGGGTTTGTGCATCTCGTTTAAGACAAGTAGCTTGATTTCCAAAATTTTTGATATGTGCAACCTATCCTTAAACCAAATAAGGCCCTTTTGGTCGACTTTAAAAGATGTCTCGTTTAACTTTATCTCATTATTCTATATTTCACTAAGTAGTTTTGTATAATCAGCATCCTCAGTACTTGTTGTCTTTACTTTGTCCAAGAGGTCACTCTTGGGATGACTCAAGATTACCTCACTAATCCCATGAGCTCTCCAACTCAGCACATCTGCAGCCTTGTTCTCCTTACCCTTGATATGTCTTACCTTGAAATTGAACTCGGTAAGGAAGGCCATCCATCTTGCTTTCGGGCATTTAGACTTGACTACGTAAATAAATTCTTCACACAGGTGTTGTCAGTCAGCACCAGGCTTTTTTTCCCAGCAAGTAGTGATGCCACATTTTTAGAGCATGCACCATGGCTATTAATTCTAGTTCATGAACCAAATAGTTACGTTCATGATATTTTAACTTACAGGATTCATAACAAACCACATGTCCTTCTTGGGACAAAACCCCTCCTACTCCATCTTGGCTAGTATCTATACAGACCGTGTAGTATTTAAGGGGGTCTGCTACTTTTAGGACAGGTGCTGTGGTTAGCAGCTCCTTAAGTTTGTCAAATCTTTCTTGGCACTTTGATGACCAAACAAAATTTATCCCCTTTTTCTGCAAGGAGGTAATGGGGTATAGAATTCTTGAGAACCCTTCAATAAATCTCCGATAATAGCCAGTAAGCCCCATGAGAGACCGAATGTCAGTCACATCCCTGGAACTGGCCAATCGGATATGGATTTGATTTTCTTTGGGTCTACAACAATTCCATCCTTGGATATAACATGACCCAAGTATTGAATTTCGGTTTTGAAAAACTCACACTTTTCCAAGTTGGCATACAGTTGGTGCTCCCTTAAAGTTTGCAGCACTAATCGTAGGTGATGTTGATGTTGTTCTTCTGTTTTAGAGTAAATCAAGATATCGTCAATGAAGATCAGTACAAACTGATCTAGATACTTGTTAAAAATGGCATTCATGAGGCACATAAATGTGGCAGGGGCATTTGTTAAACCAAAGGGGATCACCATGAATTTGTAATTTCCATAACGGGTCCTGAAGGCGGTCTTGTTTATGTCCTCCCTTTTTATTCGAATCTGGTGCTAACAAGATCGTAAGTCCAGCTTGGAGAAAACTCTCGTCTCACCTACTTTGTCGAACAGATCATTAATTTTGGGTAGGGGATACTTATTCTTAATGGTGACTTTGTTTAACTGTCGGTATTCAATACAAAGTCTTAAGGTTCCATCCTTTTTCTTTACAAACAAGACCGGTGCACTCCACGAAGACACACTAGGCCTTATATACCCTTTATTCAATAGCTCTTGCAATTGAATTTTTAGTTTAGTCAGTTATGGAATACTCATCCTGTAAGGTATTTTTGACATGGGTACAAACCCGAGTAGAAGCTCAATGGAGAAGTCAATTTCTCGTTGAGGGGGTAAACCAGGTATTTCCTCTGGAAATACATCAGAGAACTCATTTAGGAGAGGGTGTTGTTTTAAAGGTGTCAGGTTTTTGTTGAGAAGTAGTTCAGCAACCCTCACTGCATAGAGGTTGCAGCCCTTTCTAATGCATTTTTTCATCTGCATAGCAGAAATTTGTCTTACTCAGACTGGTTTGAGTATGCCTTTTACTGTCTAGAGGACCTAGTCTTCTGCAATATAGGTAAAAGTATTTGTTAAATAGTTCAATACTACTTTATTTCTTTCTATAAAGTCCATGCCTATTATCATGTCGTAAGATCCTAAGGGAAAAATGTTTAAGTAAATTCTGATTTTATGGTCCTGTAACTTAACTTCACAGTCAACAATAAAATTAGTTACCTTCCCGTTTTCCCCTGTGGCCAGCTGAACCAATCATTATTTTGCATGCCTCACCTTGGTGAGTTTGCAGAGATCCATCATCCTTGGGGTAATATAACTTAAGGTAGCTCCTAGATCTATCAAGATAGCAAGGGTGCGATTAGAGATAATACCTTTGATATCGACTATAGCGGATTGGTGGTCTACTTGCCGATCTTCCAACGCTGCATGAATTTTGTGGTAATTCTTGCCAATTTCCCCAACAGTAGATGCCTCTTGAAGGTTGTGCAACACATTGCTTACCCCATTGTATCAGGGACAATTTCTGTGTAAGTGGGGTTCTCACACTCCAAACATTTTAGAGGTTCTTTAGGAGCAACCTCTGCCCCCTATTGCCCCAAATTTGCCCCAAATTTGTCGGTTTAGCACCCTTTGAGGGTAGTTGTTCATTTTGGTTGTAGAAATTTCCTTGGGGATTTCTTGGCATATTTATGAAAGGTGGTGGCTTGAAACCCTTTCTTTGCTGGTTGAACTTCTCTTGTTTCCTGTCCTTCCATGTTTTGGAGGGTTCATTCCACTATTTATACTGCTCAAAACATAGTCTGGCTTTCCTCAGTACCTCATCCAAGGACTTTGGATTGTCGAACTCAATTCGATCCTTGTACGCCTATGGCAAATTGCTTAGGAACCCTTGTACCTTCACCTTTTCTTCCTTGATGTAGGGAACGAACTGCAACAAATCCAAAAACTTGTTTATGAAGTCTTCCATGGTCATTTGGCCAAGCCTTAGCTCGTAAAATTCTTTGGTCTTCCTTTCATAGTAACTCTCAGATAGATACTATTTTTTAAACAACCTCTTGAATTTGGCCCATTCAAGATTCTTCTCCTTGAGTCCATGCGAACTTTTGAGATTCTGTGACAAAATGCTAGCATTTCCTTTTAGATTGTAAACTGCCATTCGAACTTTCATGTTGATCGAATAGTTGTAAATATGAAAATATTTCTTAATGTCCAGCAACCATGCCTCTTCTTCCTCCCCCATCTTGGATTCCTCGTCAAAGTTAGTGGGTTTGATTTTTTTGAACTCGCCTTCCAAATGATTGACCTTTCTCTTTTTGCCCATCTTGACTTGGTTCTCGATATTTTCGGTCTCATTAGATGAACTACCCTTTTTCTCTACGCTCTCCTCCCTTTGTGGACCCTTTCTGGACTCTGTTCAGGGTTCCTTGCTGTTATTTCTTTCATGTAGACTTTGCAGCAATATTTCATTGATTTCCTGCTACTTTTCCTGAGCTTTATTGAGCTATTCATTATCCGCTTTATAGCTTTGTATTTTGATGATGTGATGCCTCATAGTTTCGAGCACTTGACTTGCTTCAGAATGTTCTATTGCTAGTTGGGTGGTTGGTGGCACATGTTCAAGGTTTTCAGGCTGGTCCTCATTTTCATTCAGAGAAGCCATGATAATTTTCCTGTAAAAACAGAGATTTGCCAGTATACATAGCACAACAATCCAATAGCTTTTTAGAATACTTGTTAGAACAAAATTTTGCAAAAACGAGATGTTCCCTTTAGGCTTCAGGGTTGAACCTGTGCTCTCATACCACATGTAAAATCCCTCAAATACCAACCCATTTTTTTTTTCTTTGTACATTGTGTTTTGAAATCTACCAAATTAAATACATTAAAGGACACAACGTCATGTCTTCGAGTTCTGAGTATTACTTTGAAACTTTTATTAGACCACAAGGGGTTAGGGGCTTTTGCTCAATAGAGGAAAATTCATAGTGTTTTATGGCTGCTTCTTACTTAGCTCTGGCTAACACTTTCTTTTCTCTTTTGACAGGTGGTTTAGTAACTAGGAAAAGCATCTCATCTCCAACCAACTCATAAGCTCCGAGGAGGTCCCACGAATGGTAAGAAACATGTCATTTCTTCCTAAAAGTTCCTTTGCAAGGATATCCTTATAACTCAATGGTTACTCTAAGTGCGCTTGGGCTCATCTTAAAAATTTTAACCTATGCTCATGGAAGGTCGTCTTGCATTTCAAACCATGAAATGTTAAGGCTTCGTAATCAGCTATTAAAATCAAGGTAACCGTTATTCATTGCATAAGTTTATTATCCATTGGAAAATAAAAGTTTATTATACATTCGAATAAAGTTTGTTATACATTGGAATAATGTGGTTAAATATCCACGCCCTAAATGTTTCTTGAAACATAAGGTTAAGACAAGGGAAAAATGATTGACATGAATGATCTCTTTGCAGGTCGCATCGTATTAAGCTTATTTTGCAGTAAAGTCAAGATATTAAAAATTAAGATCCTATCAAATCTTCTCTGTGTGCAGGAACACACTCATCGGCATCTCATTCTTAACTACATGTACCCTTCACGATTCACTGGAATTTCAGAAGGTCTCAGTGCCCCAAGGTAATGACAGGTCATAAATCAAACCCCAGCTTTTGAGGTAAGGAGATATCCTACGTGGATCTAGGAAAAGGTGCGCCCAGCATTTTGTAGGATAACTAGAAAACCTTTTAATGTAGGAAAATACAAGTCTTAAAACTTGCACTCACGCGACCTTAATCCATTAAACCGAGGCTAGTCGTAACCTGTACCATTCTGGGCTTTGGCGCCTCCTGTGGGACATTTACATCAATACCCGGTCTTGTGGTTTTGTTCCAAAGTTCATAGTTAGAGACCAACTCATTCGCCGACTTCCTCTTTTGTCACCACGATTGTTCCACAACCTATTAGGGTGGTCGAGGGAGAAAAAAAAACAAACTCATGTCTTTGTCTGTATGCGGATGAAACTCATGCTCTGTTTCACGGCTTATACAAAGCTTCCTAGTGTTGTCTATTACGGTGAGCTACCATACCTTGCTGCACATTGTTTTGTTTTAATTTTGGTTTTTTTTTTTAATAAAAGGTGCTAGTTGATAACTCGAACCATGTTTCTACTTTTATCGCAGGACATGGAGGTTGGTGCTTGAATCCTGGCTCACGCCAACCAAAACCTAGTAAGAACATATGTTCCACACTATGCTCCTTCCTCTGATGTTGTGGCTCGATGACAACAAGGGAGATGGTTTACTGAGCGCTCTCGCCAATCTTTCTGCCAATAAATTTTTCATTTGTAAGAGTTACTTCTGTTAATAAGAGAAGGCCCTAGCACGAGGGCTAACATTTAAATTTGAAATAAATAAAACAACATTTTACCCCTGCGAGGTGAACAGTGCCGAAGGTCACCGTAATGGCCTGTAAAATTAATTGTTATGCATAAATTGGACTGCGATTACTTCATGAAAATTTTCCTTTCTTTTAAAGGGGTTTTCCTTGTTGAAACAATTCTGCTGTGTAATAACATAATAGCTAAAATGGATAATTTAAGTTTCTCTAAAAGATAACCCTCCGGGGATATTTGCGTTTAGATGCTTTTCTTTGTTTTTATAAGTTTTACCAACTCTCGAAACTCCAGTCTGAAATTTTATCTGTATTATGTTTTGTAAAAACCATAATCAGTCAAGTGCAAAGGATACTGTGGTGTAATTCTCTGATTTTAGTGGTTTGGGGATTTGCTTGAGGTACTACCTCATTGAAACTACATCGGCCTTTAATTCTCAATTAACTTAAACAGAGCATTTATACAAAAGTTTAAACAGAAAAAACAATGCTCTGCGTTTTCGTATCCTTCATCCTTTGTATCGAAAAATGGGTAGCCAGGTGTCAGACTGGAGGTCTTATTTTTTGGTTTAAGAGGTTTCTTATTAATACTTAACCCAAGTTCACACAGTCGCATGACGTAGGGAAGATCTGGTAGTTATACCCTAAAGGCAATTTTTTTCCAAAACCTCTGTTTAAGTATAAGTTTTAACTAAACATATCCTGGGAAAAGGTTGTTAGATGGTCTTACTGCGAGTTAATTTCTTTCAGAGTTATAGGTCATTTAGGGTTGTAAACTAACAAGTTTATTTAATACGAATAGCCATAGAGAGTCTAAAAGAGTGAAGTCTCCAATGGAGTTTACTTTGCCTAATAAAACTTTAACCCAAAAAGGACACCCCCACTTAGGTTCATCGATGGTAATAAGCAGTTCAAAATTAATGTCGAACCCTATGCTGAACGTTGAAAGATAGTAGCACAACACTACCACTACGTTAGAAAAATTTGTCAATGGCTCCTCAAATAGCCGAAGCTATAATGTGAAATAAATCCATCTTAGTGGATCTCAACATGAATTTTCTTACTGCACAGAAAATCTATAAATTAAAGCATTCAACCACTAAGTATCAGTAATGTGTTTCTCTACCAACTAGTCTGTAACTGTGTAAATCATAAAAAAAAAACAAATATCTACTTTCCTCGGAACATTCGGACCATCAGTTTGGTGTGCATGGAGCATTTTATCTACTAACTCTTCTAAATGTGCACTTAAAGAAGCAGTGTCCATAGTAACATAATATATGGGTATTCACAAAAGAGGGTACTCCAACAACCCAATCATCAAGTATTCCATGTTTAATAATGCATTGCTCAAACAACAGAATAATAGGTTTATAGTACAGTCAAAATTAATATCCTGAGAAATTCTATGAACAACAATAAGTTTCATAAACCTGATATCTTCAGATAAAGTATCTGCATTACTTAAATGGAAATTTTTAGCAAAATTCCTACTACTTCATTCGAGTATGTGTGTAAAATCATTCATATTTATAAAGCTCATAAATAAAAGGAACCTGTAAAATTTTGTAGCTCGTGATGTGGAAACAACCACGTTCCTCCCAACCATAGACTAGGTTTAGCTTCCCACTTCTCGAGTCACCCCTCAGCCAAACGGGACATGCCAGCAGAAGGGATGGCTAACCACAGCTTCACCTTTTAGGTCTGGGTCACATAGTCTTGCCTAAAACCAAGTGCTCACACATCAAGAGTTTAAGTGTTCAGCATACTAAGCAGCATCCTGCCTCACCCATGTGCTTCCCTTTTATTCCATTTTTTCCTAGGTCTTTCTCCTATTAGCAGCTGATTCCTCACGAAATTCATGGAGCTGATAAAATCCCTAATTTCCAGCGAGTGTCTAGTGTCATCAAGGCACTCTTGACACCTATAATAGTTTCCCTGAAGTTATCCGTGACTTGTCCCTTACTGTTGCATGCTTGTTTCCTCATTTAACCTGGCTGCTTCCACTTTCTTGTTTCAGTGTTTCTTTCCCTTCTTATTTATTTATTTGTTATTATTACATAATCCTTCTCGGACTCTTTGGCAGGGTTTTTGTTTTTCTATCAGCGAAAATTATTAAACAATAATAGATAGCAACTATATAAATGAAAATTAAAGTTTGTACTTTGGGGGATATTACAATGGGAAACATGAAAATGAAGATGAAAATCAATAATTCACAATTTGTATCCCATATTACCAAAAAATAGTTTTTCTATAGGAAAAATGAACATGAAAATCGATAATTTGCAAGGAAATACATGTGGAACACCGCATCACAAATGCCTTAATTAACCAATGATTAATGACTATCCAAAATGAAGGTGAGATGTTGAAATCAAGGGTCTTTACACTACCTACCCACCAACACCTGCATGCACATGCATTTGCAAAGATATGTAGCAAGCATTTTCTAGACAATATCATTATATATTGATGTATTTGAATGTTCCTTCACATAAATACCCTAAGAATCTATCTTGTGGTCTCAACCTCCTCCACGTCTTCTAAGAATGTGGGGATTTTTGTATTAGATTTTTTCAACTATGCATCGTCTCCAAAAATGTGTTCATCCAAGAATTAACTCAACTTCTTATTCCTTCCATGTATGTGTGTGGCCCCATTGGTTAGGGGTGGTCCTATGGGAAATGGGGGTAAATTGTTCTATTAATGACCTTGAATGTTATGATGATTGGTTCCAAAAATGGATCTAAACTTCCAATAATGAAAATACACACACAATGAAACAAAAACATTTACATATAAACTTTTACAACAAACAAGCATTCATTGAAATACCATGCATGTTGTCTTCTTATATTATGCATATTACAAAACATTCCAAGCTTACTATGAATATCTGAGACACTATGGCCTTCTATAGTTCTCTACAATATACCTATGTCTCTTTGGTTTATCAACATCTCCTCCACACTCATAATCATACTATGTAATAGTTGATGGCTAGAGAAAAAGAAACCCTTTTTCTGTTGGGAATGTGTTATTTTTTTTGTATGGGGGATCTACGATTAGAAAAATATAGCGCTTTGTCATATGCTTTGGGTGTTACACATGGTGCTAGCTCAAGGGGTGTTGTAGGATGGGGAAAAGGCATGTAAAAACATCCCCCCCCTGCTTTGCGAAGTTGATAATGGAAAAAGGATATCAATACTTGTCGTTACAAGATGAAGGCGAGGAAAACATTTTGGGCTATTTCTGAGTTTTTTCCGTGAAAATATATAATTTAATTTTGATTAAAGTAATAGGGAATTAATATAATTTGTGTTAATGGATTGGGTTTTTGGATGTTGTAGAATACTTATATATTATATTGTGAATGGTCAAGAAACACAATGAGAAAGATAGAGGTATGGCTCTAAGTTTTGTTGGTTTTTCTTGTACAAGGTTCCATGATATGTCTATGTGTATTGTGTGTGTGCCATCGTGTAATATCTATTTTGCTTAATAATTTTATGCATTATTTCACTTCATAGGTTTAAAAATTGTGTGTGGTTGTGTGTGGTATCAAATCTTTATTATTGGATTTTAGGGGATGCCTTTGTTGTTGAGGGTAGAATGTGTTTGATATATCTTGGGTCTTTGATAAACCTAGGTCCATGGGATCTTTGCAATAGTGATTCATGTGTTGAAAAATATTGGAAAGTGGTTTGAGAATCGAGACAGATAGAACTTTGATCTATGGAATATCTTCTTGTAGATCAAGAATAGTGGAATTTTGTGTATCTATGTACACAACCTATTGGATCAACAAAAGAAGTCCGGGAGTACAATTTAACTTTTCCAATTAGATTCAATATTGTTGAATGTATCTGGAAAATATAGTTTTTTGAAACTATGGAATAATCTAGGGAGTTTGTATCAATCAAACTCCCTAGTAAAAAAGTGGTTTCTTCTAAAGAAGATGTATCACCTCAAGATGGATGACAACGACAAAGTGACATAACATCTAAATTTATACAATATCCCGGTAAGTCAATAAGATATGTTGGGATTAAAATGGAGGAATAAGATAAATTCATTACATTATTATGTTATTTTCTAGATTCTTGGGATAATTTGATTGTAGAAAAAGGTAGTGCTAGTGAAGCTACCTTAAATTAACTTTGAAAAAATAGTGGTGTCTCTACTATCAAAGGAAATGAGGAGGAAAACCATGGATACATTGAAATTTCTACTTAATCAGTTATGTTATTCAATCTTTAAGTCAAATTTACTTCATATCAAAATAACTGCATGCATAAGGATCAGTGAAAGAACTACATTCACAACATACACAAATATTTATATTGGGAAACCCTCTTGCTGGATAAAACCCTACAGAACCTCTCCAATATAGATTTGTCAACAAAGTACAATTTCAATACAATGAAGAGATAAATATCTCTCATAGAAAAATACCAAAGAAGCAAAGATAAGATAAGATAACCCTTAGATAAGTCTTCCTCTAACTACTCTCTCTCTCTCTCTCTCTCTCTCTCTCTCTCTCTCTCTTGCACTTGTCTCACTGGATTGAGTGAAATTTCGTTGTATGTTTAAATGAGGAGAGTGTCCCATTTATCTATACGCTTTTTTGGCTGACTTTTTCACTATAGGTTTGACTTCACTAGGGTAGTTTTATCGAGTGTTGGGGAAGTTTTACCGAGTGTCTAGTTCTCCACAAGAGTAAATGGAAAACTTTGGCATGCTTGACACCTAGCTTATGCACAAGGTCATTTCTGAGCTATAATCATCAACAAAATTTCTATGAAGTAAAAAATACTTGATTTTATTAGACTACTTGCTGATGTCTTGGTTCACTAGTGAGCTTGAAGAATTATTAATTCATATAGTAGGGTTTATCTCTCTATGATATTTGCTAATCAAATGGCATCACTGAGAAAGGGTTGAAGCCCAATTCAAGTCATCGGAAACCTTCCTGGAATAGTTACCTTATATCAATAACCTACGTTGAAAATAGTTGTGCCCTGTATCATTTCAATTATAAACCCTTGGTAGGAACCATTTGAATGACTAATTTACTTTTTCTCCGATTATTAGAATCCGAGATTAAAAAAACGGTTGCAATACCTTTTATTTGTTGTTTGCTATTAGATGGAAGAATTTAGGATTAAATATTTACATTTTTTTGTTGTTTTAGTGTTGTCATTTAGAGTTAAAGATACTCTATGGTTTTTGCGTAGGAGGATTTGGGTTTGGCGTGCCAATTTAAGGTTTCCATGTATATTTAGAAATATGGAGGCTAGAGAACATGGGGATGGATGGTACTTTAATAAGGAGAAAAATGATAAATTTTCACTTTGGAGACTAGATGGTATCGATGCCAAGACCAATCTGTGGAAATCTTACTGCACTTTTATCAAGGACATTGGCATGCAACTCAAGATGCAAGTGAATTTACCTTATTTTTTTATTTGGTGTGCATTGAAAAAATATATTATCCTTTTTTATAAGTCTATCAAGAAACAAGATAATTATGCTTATATTTAAACATTATATCTCTTGGACCTACATTCTCTTTGAACATTTTTTGTATGTTGATTTTATGCACCCAGAAATGTTTCCAGACTGGGCAGTTATTTGTTTTCTCATATAAATTTTCATTACGCGGGGTTTTATTCTCTGATTTGATATGTAACTATGAACGATATGAAAAAATTCTTGTTTGAATTGTTAGTAGTTTCGTGTTGGAATCTATTGTGTTTATCGACTACAATATGAGTGACCATCTCTAGTACTTGCAGTGTATCAAAGCTCAATTGGTTATATTTATTATTTTCAATAAAATTATCACTCATGTTCTATGTGAAGTCCAAAATGAAATTGTTATTTTCATCGCTAAAGTTGAGAGTGAATTTGATTGAAGGTTTCAACTTGTTTCCCTTTAAATTTTCAATCTTTGTATTTTTATTTTTATTTTGTATACTTTTATTCATGGTGCATCCCTATTTGTGCTTTGTAGCATAAAAAAATGTGTGAATTGAATATAGTATATCAGTCTATAAGAATATATCTTATGGTTCTCAACTACTAGAATAATTGGAATAACTATTGAATCAAAAAAATGTCTACCCATGTTAAGGTTTTAATTACACGGAGACACAAAAATGTAAATTTTATGCTCTTTGTTGCTAATTTTAAGATGCCAGTGAGAAAGAGATGATAATTCAAGAAGTTGCAAATAATAACGAATTCTCTTGCAAGTCTTCCATATCCCAAAAATCATTCTTCACAGTCTTTGTCCTATGGAAAACCATGCAACAACCATATGTTAGACTTGATTTAGTCTGTATTTAATAACTAGAATGGCTTCGCACCAACCATCTAATCAGCTGGTCATAAAAGATGAGTGACACTTATAAATATCTCAATACCTCTATATCCACCTCATTTCATGATGTTAAAATAATAATAAAAAATCACACCTAGTGTAATTGATGGATTTGGTTGAATTTCATTGAATAACTCTGATATTTGGTACATTAAGCATTTTTTGTCACTTTGATATTTGCAGGGACCATAAATAGGCCATTGTACTATCAAATAAATATGATAGTAGATTTCTTGAATTATATCATGCCACTTTAGGGATGGTTAAATTCCATTCTAATTAGTTAAACATACTTTAACTGAGATTTAGGAGAGGATTTTATTGATTTCAATCTAAGGTGCACTTTCCTTGACATTTTTTTTAATCCAAGTTAAATAACTTGCAGACATGTACAAATCGTTTTTCGTGGGAAAAAATTGAGAACCTAAAATTTGTTATGTTTGTTAGGATATCTACTAGAATCATGATTTATCTAGATATTTTTTCAATATTTGAACACGTGGAATTATTATTTTTATGGGAAGACATTCCTTCCTCTACATGCTTTCTATTCTATATGTATAAGAGATTCTAATTATTTCAACATCTGTGGAAAATGCACCATTTTATTAAGGACAAGCAATGCCAACAATTTCATATAGGATGCACATTTCTATCATGACAATGGGAAACTTACTCAAAAACAAGTGCAAACTATATAAAACAATCAATAGATCAAGACAAAGACAGCCATACATGGCCATCTATAAAAATAATCCAACACTCAATATATATTTTAGATAGAAGGAAAATATGTATAGGGTTATTATATGATACTTCTTATTTGGGTATATTAAAACATTATAGAAGTATACCTTCAACTGAGAAGCGTGAAAGGACCTTGTTCACATACTAAAACATCTTAAAGATTTCCAAAGGAATTGGTATGTAATGTACATTGCAACATGACCAAGGTTTGGAACACAATATGCAAATAAATTAAATTTCTACCAAGATAGGCTCATATATGTGATTGAATCAATAACAATGCATTTCTATGTAGAAAAATATTAGGAAACACGAAAATGTAAATCAAATAATATCACAACTAGTGATGAGTACAAATTGTTGTCTGACTAAAGGATTTGGTTTTATAATTTTGTAGTGATTAAAGAATATTTAACATAAATTGTTGAGAGAGTTGATAATCATTGCTACCTAACATGATATTCAATAAATCAAAATGTTTCTATCACTTAAAATTTATGATAATATTCATAGAGGAATGGGAAATCACTACTAATTAGTAAACAGCTTTCTTGACAATTGAAAATTACAAGTTGCCAATCAATAATATGCATGGCATAAAGTGTTGAAGAATGTGACCTCGGAAGATATTATTATTTTATTTTGTACATCCTTGGGAATATATTCATATTGTACTTTATCATGTAAATAA
Source organism: Pseudotsuga menziesii (assembly GCA_001517045.1). Taxonomy (NCBI): domain Eukaryota; kingdom Viridiplantae; phylum Streptophyta; class Pinopsida; order Pinales; family Pinaceae; genus Pseudotsuga; species Pseudotsuga menziesii. Next base: position 120,961 of record LPNX010526061.1, on the reverse strand, counting down.
CCTTTAAGGAATGAGTGTAACCCCTCCGATAAAGTTAGCTTAGAAGATTACAAAAGAAGCAGTAAAAAATGAATATTTAATGTTTCCATTGAGAAGTCGACCTCCAAAGGATAAAGTCATTCATGGGACAAGTATAAATAGAGGGGAACACTTCTAATTTAGATCACATTACTTACTCAAGCAATTTTTGTAGAGAGAGAGAGAGAGAGGAACAAGTTAGCTTGAGAGAAGAGTAGCTTCATTGAGGCATCTTATTCTCGAGGTTTCTTATATTACCTATTCTTGGGATATTTTTTTGGAATATATTGAGCTCTTAATTGTACTAGATTGACATTTTAATTATTGACAAGTATATAATGAATAAGTTGCTCACTTTTCTTCCCTTTGAGGGTTTCCTAGAGGACAAAATTTTGTGTCTCATTTATGTCATTCTTGTCTTTATTCCAGTGATACTATTTCTTATTATTGTGATATAATATATTTTTTTAAATATCTAATATAACTACTATTCAAGTATAAATTCTAACATGGTATCACAGGTATCCTAAAAGAATTCATTCTACAACGATTTGACAAAAGTTAGAAACTAGGGATTCATGTTCTGGGCTCTTCCATCCAAAGATCATCTTGAAAATGAGGTCAAGCAAATCTCCCAAATAGGGTGTGATTTATTGTGGAATAATATTCCATATCTAATAATTTTCAATTTTGACCTCATCTCTACTGTTAAGGAAATCTAGGGCATCATATTTTTGGTAGTTATGTCCATAGATTTAGAATAATAATACCTTTTATCAACTCGCCTTAGGGAGGTGCACCTTTTCGTTGGATAAGAATTCCAATATTTACAAGTTGGAAAATTAGGGTTTCTCTATCAAACCCTAGGTCAACAAAATTCAGAAGGACATTGAAGCTAGCACTTTACTTGAGCATCTCAATTGGTAAGTCCTATAAAGGTCTTACCTCTAGGCCACATAAGAACTTGTCCATCAATAAATGAAAATAGGAATCCTCGTGCATCATGAATTGATATGGAAAAGATATTTTTATTCAATTCATGTACATAGAGAACATCTTTCATCTTGATATACTTTCCTTAGTCTAGCTTGCACGATGCCTCTCCTACCTTTTTTATGGGATATTGATAGTCATCTCCAAATTTCACCTTGTAAGGTGAGTCTTATTCTGTCATGTGGGTGATGTGATGATTGAACATGGTCATGTGATTGGAAGAACCACTATCTACAAGTCAAACATCAATACCATGAGTAATTGTACATGTGAGTGCTCAGATCAAGACATATTCTCCATCACTGGAGGAGTCTTCTTTAGCTTTCTTTTTTACTAGTTCATCATATATTGTAATGTGAGAATGGTATATCTTCATCTTTCCTTTCTTCTTGTGACAATCTCTAACAAAGTGTCCTTTCTCATCACAAGTGAAACATCTGAGCTGTGAGATGCCCTTATTTGGAAATATTATATTCTTGTGAGAATATTATTTCTTCTTGTTCTTTCCCTTATTAGAATGAGTTGTTAGGGATTGATTGTCATCATCGTCGATATTTTCTTCTCTTGTTACCAATTGAGCTTCTTCTTGTGTGAATTCCTCCCATAGCCTACTGAATTTGGTGAGCCTTCTCCTACCACAAATTCCTTGAATGAAATATTCCCATGAACTTGAGAGACCATTGAAGGTAGTCATCACCACTTCTGATTCTTAAACATTGTCTCCAATAGATTCTAGTTGTTCCTTGATCTGTGATACCCTTGGGAATCAAGATTGTATGCCTTTTGAACTTTGTTTCCATCTTCACACCCTTGATTTGAGTCCTGAAGGTCATATTTTTATTGATATTCTTTCCTTCATATAAGTTGGTCAAAGCATCAAACATATGCTTGTTATTCTTCAAGGAGAATACATGTGGGATCAAATGGTCCTTGATAGAGTCTGTGATAATCCTCTTCACTTTGAACAAGTTCTTCTTATTCTTATATTTGTCCTCATCTCCCTATATATATGTAGCTTCTTCTTTGACGTAGTTTTCCAAATCATGATCTCCTAGAATAAGAAAAAATCTATACTTCCATGCCTTCAAGTTCTCAACACCTTCAAGATTTTCCTCAATATTGGTACTGTTTTTTATCTTGATAAAATGAGATCCTCAAATGGAAAATAGAGAGAATATAACTTACCAATGAGAGTTATTCAATTGGATTCTTGCTCTATTTCCTTTATGGAAAATTGCTTCTGGTGGACATAGGGTTTGACAGAGAAATCCTAATTTTTCAACTTTGGTGACTTAAAAATATGATTTTATAGAAATATGTGCCTCCTTAAGATGACTTGAGAAGTGTACTCCTTTTCCCAAATATGTGGACATAATTTCAATATATTGGATGCCCTAGTTTTCTCGACACTAGTGTTAGATCAAAAATTGAAAATCTAGAGAACTGGAAACTGTCTCGATAGAGATATGTTCCCTTATAGGGATATTTATATGGTCATCCTTTCTCAACTGATCCGTGGAGGGAAGTGCCTGGAATAGGAAATCATAGTTTCCAACTTTCATTTGTTTTAGTTTCACAAAGACTTCTTTCAGGGTAGTTATTATACTATGTTAGAATGTTAATGGTTATACAATATTTAATATCATTTCATCATAACCGTAGCATTAGGATTATTGAAATAATGACAAGAACAACAAGAAAAAAGAACAGAACTATTTTCCTCTAGGAAACCACAAGGGAGAAAACCCAACAACTTATTTTGTATAGATTATGTCACCAAGTGCAATGTCAACGAAGATAATATCAATCTAAAAGACAATAGTATCTACTTATTATGTCCAGTGAGAATATTATCTCTCTCTTGTGCACTTGCTTAATTGAGAAGTGTGTCCAAATGAGAGGAGAACCCTATCTATTTATACTCATGAAGTGAGTGATTTTTTACCTAACTGGACTGACTTGTTACTCTTACAGGGCCAATTTGTTACTCTTCAATCACTTTCCCGTGTGTGATTATTTTAACAATGTATCACATAAATGCATCTTCATTAAATCCAATGAGAGAGAGAGAGAGAGAGAGAGAGAGAGAGAGAGAGAGAGAGAGAGAGAGAGAGAGAGAGAGATTTCCAATGTTTCACATATATGCTTCTTCATCAAAGCCAATGAATTAGGGAGATAAAAAGAGAGAGATTTTCCAATTTGTCCAAGCAAACCAAAGAACAAGTTGCATGAGGCATTTTACAATGGAGTTCTCCAAACCTTTAAACATGCTTCATCATATTAAATATCATGGTAAAATACCATGCATACCATAAACAACTAATGTTAAACCCATTAATAAACAAATACACCCATCAATAAACCATTAATGTTAGCCTAATTATTGGTTTATTAACTCAAGGTTAATTTAACAATAAAATCATCAATTTCCTTGATTTTGTTGATGGGTGCAACTTTTCCTTCAAAATATGCATGAATGGAACTAAAAAATGGATGATTCCCATATGCACCCCCTTAATTTAGTCAAATTTAATTAAGGAGCACTCTGGATTTGTTTTAATTCCCAAGGAAAACCTCACAAAGAAACCAAAGGTATGCTTCCCCATGCTCATGGATGGAATCCCTAATAAAAATTGTTGGGGTAGACTAGCGTAGCTCACCTCCAAGGATCCCTCCCTCTTCCCCAAAATATTTAGATGGAGGTGAACTCAAAAATGAACTACAATAGAAACTTGTAACCCAATGGGACTAAGTTAGACTAAAACAAAAAACCTTATGCTCGAGTCCACCTTGAAACGTTTTGTTCCACTTTGACCATTGTTGGTGCACCAAAATGACAAATATATTGATACTGTTCTATTATTTGAACCTATTTTCTTTATAAAACTAGGAAGGACCAGAAACCTATAAAAATGCTCATTCACACAGTGTTATAAGTCTTATATTGTTCTCACAGGTTTAGATTTGGATGGATTGGGTCTAAATTTCACCTTTGGGGAGGATATTGAAGAGGTTATGACATTGTGATCTTCTTCTTCTCATACAAAAGAATTCCCAATTTGCACCTTTATATCCACTTGCTAAATTTAACTCTGGATATTGATGAGAACCATTATTTACATTGAAGACCTTTGGACTAGAGAAAGAAATGGAAGAAATAACATAAGGAAAATATATTTAAACCATCTCACCACTAAAAGGTATGGTAATAGAATCTTCTCACATCCCATGTATATTTTCTCACATTAGTTTTTTGTTGTTTGCTAGAATGGTTTTCTTTTTCTCATTAAACCAATCAACTATATCTACAAGGGTTTCTACTTATTTTTTCAAGTGATATATATGTTTTTTCTATTTTAGAGTGGGGAAGATGTTTTTTTTTATTACATGCAGGATTCTCGAGTTAGAATTTGTTCTCTTGCTCTTCCATTTCAAGATTCAGTTATCCTTAAAGGATCATAAGTTACATGTTTTCCCTCCTCTCTTCTATCTTCAAACCATTAATTTACGTTACTTTCTTACTTAATATACTAGATTAAACCATATTTATTCTTCATTGTCACTAGCCTTCCAATAATGAGTGGATATCTAGTAGTAGATATACTAAGTGAAAGATCTTGTCAATGCCATGCTTCTCATGTTCATCGATCCATCCGTAATAGGTCAACACAATATAGAATCTATAAATCACTTGTCAACACTAGATTTGGATATTTCTTGTACCATCTAGATATACACTTTGCATGAACACAATTCATCCTCCTATACTACATCAATGATAATTTTTCCTTTCAACAACCAATGGATAAATTTATAAGTTATTCAAAAGTAATATGATTCCAAATATATCATAGATATCATTTTGGATGACTCTCTTACATCATTGTGTAGTATGGGCATGCCATTCATTGGTTTTGGGATATATCAGATAGTTGGAAAAATACGACAAGTTAAAATATGAGAATGTAAAAGTAAAATTGTGCATTGGGGAAAACAAAATACTACTCGATAAATGTTATAATAATACTGATAATAATATTAACAACATTATAAAATCTTAGGGGACATACTCCTTCAAATATTATAATAATAACAACAACTTAATGAAAGGTTAGGGAACATACTCATTTAACTCGTGACTAGTGAATGTTTATAAGTATATGGTGATGAATTCGTTGTAATCATCATGTTATAAATTATTATTAATCAAAGGTTAATAATATCCATGTTCCAAGAAAATAAGAAAGCAATCCTATAGTTCCACTAGAAACCACGGTGATGAAATCACAACCTAAAACCTTGAAGCTCAAAGGAGTCATAAAAGATAGAAATGTAATAGTTCTCATGTATTCTAAGAATACTCATAACTATATATATATATCAATTCTGTAAAAAAACTAAACCACTTGGTGTACCCTTCCGAGGACCTCCTACTTATCATTATTGATGGAAAAAAGGTTGAAGGGGTAGGTAGATGTCATGGAGTCTCAGTTAAAATTCAAGAAATGGATCTACAAACAAGTTTCTATGCTCTACGACTCTATGAGATGGATATTGTGCTAGGTGAAAAATGGATGATGCAATTGGAAACTTATAACATCCTTGAAGAGCAATTTGTGATTTTAATTAGCAATAAAATTATAAATTATACGATGTTGAAGGTTCCACTCTCAAGAAAAATAAATTGCAATTAATGAAAAAGGCCTAAGAAGAACATACAAAAACACAACAATGAAAAAAAGGAAAATGTGTTACCAAGAAGAATGAAGTTTTTACAATAAATAATCATGTCAAAAGACTTCAAATATGATGGAAACAATACAAAAGTACCTCACCAACTCTCAAACTAAACAAACTTGATGCCACCATGCAAGAGTGTTTAGTTAGAGAGAATCATATTTACCATGAATTGATGACAAAACATCCCTTAAGTGGCTGGAAATGTTATAAACATAATAATAGGTAGAATAATAAAAATATAATTAACTTAATGAAAAGTCAAAGGGCACATACTCTTTCACCTCGTGACCAGCCAATGCGTATAAGTATATCATCATAAGGCTCGTTGTAATCATCATCTTATTATTATTTATCAAATAAAACATCATTCAATGTATATTATTATATATTCACATAAATATCTTCAATCAATTATAATAAGCATGAACATATTTTCTACACCAAATATCAAGCCTTTCTTACGCATAAAAAAATTGTTGTCCTAGGGCACTAAGTTTCCCTTGGAGAAGCTTCAAGAAAATTGGAAGAGGAGGAAAATAATATTTTTCATGCCAAACACATGGAATTATATTTGATTGATAAGAGTACCCATATTGTAGGTGTAGTGCTATGCTTGTCGGGCAGAGCACTAAGTCTTAGTTTTACACATTAAAATGACATTTACTCTTTTCATTTTTAAGTCGTAGGATGTAACAGCAAAATTTACATGGATTTTTATTCCGATTTCATTTATTTGTAAAAAAAAGAGATAGTTCACCAAAAAATACCTAGACTTGATTCTACTCTTGGATCCTGCTCCTGCAGCCTTGCCCTTTCCTTGTCTGTGCCTTGTTTGAGCCTGCATGCCAAACTGGATGATCCACTGTGCCGACCAGCGAACCTGCTGGCACTAGGAAACCGACTGGTTTCCTAGCCCCCGAGCCCACGTACCGATAAACCAGATAGCAACTTTCCTCTTCTCTGAGTGTAAATCTGTCTCCTGGAGTTAACCCCCTCCTCCAGCTTTCTTCTCTCTCTGTTCCATCCCTTCTTACTCTCTGTTCTTCTATAAAATTTTCCCGACTACTCTCCAGAAAATCCCCCAAAAATCATCCCCTTTGAACCATTTGATCCCCCCTCCTTATACCTCCTTCCCATCCTTTCTTCCACCGCCTCCCTTCTTATTTAATTTAATTATTTAATTCTATCTTGGGTAGTCCAGTTCAGATTTTGTTTTGACATTTGTTATGCACTAATAATTTTTCTTGAATTGAGCAATTCCTTGCCCCCGAAGAGAAGGTGGAAATTACTAAACTGTTTATCCTTATTGATTTGTACGTGTTAATTCATAACATACCCAACTGTCATGCATTACTCAATATTGTTTAGTTAATGATTTACGCCAATGGTAAAATGGTAAAATAATTAGTATATGTTTAACTTAATAAAAGTACTTAATAATAAACACTAATAACTAATAATAATTAATGAAAATACAATAACAATAATTATTATTAATCAATAATTAGTAAATTGCAATATTATTATTGCTTGATTGAAATGATAACATTGACCCATTTAAGTTTAGTGTTAAGTTTCCCCACACATTTATTTCTTAATAATTAAGGTACATTTATAGGTTTAAAACAATTCACAATTACTTAGTTAACCTATCCAACTATTTAAATATTTCATACTAGCATGCATGTGTGAGGTGTGCATGCATGGAAAGTACATGCACAGCCTACACATGTACTATATCAAAAACCCCTAAATTCTAACTGATACAAATAATATTTCATGCAACATGACCCATATACATATATAATATGATTTCTTGTGACATTCGGTGTTATTTAACAATTATGTTCTTATTAATTAGTTAGTTAGGATTGGTACCTACCATCACTAATACATTGTCGTAATGTCCCACCTTCAACAATAATAACTAATATGTCCACCCATCCTAACCTACGTCCGCATCCTCCCTATCCTTCCTCTGCTAGTACAAAGTGGATGCCAACTGTATTGACCTTCCCACATAGAACCTGAGAGCGGTAGCGTCGGCTAACTAGCGGACCTAGCCTCTCCTAGTAGGCATATGACCATCGAAAACAACTTGGGGAGCGTGTCTTAGCACTTCCCTCCCACAACCTCGGGTATCAAAGTGACATAGGGTGGGAAATGCCTCCATCCCTCTCAACATACTAGGTAGATACTCATCAAACCATACTTCGTTGCTATCTAGTTTATTGGTACGTGTCATCGTATCATCACTTGGCAATTAAGGCTCTTCTTCAAGATATGTATTGAGTCATACTTTGCATCACACACTTGGCTGTCACATAGCCCCTGTACCCTGCAGGTCAACACTATGCAAACATGCATTCATAACAATATTCAATCAATAGCTGGTCCATATCATCAACATTATTTTCTTTCATCATATAAAATCACAAAATAATTTGCATCATGGATGGGTGCCCATGCACCACATCATACATCCCACATCATATCGAGGATGACTATCAACTATATATTTTTGTTATGAAATAAAGGAATCTGATGACGACTACTGCATGATAATCACATAGGCACCATAATTTCATATAAATGATAATCATCATACATCATAATCAAAGCATCTACATAGACATGTTAATTGTCGTAACATCATGATCAAAGCATAATATAAGCATGATAACATCATAATATCATAATTAGAGCATAATCCCGATAACATCATAACATCAGGAAATAATAACATATAACATGCCAAAATATAGTTTATGAAGTATAGCTGAGTCTACAGATAATAAGTAAATACACTGTAATAAGTCTGAGTGATAAATATTCCAGAGTCAAAATATGGGGCATTACATACACCCACCCTTCAGGAAACTTTGTCCTGATGTTATGGTCAAAATCGTGAGGGAAAATTTCGACGCATAGTCTCTGTGTCCTCCTAGGTAGTAGATCCTGGGCTATACTTGTCCCACTAGACCTTGACTTGGTCCATGTGTCGACTACGGAGCTGTCGAAATATATGATCCAGTATACGTAATGGGTTGACTATGAAGGTTCCCTCGTCCGAGACCTGCAAGTCTTTCCAATGAATCTTGTGAGACTCATCGGCTATGTAATGTCGCAATACTGAAACATGAAATACATTATGAGTCCTATACAAGTGGGGTGGCAGTGCAAGACGATAAGCTACCAGTCCAATTCTTTCAAGAATCTCAAATTCCCTATAAAGCGAGGTGACAACTTGGTCCCCTTTCCAAACTGAATGGTACTTTTATTTGGTCGGATGCGTATAAATATGTGATCCCCTATCTCATAACTTCTATCTGTTTTGTGTGCATCAGCATAACTCTTTTGTCTATCATGTGCTTCCTTAAGCCGCTTCCTGATCTATATCACTTGCTCTTCCATCTTTTAAAGCAACTCAATCCCGACTAAAACACGATCCTCCATCCTGTCCCAACTGAGTGGAGTCCTGCAAGGTCTCCCATACAATGCCTGTTATGGAGGCATACCAATGGAGCTATGATGACTATTGTTATAAGCAAACTCTACTAGAGGAAGATATTTCTCCCACTGTGTCTGCTGATCCATAACATACATCCTAAGCATGTCCTCGATCACCTGATTCACCCTCTCTGTCTACCCACCTATCTCGGGATGATAAGCTGAGCTCAAGTTCAGCTGGGTCCCTAATGCTGACTGCATGCTTGTCCAAAATCTGGAGGTAAACTTAGGGTCTCGGCTAGAAATTACCTTCTTTGGAACTCCATGAAGGCGTACAATTTGATTTATGAATACCCTTGCTACATCCATCACATCATAAGTGTCTCTCACTGGAATGAAGTGGGAACTTTTGGTCAGTTTGTCGACCACCATGAGTATAGCATTATGTCTCGAGGATGTGAGGGGCAATCCCACAACAAAGTCCATGGAAATGAATTCCCATTTAGTCTCAGGAATATCATGAGGTTGTAAGAGACTGGCTGTGTGTCGATGATATGCCTTGACTTGCTGACATTCTAGGCATTTCGAAACAAAATCCACTACGTCGCTCTTCATACCGGCCTAGAAGAATAGCTTCTTCATGTCTGCATACATATTCTTCACTCCAGGGTGCGCACAATAATGTGCCCTATGGGACTCTCTAAGGATTGTTTCCCTGAGACCACCTTCTTTAGGGATATACATCCTCCCTTGGTACCGCAACAACCCATCTTCCTCAATATGGCACCCGTAATACTTCGACTCACACTTCTTCCCACTCTGAATATATGAGGTTTCCTTGATATACCAACCATCTCCCAAGAGTTGTTCGAGCACTTTCTCCTTCAAATCCACTCTCAAGGGGATTAAGGAGAAAATCCTTGGCCTTTAGCTTAGAGCGTCTTCCACCACATTCTCCTTTCCTTTGATATATGAGATACCAAAGTCATACTCACTCATGAACTCACTCCATCGTCGTTTCCTAGCATTTAGATCCCTTTGTGTAAAAATATAATGCAAACTCTGATGACCTGTTTTAAGTGTGAAACTTCTGCCAACCAGGTAGTGTCTCCATAATTTTAGTGTCAGCATTACTGCTGCCAATTCTAGATCATGTGTGGCATATTTCTCCTCATGAGGCTTCAACTTATGAGATGCATAAGCTATTAACCCACCTTCCTGCATTAGAACTAATCCTAACCCTTTCTTCGATGCATCGGTACATACCATGAAGTCTTTATCCATGTCTGGTACCCGTAAGATTGGTGCACTTGTAAGCAACCTCTTTAATTCAGCAAAAGTGGCATCACATTCATTGGTCCACTCATATCGGATTCCCTTTCCCTGCAGGGTGGTGATGGGTTTTGCAATCTTGGAGAATACTTCCAAAAATCTTCGGTAATACCCTACTAATCCCATGAAGCTACGCACCTCATGTGCATTCTTCGGAATTTGCCAATCCTCGATGGCCTTTACCTTTTCTGGGTCCACTGAGATCCCTTCTCCTGAGATGATATGCCCTAAGTAGTGAATCTCCTTCTGGAAGAAAGAACACTTTGACAGTTTACCAAATAGTTTATGTTCTCTTAAGCAAGTTAAGACTAACCGCAAGTGCTCCTCGTGCTCCTTCTCGTTCTTAGAATATATAAGAATGTCATCTAATAATACCTGAACAAAGTGGTCCAAGTAATTCTGAAAGACACTATTCATGAGGCTTGTGAATACTACTGGAGAATTTGTCAAACCAAATGGTACTACTACAAACTCATAATGCCCAAATCGAGTTCGAAAAGAAGTCTTAGGAATGTCATTTTCTTTAATCCTAAGCTTGTGATACCTCGACCGCAAATCAATCTTAGAGAAGACTTATGCACCTTTCATCTGATCAAATAGGTCATCAATTCTTGGTATAGGATACCTGTTCTTCACTGTGGCTTTGTTCAAATCCCTATAATTTATGCACAGTCGCAAAGATCCATCCTTCTTCTTAACAAATATCACTGGCGCTCCCCATGGTGAGATGCTAGGTCTAATTAGTCCCAATTCTAGAAACGTTTTTAAGGATTCTTTGAGATTGGCTCCGTATCGGGTTTCAGTTCGATCGTGAAATCAAGCTCTCACTCTAGAGGTAGTTGTGGAAGTTCTTCTGGAAAGACATCCTTAAACTCAAATAATACTGGGTAAGAATTCAAGGAAGGTCCTTTACTATCGCTCACCGTCTCAACTACAAACAACTGACATCCTTGTCATAAACACCTTTTAGCTTTCACCGCGGAGATGAAACTGAGGGATATCTTCCTTTTTCGACCCTAGATTTGAATTGCTCGACCCTCGTCATCAAGGCATAAGACTTTCTTTGCATAACAATCCATGAAATCTCTATGGTATTCTAACCAATCCATGCCGATAATGAGGTCATAGGTGCCTAAATTGGTGACATAAGCATCCAACTTAGTGGTGCATACTCCTAAGTCAACTTGACACCCCCTTACCTTAAGACCTACTACTTGTTTAACCCCTGAAGCCATATCGACCGATTCAAAATCATTGTGCTTGCAGGCTGCCAACCCACATTTATCTAATGCATATGGTGAAATAAAACTATCTGTTGCACCAGGATCAAATAAAATTTTAAGGTTGACATTGTTTACTTTACCAATGGATTCTACTACGGTGGACTGATGTTCTACCTGGTGGTTGTGAATAGCTGCATGAATCCGATGAGTGTTATCAGAATTTCTCATGGATGATTTTCGTTCCTGCTGCCTACTGCTGGTCTGCCCTTTAGGACAATCCCGCTGAAAATGACGACCTCCACATCCCTAACAAGATACATTAGGTGGTGCTTGCATGTTGCTGGGAGGATTCCTATGGGATGTGTTCCTTCCCTGAGATCCTTTGAAACCTCCCGATCCTCTATAGGAATTACCTTGTATTCGTCCTCGGTTCCCATGGTTTGTTGACGAAGCCTACGATACTGAGTTAACTGAAGTGTTACCCCTCGGGGTGAACCTGTTACCATAAGGAGGAGGTATGGATTGTCCTCCTCTGAAGTATGGTCATGGGGCCTTCCCTATAACATACTTATTGGATCCTATCAACTTGCTTCCTCCATTTGCATCTGACATATCCTCAGCATAGCGAGCATACTCAACTGCCATGGCAACTGAAGATGGCTTCCACATCCGTACTGCGGCCTTGATCTTGTAGTTGAGTCCATACACAAATCGCTCCACCTGTCGATCATCCGAGTCCAAGTATGGAACATACTTTACCAGTTCCATGAATCTAGCTTCATACTCTTCCACCATCATATTTCCCTATACCAAAGCATGAAAGGAACCTGCATGTTGTTCCCTGTAATAAGCCGGAAGATACTTCATGTTGAACCTCTCCTCGAATAACTCCCATGAAACAGACAAAGGAGTAAGGTGCAATTGTTTCTCAAGGTCTGACCACCAATTTAGGGCATCGCCCTTTAGCTGGAAAATGGCCATTCTAGCCTTGGAACTTGAGGTATACTCATTTAGTGCGAAGCACCTCTTCATACCCTCGAGCCATGCTTCGCCGTGCTTACCCGGTCATCCTGTTGAGAACTCGGGAATTTTTCTCTTCTGCAGCGATCTAGAAATATCTTGAAGTGGTTCTTGACTTGGGCCTTGTGCCCTCTCAGAGTTTTCTTGGCTCACCTATGTGGTTTCTACCTTTGCGATCCTTTCCGACTGCCTCTTTAGAGTGGCCATGATGGTTTCCAAGGATCTTAGTATCATCCCCTTCTCAGGACTGGAGGTTACCCTTGGTGGTGTCGATGGTGGGGTCTGTGGTGGTGGTGAGGGTGGTTGACCTGGGGTCTGTGGTGGTGGCGAGGGTGGTTGACCTCGACCCCGCCCTCGACCTCGACCTAGACCTCTACATGTTTGAACCATGATAATTCCTGGCATATTCAACAACATTATGCCATTATTATCTCAATCTAATAATTGCAGAGATAAAAATTTAGTTATGTAATGCTTATATTTATGCCTAGAGTCAATTTGTCAATATTTGCGTAAAACTTGCATAGTCGCTTCCCTTAAACGATTTCATCTTGGGGTTTAATATGTTCCTTAACGTTCAGCTCCTAATGCTGGTCTCAACAATATCTTGTTTTTCTTATTTCACATCCTTCTTGCTTCTTCGACTATCAGTCAAAGTCTCGGTAATGTTTTTAAGTTCAATATTGAAATTCCAATAACATAGATTAAAGTTACAAGAATTAATCTATAAACTCATATCTATAGAGGTGATGTCTACTCTCTTAAGAAGCCAAAATATAAATCATGTTTTTGGTGAAGATTGAATCCACTAGTAATTGTTAGTGGAAGAATATTAAATTAATTTAATATTAATTCATTGTAAATTAATATTAAACATTAAAATAAAGAAACAAAAGGTAATCTTTAAAACTCACATAAAATAAAGAAACGAAAAGTAACCCAAAAAAAATAAAAATAAAGAAAGGTTATCAATTACCATCATTAAAAAAAAACCCCTTTTTTTTTGAGTCAACACATTCCAACACCTATATGCATCTTTTAACCTTGACCTCAAAAAAATCAAACCTATTGTCCTCATTGTGATAAAGCTTTGTAAAATCCTTACAAATCCCTGCTTTGAATTACATTAAATATCTTAGCTTTTCTAGTTAAGACGAGTCTTAGAGAGTTTTCTAAATTTATCTATGGAAAAGGTAGTTTATGATATAAACTATCATTAAACATGTATGCCATGGTTTTAGGTCATTGATGCATATGAGAGTGAAATGACATAAATCATGGTAACCAAAAATGGTCATCCTCACCATTCTAACCAAAAAGTTTTTAAAGGCTCCTCCTTGTTAGAATTCATGGGTGCGATGTAGAAGTGAATAAAAAAATCAAGTTAAAAGTAAAAGTAAGAGTTAGAGGGTATATAAAGGCATATGTACAATTTGAAATATTTATCATGTCATATATGTTCATCACAATTCAACGTATTTTCCCACTATTGTGGATTTAATATTGAATTAATTAATTAATTTAATATTAATTAGTTAAAGAATATTAGTGGAATAAGATTGAATATTAATTAGTGGAAGAATATTGTGAAATCAAGGTTAAAGCGTTCGGGCATATTTTCCTTATCTCCCATGCAACCCCACACCCACGTGACTTGAGGGTGCATGCGCCCCACTTGTCCACCAACATGCAGCCGGTGCATGGCATGGAGCCCCCCGCCCGCTCCTTCAAGAACCCTTTCATTCATACCCATGCACGAGGCTCTTCTCATCCCACTAAATCCAACAGTCGAAAACTTGCTTGCTTTCCCTTGATCGAATGACTCTTGTCTGTCTAGCTCGATTTATGGCTATCAGACTAGATTCCTCCGCCTGTATGGATTTATGACTGTCCAAATGGCTTCCTTAGTCTGTTTGGACTGCCCATACAGTCCTGGTTCCCCTTAGGAGGAGGAGTGAGCATCACGCAACAGGGTTGAAGCCTATCTTGTTCTAGTGGGTGTCCATTTTGTTGAAGGACGCGAAATGGCTTCTGCTGCTGCTTGTATGTACACCTGCACTGGAACGCCATATCAAATTCCTTCATTGTCATATCGTCGTAATTGTGTAAATATTCATGCAAATCGCCATAACATTATTTTTGTGCCAAGGGGTGGCCAGTGAGGCCAATACCATAGGGGCGCCCTTTGTGTGAAAAGTTTATTTGGAGATAAAAAAAGAGAGTGAGAAAGATGTACAAAATTTTCATGCGTATTGTCTGCACCACGCTAGGGAGTACCTGGGGAAGCAAATAACCATGAACAATTTTGTCGTGGCTATGGCCAACTTAGATCTTAATGTATTTTGCCTCCTCTTAATCATCAACGAGTTTGCGTCCGGGTAAAAGCTGGAGTAATTCAGACTTATGAAAGGTATAGGTAATTCAGAGTTTTCTGATTCAGTGTCAATTTTTGAGGTAATGGCATTTACTTTTAATGTGGGCGCTCTTTAAAAATTTGCTTACAGGGAATAGTTAATGATGGAATTGAAACCTTTGTGCAGGCTTATTCCCTTTTGAACTGACTTATATATATATATTTTTTGTGTCCATTTTTCTTTTTGTAAATCAGTTTTGTAAATCAGTTTTGTAAACCCAGAAAATTGAAGTAATTCGTAAATTCGATCTCGCTGGTTGGCAGCGTGCTGGTAACTTTGAGGGTAGCACATTTGGGAGGGCGTCAGACTGAATAACTGATGGCTGGGGTAAGACAACACCATAACCAACATAAGATTCAGCCAGTGCACAAAGTTTACTTGGCACTGCGGCCTGAGCAAAAAGACTGAAAGGAGCTACAAAAGTGCATCCTACTCACCTCTTCGGCCTTTAGAAGATAGAAAGTGTTATGGAGTGGTGTGATAGAGATCATATTATTGTGGGTTGTGCTATTTTTATTTTGATGAAAATGTTTTTTAGGGTTGTGGCCATGGAACCTCTAATTCATAAAAAAAAAATTACAAGGTTCCAATTTTTTTTTTTTTTTTTATTTCTTTTCACTTCTCCCCTTTTTATATATTTATTTCGTTATTACACATTGTTTAGCATTATATGAACATGTGGCCATTGATGCGCAGCGGAAAAATGGTTGTACAAGCCAAAATTTTAATTTATTATTTTATGTTTTAATTTATTATATAATTTTTCATGTGTAGGAAGACACTTGTGCTCTCTTGATGGGGTTAATGCCCTTAGGATTTGGAATTTTTAACATTATAGGATTCTATATGAAACAGGAGAAGTTGATGATTTTGCAAGGAGATAATAGAATGGGAGATTCAGAAAGAAATGGTTCTAGAAGGATAAAGTTGCGGTTTATGCAACCAAGAGGCAATGACTATCCTCACGTTCTATCAAAATAAGCAATTCAATTTCTAGCCAAAGAGACAAGCAAAGGGAGAGTGATATTAGCGATTTGACTGGTAAAGGTAATGCAGTAGTGCTTATGTAAAATTTTAGTTTTGATTATTTTTCTCCTAGAGGGCCCCTTTAGGTTCCAGTTTTAGAACCTAGGGCTCTGATACCATTCTGTAGTGCTCTGCTTGCTAGGCAGAGCACTAAGTCTTAGTTTTACACATTAAAATGACATTTACTCTTTTCATTTTTAAGTCGTAGGATGTAACAGCAAAATTTACATGGATTTTTATTCCGATTTCATTTATTTGTAAAACAAAGAGATAGTTCACTGAAAAATACCTGGACTTGATTCTGCTCTTGGATCCTGCTCCTGCATCCTTTCCCTTTCCTTGTCTGAGCCTCATCCGAGCTTGGATGCTAAACCGGATGATCCACCCTGTCGACCAGCGAACCTGCTGGCCCTAGGCAACCGACGGGTTTCCTAGCCCTCGAGCCCACGTACCAATAAAATGGATAGAAAATTTCCTCTTCTCTGAGTGTAAATCTGCCTCCTAGAGTTAACCCCCTCCTCTATCTTTCTTCCCTCTTTGTTCCATCCCTTCTTACTCTCTGTTCTTCTGTAAACATTTTCCCGACTACTCTCTAGAAAATCCCCCAAAAATTATCCCCCTTTGAACCATTTGATACCCCCTCCTTATACCTTCTTCCCCTCCTTTCTTCCACTGCCTCCCTTCTTATTTAATTTAATTATTTAATTCTATCTTGGGTAGTCCAATTCAGACTTTGTTTTGACATTTGTTATGCACTAATAATTTCTTTTGAATTGAGCAATTCCTTGCCCTCGAAGAGAAGGTGGAAATTACTAAAATGTTTATCCTTATTGATTTGTACGTGTTAATTCATAACATACCCAACTGTCATACATTACTCAATATTGTTTAGTTAATGATTTACGGAAATGGAAAATGGTAAACTAATTAGTATATGTTTAACTTAATAAAAGTACTTAATAATAAACACTAATAACTAATAATAATTAATGAAAATACAATAATAATAATTATTATTAATCAATAATTAGTAAATTGCAGTATTATTATTGCTTGATTGAAATGATAAAATTGACCCGTTTAAGTTTAGTGTTAAGTTTACTCGCACATTTATTTCTTAATAATTAAGGTACATTTATAGGCTTAAAACAATTCACAATTACTTAGTTAACCTATCCAACTATTTAAATATTTCATACTAGCATGCATGTGTGAAGTGTGCGTGCATGGCGAGTACATGCATAGGCTGCACATGTACTATAGAAAAAAACCCTAAATTCTAACTGATACAAATAATATTTCATGCAACATGACCCATATATAGATATAATATGATTTATTGTGACATTCGGTGTTATTTAACAATTATGTTCTTATTAATTAGTCAGTTAGGATTGGTACCTACCATCACTAATCTGGTGTCATAATGTCCCACCTTCAACAATAATAACTAATATGTCCACCCATCCTAACATACATCCACATCCTCCCTATCCTTCCTCTGCTAGTACAAAGTGGATGCCAGCTGTACTGACCTTCCCAGATAGAACCTGAGAGCAGTAGTGTCGGCTAACTAGCGGACCTAGCCTCTCCTAGCAGGCATCCGACCATCATCATCACAACAACTTGGGGAGCATGTCTCAGCACTTCCCTCCCACGACCTCGGGTATCAAAGTGACATAGGGTGTGAAATGCCTCCATCCCTCTCAACATACTGGGTAGATACTCATCAAACCATACTTCGTTTCTATCTAGTTTATTGGTACGTGTCATCGTATCATCACTTGGAAATTAAGGCTCTTCTTTAAGATATGTATTGAGTCATACTTTGCATCACACACTTGGCTGTCACATAGCCCGTGTACCCTGCAGGTTAGCACTATGCAAACATGCATTTATAACAATATTCAATCAATAGCTGGTCCATATCATCAACATTATTTCCTTCAATCATATAAAATCACAAAATAATTCTCATCATGGATGGGTTCCCATGTACCACATCATACATCTCACATCATATCGAGGATGATTATCAACTATATATTTTTGTTATGAAATAAAGGAATCTGATGATGACTACTGCATGATAATCGCATAGGCACCATAATTTCATATAAATGATAATCATCATACATCATAATCAAATCATCTACATAGACATGTTAATTTTCGTAACATCATGATCAAAGCATAATATCAGCATGATAACATCATAATATCATAATTAGAGCATAATCCTGATAACATCATAACATCAGCAAATAATCACATATAACATTCCAAAATATAGTTTATGATGTATAGCTGAGTCTACAGATAATAAGTAAATACACTGTAATAAGTCTAAGTGATAAATATTCCGGAGTCAAAATATGGGGCATTATAGTAGGACATGTATTCACAAACTATAGAACCGAAAAGAAAAGTTATCCAAATACAACCTAGTAAATATTCCTTGTCTACATGACTGTAAGAATAAGAATGTGTTAATTTTGATCAAGAGTAGAATATGGAATAATTTGAATGCTAAGATCCTCTCATTAAGCACACACTTTCAAGGTCTACTAAATAAATTGTGGTAGTTTATGAGGTTGTAAGTTCACTCTAGGTCTTCATGACCTTATTAAAATCTTAGAAGACACATTCATATGTCCGCTTCTTGTATCTAGATTTATAGCAATTCTTAGCTAATAAGTTGACCGTGACATTATTTTTAAGAAAACCAGTTGTATAATCTACTTAATATCATAATTTTTTTATGCAAGAATATTAGTCCACCATCCTACCAATAAACAAGTTTAGATATAAATCAATTCCATTATGCTCCTTACATGATATTTATTATGTGGTTAAAATAAATAGGTAACATTTATTATTATTATTATGCTAAGTAATTTAAAATGGATAACATTTTTCTCTTGAATCAATATAGCTTAATAATAAAAAATTATTTATTAATTAATTATAAATTATATTAATATATATATATATATGGGGTAATGCGTCAATTGGGTGTATCCTAAGTACCCATGGGATGGGTATTATCCTTTTGATATTGTAAGTGATATGTGGAGCTTATAATGAGAATATTGTTGTGATGGTTGTGTGTCTATATTTACTTGTTTAAGGTTTACCCTAAGTACTATCTTGAAAATAAGGAAAAATAGCTAAAGGTTTTCTCAAAGCATTTCTTTCTAAAACAAATATACAATCATGTGATTAATATATATACACCATATTAATAAAATGTATATAATATTACAATATATTTATAATATATAAAATGCATCAAAATTCCACTGAAAAATATTATATATTTATATATCATTATATCTACCATGATAAAATAAATTTTGATGATTAATACACATAAATGTATTAATAATATGTTATCTTTATAATATATATCAAAAATTTACTAAAAGTAAATATATAGAGTGAAAGGCCCATATGTAATAGATTAATAGGTAATATAATTATATAATATGCATCAAGATTTTATCAAAAATCATATATATTTTATGTATATAATGATAGTGGATATAAACCATGCATCAAAATCTTTTCAATGAAACCCAATTAACACTAAATGGGCTATATGTAACATATATACCAAGTTTAAAAATTACAATTAATAAATTTTGAGATATATATTTTTTAATAAATTAAATTAATATATATATAGTATAAGTTAAAAAACAAATATGATTTTTGTTTATGTTTTAATGATTTTTTTGCTAAAATTTGTTAAAATTGTTGGAATTGTAGTTTTAGGTTGTTGGGATTGTATGATTGAGATGTTTAAAAGTAATTAAGAACCTTGAATCTATTTTTGTATTCAAATTTCCAATTTAGATAATCAAAATCATAATGTCAATAAAAATTGTATTGTTAGATTTTGATAAAATTAGTTGAAAAAATACAAATCATAAAACGTTTAGTTTACGCCCCACACACACGTGTGTGTGGGGACAATTCTTTTAATGTAGATTTTTTTTTTTAAATATTATGTTAAATTCATTTTTTAAACAAACAAATTATGAAAGGACATTCACGATCTATTGTATGAGTCATGCGATTAATATTTTCTTTTGCGAGCTAGTACCCATGTATTTTTGAACCAGTGAATTTAGCTAAGGAGTGCCTTAACAATACACCCGATAAATAGTTTAAATTATTTTTGAGAAATTTCAATATCTATCATCATTTCAAAAATCATATAAATTGTTGTATCTTTGTTAAACATTTAGTGATAACATTTCTATTATTTTGTATTACAGTGAAAAAAAATCCATATAGTATTGTTTTGCCAAAGTTTTGAATTAAAATAAAAATATGGAATGGAACCCCTTGGATCATTTGACAAATGTCACTGATAAGGAAATGGGGTGCATGCTTGTTGGATGGAGCCTTTAAAGAAAATGTGAGAAGATTGAATCAGATCTTGAGGAATCTTTATGATTGAACATAATCTATGTTGGTGCTAACTAGAGTGTCATATTATTAATTATGGCTAGCATGAATCAAGACTCATGTATACATCATCCTGCACACATTACTTGTTTTATTAATTGCATGTGTGTCTAATTGAATTTGTCCCCATGACTCACTTGTATGAATCAATCCACAAATCATAATGCAATATTTTCCAATTACAAAGGTTTATTCCATTGATGTGTAGGGGTTAAGCCATATATTTTTTATCCATTTTGGGATACATGTGTTATTTTAATATTGATCCTTATGGTTCCTTAAATTTTTTCATCAATTTTCCTCCCCAAATGTTCATTAGCATCAACTTCAATTCAATGATTTCCTACCCATGCATTGGAATCATGTTGGTTGTAGGTTTGATTCACGTGTCTAAAATATTTTTTCTACTCTTTGATTATAATTGTTGTGAAAAAAAAACAAGGGCCATGCACAAAGAGGTTTGTGGATTTTTCTACTTTAACGTTTAATTGCAAAGTTTTAAGGTTTGTAGAAGTTGGTTGTTCTCCACTTGGGAATACCAATTTCTATTGAATTAGCTTTCAAATGCTAAACTATTCTTTCAGTGTTGGTATTTGAGACACATATTGAATATCATCCACACAGTCCTAGATTCTCCAATTTAAAGGTCCCTCTAAAAATATTTAATAGCTCCATTGTCGCCATGTTTTAAGTCCAGCAGTGTCTTTTAACAAGTGTGTTTGTACAAAAGTGTTTATGTCAATTCAAATTCAATGTTTAGAGTAATTGTAGTACATGGAATATGTGGACATATTCCTCAGCTTGTTTGGAAGGAATTCACAACTTGTATCCTCTATTATATAGCTTTTTAAGATAATAACACTATAAGGAAAACACCATTCTGCGGAGGTTTTAAGTGTTCCTTCGCTAAAAACTCCACCATTGGTAATGGATGATTTGGTAGATGTTTTAACGAATTTCGACTACAAATTAAAAAATTTGATGGCCATAGGTTATAAAATATGTTTTTATAATTGTGCATTATTCTTAACATTATGCACCACCATGTTTCACATAAACACACAAGGATGCATTACACATACACAAGCATGAGTGCACACAATTTAAATGTGTATACCTATGTGTTTCATTTATATAAAACCAAGTGCATGATTATGATTCATAAGACCGTTCAATATAACTTCAGACCTATGGTTGATAATCTATGATATGAGCAAACCTACCTACCTACGCACTGAAAACTTAAAATTTGGTTGATGATAGTATCAGATGTTTTCTTTCTGAGAGCTTCAATTTTGCACTCTATTTAGAGGTCACATACAAAAGTTACGATAATCCTTGAAGATTACAAAATGAGAGTTGAACATACTAGTCTGAGCAATTTTGCCATTAATAATTGAATTGGTTACAAAAATATATCATTAAATCTGTCACAAAGAGATATAAAGGGATAACTTCATCCTTGTCTCCTCCAAATAAACACTCTAGGGATTGAGAACAATATACATGAGAATATACCACTACAAATTACTAACTACAATTCTAGAATGCAATGTACATGAAGACCAAGAATGAGACAGGGTAAGAGGGAGAAGAGTTGGAGGACACTTGCATATTTATGAATATGATGGCAGAATAGTGGCCAACTAAAAACCATTCCAAGGATAGAAGATTGAACCCTTTCTCAAATGAGAAGTTGTGTACACCAAATCAAGCATTCATAACATGATAACACAATGCAAGAGAATAGGACCTAAAAATCCACATGGTTGATGGGAATTTAGGAGGTATTATATTTTACTGATGGATTTGGTTCTGAAAATTATAATTATTGTAATTTCCTTGTGTTTTTATGAATTCTAGAATATAAGATAAAATAAGAGGATGTGATCCCCTAGAGATAAGATTGGTCAGTTGAGATTGTAAACAAATTTCTTTTGTTGGGGAAAATTTGATGGATATAAAGATCTTAGAGATATTAGGATAATTATAATGATTTTAGGGTTTTTCAGCAAGTAATGTGGATCTAACAAAATTATGTTTGTTTCTTAAATTGTATATATATGGTAAGTCTATGAATAGAGGGGGACACAGGTCCTGAGGCAGAGGACTCCCATCCATGTATGATCAAGTTATTGATATAAAAGTTATGTTGTTAATGAATATTTAGAGTGTATTAAATTTGGAAATAGTTGTGTGCTTCTATGAGTTAATATGTGCATGATTAATTGGATAAATGATGAGCATCCATACATAAATTTGATAAGTATTTATATCAAATGTAGTGCATAATTATACTGCAAATCTTGTTTCCTAGAATTGTCTAGGGATATGGATATATGTTGTGATGAATCACTTGATTTTTTTTTATTAGGAGAGATTGTGATCTGGGACTTTCCAGATCTTGTGTACTTAAACAACTATGAATATTGAAGACACAAATTTATCTTATTTCTTTGACAACTTGAAATTTTTTTAGTGTTGTGAGAACTATTTTGTGTCAATTTCTCTCACTAAGTTTTGGATTCAAATATTGTATTTCAACTTTCACCAGGAATCATCATACCCAATGGCATTAGAAATTGGTGTTTTTCTCTACTTATACTGTGTATATTATTTCCCAATGTATCGATGCATTGGTCATATAAAAATCAGAACTTCTAATTGCATATTTGAAAGAATGTATTTGCAAATTTAAAGTACTTGCTTGCATTACTGAAAATGGATTTTACTGTAGATATTAATATTTGAATATGATAGAGGTAACTCCTTGATTCATACAATCACCAACATTTAAGTAAGAGCGACCTCCACATCATCCCTAGACTAGATTTTGGGGACTCTCAAATATTATCTTCTTTGACACGATTTTGAGGGGTAAATATGGAAGATAACAAGGATTATATTCTAATACCCTACGCTAATTCAAAGACTCAGCCGTGTCTAAGAAAGTTTCAGAGAAAATATTAAATTTTAAAAACATAAATATAATAATATGAAGTCCTGTCCCAAAAATAGGATGATAGGACCAAAAGAATCGATCAAGTGCCACCTTAACCTTCTAGTAACCAACATGTATTTTGGGTTTGTTGTGTTCAATGAATTTTCAAACACATCGATACATATTAGAGACAACATTTTCTCCATAGTTGAAGAATACCCACTTCCTTCTTTAAAATCACTATAATTCCCAAACATTGCTACCAAAGGAGCTTAGATTACTCAAACATCATCAATGACACATATGACTATACTAGTTCATGTCGATTCCTATACTTTTGGGTTCACTATGTGAAAACAATCTTATTTGGACACATTGATACATTTCAAAGAAAGTCTTTTGTATTTTAAAAAGACAAAAGATTTTTTGTAATTAGCTTGCCCTCACACAGAACCAAAATAATAGAGTAAGCATTGTCATTTTCTTGATCACTTAGTATGCAACACATCTTCAAGGTCTAGCATGTGCAACAAAATTTTGGGAACATGAAAAAATTATAGCAATACTCTGTTTCTCCTCAACTATGCATGTACACTTTACTCTTGCAACTCAACCTAGCACCAACACAACTACTAACGTAGCTCACCATTGTTGCAACACCATTAACAATGTTTATTTTCAAACAATATCACATCTATATGTCTATTATTAATATATGTGACATAACTCATAGTTCTTTCAAAATATATAATAATAATAATAATAATCTATTTTTAAGGTCACCGCCAAGCGAGACACCAAATTGGTGTATGAGACCCCCTTGTTTGTGGGACAAGGGACCCCCCTCTGCGCAGCGATTTAACTGCTAAAGTCTATAGAGGTGTACATACACTACCCCACTTTGGATTTGAACCCGTGACCTCCTAAGAGGAAACACATGCTCTTAACCATTAGGCATGTGCATTGAATCGACTCTCTAACATAAGAGAACCACTACCAATGCTCTAACATTGAGATGTTTTTTTTTGTGGTTATATAGTGTTGGTGCACCATATATATACCTACCAACTGTTGTGGTGTGTTAGGATATATAGAGCGCCAACATGTTAGAAATTTAATTTTTGTATCTCGTCGATGGATTGATAGAGGTAAACTAATATATATAAAAATCATCGATATTCTTGAAATTTTTATTTTTGTTCACTACACAATTATCTTGATATATACCAAGGCATCGAAAATGGTGTGAATATAGTGAAAAATAGCTTCTTAGTTATTTAATTTTTTAATGGTTTTGGTGGTAGTGCATTCAGCTCATCAAAACACATCGTAGAGCTAAAGTTTATGTGGGTTGTATGATGATCTTGATAAATAAAGGTGCACCATTTTTGGTGAGTCTTTATATTTATAGAGCAGTGCATTTTTTTTAATGTTTATGGTTTCATGGTAGTGAGTTGAGTTTAATTGAACACATCATGGTCATGCTTTTTTTGTTTACTAAGCAGTGCTTTGTAACCATATTAATGCATTGCGGTGATCGTGCATTTATATATTTAGATAAAATGGTGTACTTTTTAATTGCAATATAATATTTAGAATTTATTTATGCAATATAGTAGTTTATTCTTTTCTAGTGTATATTTTCATGGATACATATGCTCAAATTTTGATTTTTATCATCAAAGAGCTCAAAATTCAAAAGATATCATTCATGGATGTTTTTTGATGAATTTATATGTTTTATTGTTACTATTTAAGAGCGATTATGGTTGTTATTGTTCCTATATTTTATAAATAGCTTTGGGAAATACAAATAAGCAATGTATTGGTATCATTTCTTCCGTGGCATGATATATGCACGTGGAATATCTCTTGTTTCAAAAGATGAAATGATGGATTGTTTAAATTATCAATTAAAATTTTGTTGAATTATACGTAATTATTTTGTTGTTAGTCTACATTTTGTGGGATTGTCATAGTTTTAGATGCTTAATTGTCAATGAAAAATATTTGAATGTATGGGTACTTGAATTGATTTCAAGGTGGTGAGAAGATCGCTTTTAAAAATTAATTTACGACTTTTTAAAATTAACTTTAGTTAAGTAAAATTAAAAAGACTACTAGTTTCAAACATATTTTCCTATGTTATGCCATGTATTTACAAATTAATAGAATATTGGTTGAATCAAAGTTGAATTTAAATATATAATTCCATACCAATAAGGAAACCTATTTCATATACAAAAAATTGATACCAATGGCCATTAGTTAAGTAATGGATATCTTCCCATAGTACAAGAAACATGGGAAATTATTGTAAATAAAAGATGGCCACTCATAAATCTCATAGGTGATATCAATAGATAAGTTTAATTCGATGGGACTTCTATATCCATACAATAAAAAAACAAATTCAAACAACTTAATATGGCACTAATACAATTTGACCAAATCAAAACAAGCTCCTCTTTTTATGGAGATAATTTGACCAAATAAACAAAATATGGTATTACAACATACATGTTATGTATGTCATAGTATCATTTGAATAATTTCTAAAATCTAGCACTTAAAGCGTGGTTCAAGTTTTCTGAGGTAAACAACTTTAGAAGTTCAATTGCTAAAAAATCCTCTTGTTTTTTAGAAATTTGCTTGAGAAAATAATAAAATGTCATTATTAGTATGGGATATATTGTGTCACGTTATCATTGTTACGCTATGCTAGCCAACATAAAAAACATTATGTTAACCCACATAAATAAACCAACATAGATCCATCTTAAACCTGGATCTAGAAAGCACCGAGAGGGATCCAATTTCTTTAGGTGTAAGTTGTTTTTATCTTAAATTTTTAAATGTTCATAAATTATTACACCTAAAACATTTTTATCCCTTTAGTGTTTGGTAAATCAGGGTTTAGCATGGATCTTTTAATTACTTTTCATTAACTTTTATTATTGGGTTTTTATTATTTGATAAATTAGGTGACATGTTTTTCTCTATATTCTTTGTGTTGGTGTAGTGTTAGGTTAAACACACATTTATATCATCATTTTTATTTGGATGACACTCATTTATTCTAATGAATAAGCCATAATCAAATATATCAAAATTCTACTCTAAAGCCACCCCAAAATATATCTAAATTTTATTATAAATTATTTTTATTTTATTATGGTGAAATGTAAAGAAAGTTAGTTAATTTAAATTATTTTAAAAGTAATTAAAAATGAAATAAAATAAAAAGGCTAGAATATTAGAAGAAGGTTGAATATATTTAAAAAAAGAATTTAACATTTCCATTAATCATTACCACTTAATATATATTAGAGAGAATAAAAAAACAAATTACAAAAATATAAATGGTCATTTTCTAAAGAACAAATCTAGTAAATTAGCATAAATCCATTTTAAACCTGCATTTATCACGCACCGAAACAGATTTAATTTATGGATCTATGCTAGTTTATTTTATTTTATTTTATTTAATTCCATATGTAATTTATATTTCTCATTTTATATTTTATATTTTTCAGTTAACTCAATGTTTTTTTTTTATGTCGACTAGCATAAAGTGACTAATGTGACATCCCTCATATTGGGCTAAGAGCACCTCACTTATCTTGGTGCAAAAAAAAAAAAAAATTATATTATGGATTCATATATTTATATAGTGTCCACTCGATCCAAAATAAATTCACCAAATAATAAAACTAAATGAAAAGTAATTAAAAGATCCGTGTTAAACCCAAATTTACCACACCTAAAGCGCTAAAAATGTTTGAGGTGTTATTTTTTATGAACATTATGAACATTTAAAATTTTAAGATAAAAATAACATACACCTAAAGAAATTGGAACCATCTCAGTTCTTTCTAGATCTAGGCTTAATATGGATGTATGTTGGTTCTACACAATACATGTCATGTGTGTCACACAACCTCATTTATCTACTTCTAAAAAAGTAGCATCTAAAATGGGGTTTAAGTCTTGAAGGAAATAATATAACTATTAATTAAACTAGAATATCTATGTTGATAAATTACCCAAGGCTTGGAGAAAAATAAGGAAATCAAAGACTTTCTGGCTTGCAAGATGCAAATGTGATATAATCCTATCTCAAGTCCTTCATCCTCCCACCAATCTTCATCCACCTCCATGGCCCTCCCTCTACCCCCTCCTCCTACTCCTTCGACCTCCCTCTCCTCCCCCCACTTCCCTTCTCTTCCCTCCTCCTTCTCCTCTTCCCACCCTCTCCTGCCCCCACTCTCCTCCCTCCTTCCCCCTTCTCCCTTCCACCCTCTACCTCCTCCTCCTCCTGCCTTCTCCTCCTCCTCCTCCACCCATCGTCTCCTCCCACCCCCCTTCTCCTCCTCCTCCTCCACCCACTATATTCTCCCCTTACCTCCTCTGCCCTCTCTTATCGTCCTCCTCCTCCCTCCTCTACCCTCCCTTCTCATCCTCCTCCATGACCATACCTCTTCTCCCTAGTCTTCCTCTTTCTTTTCCACCCTCCTCCCTCCCCACTTCCCTTCTCCCTCCTTCCCCACTTCATTTTTTCCTCCCTTTCCTCCTCCTCCTCCTTCATTCTCCTTCTCCTCCTTCACCACTTCTCTTCACCCTCCTCCTATTCCCTCTCTCTGTTCCTCCTCCTTCCCTTATCCCACTTCCATTAAGCCACTTACATTCACCCTCCTCCAATTCCCCCATCTCCTCCTTCTCCTCCTCCTCCATCTCCCCTGCCTCTTCCTCCTCCCTCCCACTCCTTCCCTTCACCCTCCTCCTATCCCCCCATCTCCTCCTTCTCCTCATGCTCAATCACCCTTTCCTCCTCCTCCTCCCTCACACTCATTCCCTTATTCCCTTCACCCTCCTCCTCCTTCCCTACTTCCCCTCATTCTCCTCCTATTCCCTCGCCCCTCCTCCTCCTCCTTCACCCCTGCCCCCTACTCCTCCTCCACCTCCTCCTCCCCCCTCTTCCTCCTTCCATCCTTCACTTCACTCTCCTCTTTTTCTCTCATCCTCCTCCCTCTCCTCCTCCTCCTCCTATTCCTTCCTTCTCCTCCTTGCCCACTTCCCTTCACCCTACTCATATGCCCTCCTCCTCCTCCCTCTTACCCTCCTCGTCACCCCCTCCCTTCTCCTCCTTTCCCACTTACCTTCTCCCTCCTCCTATGTCCTCCCTCTCCTCCTCCTCCTCCTCCTTCTCCTCCTCCTCCTCTGTTATCCCTACTTCCCCACTTCCCTTTTCCCTCCTCCTATGCCCTATCCTCCTCCTCTTACACCTTGTCCTCCATTCTCCTACTCCTCCTCCTCCTCCCTTCTCCTCCATCTCATCCTCTTACCCCTTCTGCACTTACCTTCACCCTCCTCCTCCTCCTCCTCTCCTCCCTTTCCTCCACCCTTCTCCTTCCCCACTTCCCTTCTCCCTCCTCCTATTCCCTCTATCTCATCCCTCTCCTCCTCCTCCTCCTCCTTCTCCCTCTACTCCTTCTTCTCCTTCTCTTCCTTCTCCTCCTTCTCCTCCATCCTCCTCCTTCCCTACTTCCCTTCTTCATCCTCTCTCCCCACTTCCCTTCTCCCACCTTCCCCACTTCTCTTCTCCCTCCTCCTCCTCCTCCTTCTCCCTCCTCCTCCTTATCATCCTTCACATTTCCCACTTCCCTTCACTCTCCTCTTATTCCCCTACCTCCTCCTTATCCTCCTCCTCCATTTCCCTTTCCTTCTCCTCCTCTATCCTACTCCATCCCTACTTCCCTTCACCCTCCTCCTATTCCCTCCTCCTCCTCCTCTTCATCCCTTCTCCTCCTTCCATGCTTCCTTTCACCCTCCTCCTCCTCCTTCACCCCTACCCCCTCTTCCTCCTCCACCACATCCTTCCCTGCTTCACTTCACCCTCCTCTTTTTCCCTCGTCCTCCTCCCTCTCCTACTCCAACTCTTCCTCCCTTTTCCTCTTTCCCCACTCCCCTTCACCCTATTAATATGCCCTCCTCCTCCTCCCTCTTCCCCTACTCCTCACCCCCTCCCTTCTGGTCCACCCTCCTCCTTCCCCACTTCCCTTCTCCTTCCTCTTATGCCCTCCCTCTCCTCCTCCTCCTCCTCCTCTCTTCTCCCTCCTTCCCCACTTCCTTTCTACCTCCTCCTATGCCCTATCCTCCTCATCCTCCCTTCTCCTCCATCTCCTCCTCCTCCCCCTTCCCCACTTACCTTCACCCTCCTCCTCCCCATCCTCCTCCTCCTCCCCTCCCTTTCCTCCACCCTACTCATTCCCCACTTCCATTATCCCTCCTCTTATGCCCTTCATTGCATCCCTCTTCTCCTCCTACTCCAGCTACTCCCTTTTCTCCTTCTCCTCCTTCTCCCTCTTCCCCACTTCCCTTCTCCCTCATCCTCTTCCTCCTTATCCCTCCTCCTCCTTATCCTCCTCTACATTTCCTGCTTCCCTTCACCTGCCTCATATTCCCACCCTCTCCTCCTCCTCCACACTTCCCTTCACCCTCCTCCTCCCCTTCCCTCTCCTCCTCCTCCTCCTTCCCCACTTATCTTAACCCTCCTCCTCCTCTACTCCCTTTCCTCCTTCTCCTTCCCCACTTCCCTTCACCCTCCTCCTCCTCTCCTCCCTCTCCTCCTTCTCCCTCCTCCTCCTTCCGCACTTTCCTTCACCCTCCTCATCCTCTCCTCCACCCACTATCTTCTCCCTCTACCCTCCTCCTCCTCTTCCCTCCCTTCTCATCCTTCTCCCTCCTTCATCCTCCTCCATGACCCACCCTCTCCTCCATCCTCTTCCTCCCTCCTCCCTACTTCCCCTGCCCACCTATCCTTCACCCCCTCCTCACACCCTCCCTTCTCCTCCACCCTCCTCCTTCCTCACTTCCATTCTCCCTCCTCCTATGCCCTCCCTCTCCTCCTCCTCCTCCTCCTCCCTCCTTCCCCACTTCCCTCCTCCCTCCTCTTATGCCCTATCCTCCTCCTCCCCTTCTCTCTCCTCCCACCCCACTTCCCTTCTCCCTCCTCTTATGCCCTCCATTACACCCCTCTCCTCCTCCTCCTACAACTCCCTCTGCTCCTTTTACTCCTTCTCCTCCACCCTCCTCCTTCCCCACTTCCATTCTTCCTCCTCCTTCCCCACTTCTCTTCTCCCTCCTCCTCCTTATCCTCCTCTACATTTCCCACTTCCCTTTCACTCTACTCATATGCCCTCCCCCTCCTGCTCCTTGCTCCTTCCCTTCACCCTCCTCCTCCTCC